>OY821517.1:371576623-372176623 GCA_963682025.1 Cordilura impudica | reverse complement strand
CTACTTTCGAACAACACGACTTGTGTCATCTTCAGCATCTTTCTGCCTATTACTTCAACTCATGCTTAATAAACTACTTAACACAAACATTTCAGTTAAATGTTAGAAAATGTATACATGATCTCCAACTGAACAATAGAGTACTTATAAAATTCAAAATTCTTAACAATTAATAATTGTAAAATATTGTAAAATAAATTAAAAAATTTTTTGTTTGTTTTCAATCTCTAGAAAGACTCCTAAAAAATAAAATAATTATTTACTCCCTTAAAAACGCGCTAAATTAGAAAAAAAAAACTAGTGCAAACAGCAAATTGGATACAGATTGTTAAAGCTTTTTATAAATTTTCTATCGGAAAATTTTGTTATTTCATTTTGGTTGTTAGAACTTTTATTTTGTTCGACAATGTTATTGGAATAAATAATTGATTACGTGTATGAATAATACAATAAAATGCAATTACCAAATCACTTCTTAAGCGAATAAAAAACAGAAAACATGCTGCAATTACATCAACAATGATCACACAAATTACATATTGTGAAATTCAATGAGTGAATTCGAATTTTTAGTATACTACTATTCTCTGTTTTCAAAATAGAGTATAGCTAGTCTAAACTAAGCGAAATTTAATTTTTATTTGAGTAATTTTTTAATATCGACATTTGTTGAGAATATGCCAAACAAATAAATTTCTACTTGTTTTGCAAAAAATACATAAAAAGTTACATTTTGTAACCAGCTGTAGCATGCTACATTAGTAAAATAAACTAGACAAAGAAAAAAATAATAATAGAAATTAATGATTTGAGCAAGTATATATAAATAAAAAAAAATCCTAACAAAAAAACACAACTATTTTCTATTCAATACAAACATATTTTTAATATAAGTAGATACAGTACTTTACGGATAAAAGCTACCCGTTTAAGAGGGTTTCACGCTTAAGTAATTCTAAAGTGAAACATCCCGCTTAACTACGACAGGCGAAACAATAAAAACTGTTGAGGAATTTAAAAAACCTATTACACTTTTGACAGCCTTCCATTTAATAAAGCGGGCTTGGTGGCTGATAAAACCAAGTTGTTTTCATTTTTTGGGAGTTATGTTTTGATAACCGCTCTGAAAATCGAAGCGAGTCTCATATGGAATTAATTCAAATTGTACAAGAATAGAAGAGTTATGAATCCTCAGAAGAATATGCAAATTTTGTAAACTTTGATGACGTTTTACTTGCATTAGATCGCTTATCGCAGATGTTATTCAGGACAAAGGGCTGTCATCTTGTGAAGAAGAAGAAGTCGAGGCATGTTCTTCCCAAGACATTTAGGTAAAGTAAACTTATGCATGAATTGGAAATTAGGCAACTTCATGCTGTCGAAAATAATTGATTTTTTTTGAAAAATTATCTAATTTGAATTTTATATACAAATACATATTAATTGAAATTATTTCAATATGTCCTAATTTTAATTGAGTAAAACGATGACCTCTTATTATATGTAGACTCAGTTGACATATTAATTGTTGCTTCGTTTTAATAATTGTAAATTCATTTAAACTACATTTTCGATAACTGAATTGTGGATAGAGCTAAGAAAGAATTCCGTTAAGTGAGACAGCAACGCATTTATCCAAGATTTTTTTAAATGCATTAGAAATTCATTTAACCGATATTTTTTAAGTGCGTTTCTCACTTATAAAAGCATCCAGCTTTTGAGATTCTCAATGAACGCATTTATCCGTGAATTACTGTGCTTTAGAAGCTTTAAATTTTGCATTTTGTTGGAAATGAAAATGAAACGTTTATAATTAGTTTTAACCAGAAAACTTGTGTTTTGGTATCGGCAACTGGTATATCGATTATTCGATTATTTGCATATATTTCGCTGAATATCCAAAAAAATGTTATATTCATTTGGAGTAAAATTTTAATTTAGACTTTTAATTTTTTGTTTTGGTTTCATTTTCCTTATTTTCTTAGAAGTCAATATAAAAAAAAAACAAAAATATTAAATTATATTTTTATGCCCTATACTAATCTGTGGGTAGTGTATAATGAGTTTGGACTGAAGTTTGAAATTAGTAAAAAATCAAGCATGGTCAAACCTCAGTCCCCATACAAATGACCCATAGGAAATCGACTTATATTGCCCTCAGATTTATATTATCATATAGATCACAGTCAAATTTCGATCATGTGTGCGTATCACACCCATTAATCGAAACTCCAAAAATAAACCCTGTAAGACCATTTTCAGCCATATTCCCCATAAACCGATTCTCTATCTTCACTTAAATCTATACAAATGGTATCAATATGAACTTTTTCATATCTGCAGGCTACAAATTGATAATAATATCAATAATATTTGGTTTATGTTAAATTTCTATACACTCTAAATATTTTGTCGTGAAATTTACTGAAAATGTTTATTAAAACAAATTAATATACATTCCAAGACAGGTCTACATATTTTCGGTTGAATCCAAATTATTTTTAATTTATTTTTAACTAATAGAAAACAGCTGATAAAGCGCACAAAAATATTTTTGTTTATGGCAAAATTTTAACTAAAAGTGAGTAAAAAAAAACGATTTGACGGTTCTTAATTATTATTTTATTTTTATGTATCGAAAGCAAAATTACGACAATATTTACAAACATCGGTTGTAGCAACATTTCATTAAAAAAAGAAAAGAAGTAAATAAGAATATTTGAAAGAAAAACATTACAAAATTACTGAAAATACAATTAAAAAAACATGACATGTAGTTCAATTTGATATAACTAAAATGATCAAACGACCCCAGAAACACACGTTAAATACAGAAAGTTATTATTTATTTATTTGAATAAGTTAAATTAAATAATTTAAATAAATATGACCTTAGCAATATTCGACCTAAGATTTTTTCTCGTAATTAATTGTATAGAATATCGTATACTCGGTCTGGCTCGACTATAAATTTCCTACTTAATTTCTATATAATTTTTATCTTATTTTTAAACTAACCTACGAATAACTTTTTTTCGAATTCTCTGAATAATTTTTATTTTATTTTTTGCAAATGATTATTATCTGATCGACCTGCCGAATATTATATATAGTAAACTAAACGTAAAACATTTAAAAGTTGTATATTTTGTTTTAAAATTAATTGTTGCGAAAGCAAATAACTTGAGTTGAATGTAACGAGTTAACGAATAACCCCTTTTTTGAAATGATCGAACTGTAAACTAAATTGAGTACACAACTGTGATGTACTCAACTGTTTCGCTTGTCATTGATGTGTTTTTTCAGTTTCAAAACGAACGCTGCTGAAACAGGTCACAAGAAGTATTTTCGGAAAGTACTGCAAAAATTACAATAAGCAACAAAAAAGTTATAAACTAAGCGGTTTAATAAAAAAAAAAAAAACATATACTTGTTGAATAAAGCTAAGCAAGTGAATAAAGATTTCAAGTTTTTTTTTAAACATTTGAGCAAAAATTCACAGTAACAAAATACAAAGCTAGACAGACAAACGCAAGAACCAAAAATGACCACTTGTTTCAAGATAAATAGCATACCGTATTCGGGTAAGAAGAGGAGTTTTAAGGCTCAATAATATTAGAAATAGTCACAAAAATTAACATTTTAAATTTTAGTAAATTTATCAACTCTGCCAGCCGATATAACATTGAATACATTTATCAGGGAACATGCCCAACTGACAGCCACCAAATTTATGTGTTTAGAAGGTGGTTGTGGTGCTTGTGTGGTAGCCATAAAAGGAAAACATCCCGTAACTGGGGAATTAAAAACATGGGCTGCAAATTCGGTAAGTTTTTCATATACAAATATATATCGGAAAAATGGTTTAATCGTTTTTTTTTTCTGAAATATCAGTGTCTTACTTTATTGAATACATGTACTGATTGCGAAATTATCACCAGTGAAGGTATTGGCAATAAACGTGATGGTTATCATCCCATACAAACACGTATGGCTAAAATGAATGGCACTCAATGTGGTTTCTGTTCTCCTGGCTTTATTATGAACATGTACGCTTTGCTTGAAGCCAAAGACGGCAAAGTAAGCATGGAAGAAGTAGAGAACTCATTTGGTGGCAATATATGTCGATGCACTGGTTACAGGCCAATTCTAGATGCCATGAAATCATTTGCTACAGATAGTACATTACAAATACCGGTAGATTGCCAGGATATAGAAGATCTTTATTCTAAAGAGTGTCCCAAAACTGGTCAATTATGTTCAGGCTCTTGTTATAAGCCTTTGCAATCACTCACTTATGATGATGGCAGTGAGTGGCATTGGCCTCAAAATTTGCCACAACTTTTTGATGTACTCACAAAAATTGATTCCAAAGACGACTTCATGATGGTGGCCGGCAATACTGCCCATGGTGTTTATAGAAGATCTAAAAATATAAAATATTTTATTGACATAAATTCTATTAGCGAGCTTAAAAAACATCAAATATCTGCTGATACAATAAAATTGGGTGCAAATTTAAGTCTCACTGAAGCAATGGATATTTTCAGTCAAGCCTCACAACAAGCTGGATTTGAATATTGCCAACAATTGTGGCAACACTTTGATTTAATAGCCAATGTACCTGTCCGAAATGTAAGTACAATATTGACTATGAGAAATTAAGTTTCACTATAATTATTATAATTATACTGTTCATATTACATTTTCACTATTCATATTACATTCATTAATTATTAAATTGTAATATTAATGTTTATTAATAGAAAATATAAACTATTTCTATAAAACTCTTGCAAAAAACTAAAAATTAAATAATAAACTATTTGTATAAAGTAGTCACTAATTACTCCGAATCAAAGTAATAGGAATAGAATTTCTCAGTTCCAGTGCTCTAAACAAATAAAGTTTATAATTGTATATGCCAACACAACGTTGACCGAGCTAAAATTCGCATGCAACCTGAAATCGGTCAATTGTGAAAGATATCTAAAATACTAATAGGCAAGGCGATTTCTTGTGACATATTCTACACCTGCAATTAATAAACGATTTTGACAAAAAATATACCATTTCAAAGGTATTTCTTTGAAAATGTTTACCATATTTACAGATCTGGAACATCTGGTACGTTTTTTTTTTTTTTTTTTTTGAGTAAAATTCATTTAAAGTTGCTACTATACACATACACAAAACACATATTTTAGCTTTAAATAAAAAAACTATATAATGCTGTGTATGTGTTAATTAAATTGTTTTCATTGGAAATTTTTTTCATTATTTAAGATACGTTTAATAATAAATTTATTTTGGATAAACACAATATGGATGTTTATTGCAGATAATTTTAAATAGTTCGGCTTGGGGCTTAAAAGAATAGAATTTAATACAATACATAACCCTAACAAGAAAAGGATTTTTCATTTTAAAAATGATTTTCCGAGTTAATAACATTAATAATTTAAATATACATAGATATAGAAATTTATTTAAATCAGCAAGTATTTAATTGTATATAATAACAATTTTTTAATTGCTTATGGAAAGAATTTACTACTGACAACAACAATAGGTTCGTGTAGTCAAAACAGAGCTATTAATATTTAAGAATTTTAAGCTGTTTTTGTACAGAACAGAATGCTGATAACATCACGTAAATGTTTTGGGATAATTGACCGCTAACGGTTCTTCTTCAAAAGTGCCTTGAGAGAAATGTTTCTTTTTGTTTAGACTTTGATATTGTCTGAAAATTCAAAATAAACTTGCATTTATTTAAATTTATACATATCGTATTTGCCAATACAATTAGTGGACTGCTCGTGACAATGCAACATCAAATGAAATTCGATAATTAATTACAAAAAATTTATCATAAAAATGAAATTTAAAACAAAAAATATTGATTGAAGTAGTTTCTTCCCTGACAACTCGTAATGTACATGATTTTGAGAGTATAATCACTCAAAACAGCAGCACAAAACGTGAAGTAAATAGTGAACTAATGGCCCTGTTTGGGAAAACCCCAGAAATTGTTCACAATTATATCAAATAACAAGGAAAATACAACAACAAATGGATTGTTTTGTAGATTAATTTTTTTTTTTTGTATTTCATATATATACAGAAATATCATCAAAATATGAGAAGAAAATAAAACAAACAAAACAAAAAATTTTTAAGTATATACATATGTATGTACAGTGGAACCTCTCTTGAACGGACAGACAAGGGACCTTTGAAATGTGTCCGGACAAGGGGGTTGTCCTCTCAAGAGAAAACTACAAATTTAAATCAGTAAAATTTGGCTAAGATGGTGAGTTTATATATAAACATCGTATTATTTAAAAAAAAAAAAACATATAAAGAATTCAATTGGTTTTAATAACAAAAAAAAATCATTAATAAGTATGTATCTAATAATTATTTCAATAAGTTTTCCTCCATCCTAGTTTGGCGTCTTTTGGTCTTGGTAATAACATCTTGAAAATGTAAGTCATGCGTTGAAGGTATATTCATAGCTTCTGTATCACCTTGGCATTTCACAAACGCTATAAGATCATGCGTTTTAGTCAAAGCATCTTTACACGTTAAGATGTTGTTTCTTGCATCTTGAATACCTAAAGGCTCAATTTCATCTGTTGAGTCATTAGAAAGTTCTTGAACTTGTGAAATTTGTTCGGGTAATGGTACCTGTAAATCCAAAGGTGATCCCTCAACTATTAAATCCTTATCGACATGATGATAAAAATCATTTAAGCTTTGCACAGTGACCCCTGCAAGATATTGTTTCTGAATTTCGGCAATTAGGTTTAATGGCAACTCATATCTTCAGGCTCAAAATCAACATAAAATGTTGGCTGACATTCCTGGCTGTCAAACGTAACCCTGCCTTACGAAAATAATTTTGAACTGTTTCAGAATTAACTTTTAGCAAAAGAAACTGCATCCAATAAATTTATACGTTTTACTAAATCGTGGGCTGTATCAGAAATTTCAATGTTTGCTAGTAAGTGCTTTGTATCAAAGTTCTGTAATTATTCTTAAAATTTTTAATAACACCCTGATCAAGTGGTTGGCATTATCCAAAAAGAGTAAATTTTTCCATTTTTGTGATCCCTTTTTTCATTTAAATTTACATTTAAGTGCCATTTTTCATTAGCACTTCTCTTTTCTTTATAATGTCAGATGCTTGAGTTTTATTAATACTAAAACGCTTCGATAAATTCCTCACACTTAATTTTTCTATATTGTACACTTCAATTACTTCTATTTTTTGCTTCAGTGTTAATATCTTTTTATTCATTTTCAAACGTAACGATGTGCGTACAAATGTATACTACAAGCCAATGAACCAGGCATGGGGGTTAATCATTACATTTTGTAATTAATTATATACTCAATTACAAATGGCATGTAATTGTAATTGAAAAAAACTCAATTAGAATTACATGTAACAATTACATGTAATTGTAATTAAGCTGAAGCAAAAAATTCAATTACAAAAAAATGTAATTGTAATTGAGAAAATATTAATTACAAATTACATGTAATTGTAATTGAAATAATATCAATTACTAATTACATGTAATTGAAATTGAAAATTTTTTCCTTACAATTTACATTGGTTTTAAGAAGAAAACTGTAATCATTATATTTAACATTAATTAATTTCAAAAATTTATTCAATTACAATTATTTTCAATTACATATAATAAGAGCATTCAATAAGAACGAAAATAATAATAATAACAATTGATTGGCTGTTTTATTGTTATTTTATAATTTAAGATCCTTTATAACATGCGAAAATAAAAATTAAAAAAAAACAATTCAAACATACAGTTATAAACACATTACAAGTAACTTATTATATTCACTTTGAAAGTAATCCAGTATTCAAAGAGCTACCATGGAATATAAGTATCTATGTAACATATTATTAGTAACTCATTATTTTAAGTTTAGAAGTAATGCAGTGAGCGGGGGTAGGTCATTATTGGTAATGCAAAAAGCAATGAGCTGCTATTAATAAATTTTTCCTGGGATATTAAAAAAATATAAATTTAACTTGTTAATGTTTTAAAACAATCACCCGAACATGAACCCTGTATAATATTATGTAGTTTAATTTTGAGACCTAAGCAGATAAAAGAAAAAAAAATAACTTCAAATAATACAGAGAGTAAAACATAGTAAATTAATAATCGCTCAATGATCAAAAGCAATTAAATATTCTGCGAAAAAAATAGCATTATTATCGAGATAATGAAGTTTTCGAATAAAAAGTAATAAAAGAGAATATTTTATTTCTCTTAATTATAAGTTGTTACCAACCAATAAAAAGCATTTAATTGTATTTTTTGCTTTTTTTCGATCTCTACCTAAATACATCAGTAATTTTATTTAACTTAATTGTTCAGAAATGTAATTAATTACAAATTTGTCCAATTATTTTCCTTGAATTACAATTACAAATTACATGTAACGGCAAATTGAAAATTTTCAATTACAATTACATGTAATTAGTAATTGATTTTTTTCCAGTTACAATTAATTGTAATTGTAATTGAACTTTTAATATGACAATTACAAGTAATTGCAATTTTTTTGGTCCTTCATTTCAATTAGAATTACTTGTAATTGGTCCTTCATTTCAATTACAATTACTTGTAATTGTAATTGAAAAAAAATCAATTACTAATTACATGTAATTTAATAGTAATTGAAATGTAATTGAAATCCCCCAAGTCTGCAATGAACACTACATTTCCAAACTATAGTAAACACATCTATGTTATTTGGGGAATCATCTAAATCGCGTCAATACAACAGAATTATTTTTTGTCAAGCGGGTGTCCGCGTCCGCTCCTGCGAGAGTCGAAGTAGAGCGATTGCAATGCTTTTCTTATAGAACGTTGCAGGGACCTGGCAACTGTGTAGTACAAATGGAGTGTCCGCTTAAGGAAGGTGTCCGTTATGGGAGATTCCACTGAAGGTATATTTCATATCACTAGGTGATTAGGGCGTGGCACCTCCCATTCAAAGTGAATTTTTAATATCATATATATTTAGTACTATGACAGGGAGATTTCTGCAAATTTGTGTGAGGTCACGTAAATTCTAAGGTTGAACGTCAGCTACATAAACTAACTTCTGCTGCAAGTAATTCGGCAACATTCCATTTTTCATTTTAATTATAAATATCAAGACATTCATCACCAGCCTTTGATTGAGAGAAAGCCATTGCAATTTTTGTAACATGCAATGCAATACAACATATGCCGGGCAAGCTAGTAATTGATAAAAAAAAACTATGAGATTTCAGTTCAGGCATTTGTTGTTGTCAGTGCATATGACATAGTGAAAACCAGGCAATAGCGTTTGATATAACTGTATATTGTGGTCAGAGTATAATGGCTTTGTGCTGATGTTTGTAAATACCACAAAAATTTGACCTAAACCCATCTTTTATTATACCGATCGATTTAGCGATGTTCGTCCGTCCGTCTGTCTGTTCATCTGTGAGTCTACGTAAACCTTCTAATTTTACTATAGGTTGCAAATTTGAATATATTTTAATGAAATTTGGCATATAAGCTTCCATCGGCAATAGGATCAACGCTATTGAAATTGGGGAAAATTAGTTAATGTTCAGACCTACAAATAACCACTATGAGATCGATTTAAATTGCCATAATATCAAAATTATCATATAGATTTCGGTCAAATTATGTTTGTGTATGTTTATTACATCCATTTATCAAATTATGTTTGTGTATGTTTATTACATCCATTTATCAGTAGTCCAAAAATAAACCCTATATGACAATTTTTAGTCATAGCCTCCATATGAAGCTAATTCCTGATCTTCACTTAAATCTCTCAAAAAAAAAAAAAAAAACAAAAATATTGCACAGATTTTTCTCAAATTTGATTTTTTTATCTTTTTGCGAAAAAAAAATGACCTTACCAAATATGGTCAGGATCGGTCCATTTTTTGGCCTAGTCCCAAAAAAAAAAAAAAAAGTAACAATCGAACTCAAGTTTGGTTTATGCTTAATTTCTATATCTAATTAGTTGGACATAAGAGATAGGTTCTCTAAATGAGACCACTCGTGACACTCTGGACAAAAAAAAAGCATTGCCCTAACAAAAAAAAAAAAAAAACACATTTCCCTTTCACAGCTGTATTAGGATGACATAATTTTTGGTAATGAAACTCCAAAATAAGACGTAACAGTACATAGAAATTTGGAAAACTGAACGTAATGTTGTAAGGGCGTTGGAATAATATTAGTTTTAAGTAAGACATTGACAAATGAACTCTATCTCAATAATTTAAGATATGCATTGAGCGAAAGTGTTCATAAGTTTGAATTTGTTGAAAATTCAAATATAAATTATACAAAACAATTTTCCTATACATACATACATATATCAGATCTGTGCTAGGAATTGTTGTTCTTGTAACTCTAGTAAGGTTAAGATTTCACTGGAATACGACATTTCAAAGTCAATTGCTTTAATGTCAAGACTGTTATGAGATTGTAATTGATGCAATTTTACAATATTTTCTATCACTTATTTGTTAAAGCTAATTTTTAGCTATGGTATCCAAGATGTTCACCTAAAATCGAAACTGATATGTAAAAAATATAATTTTGTTCTAAATCATAGAAAAATTAAACATTTAAGTTGTATATATTTTTTTATTCTTATTTACAAAATGTATGTAAATTTAACATTGTTCAGAATAACTTTTGATTTTAGACCGGTACATTGGCTGGTAATATTGCTACCAAGAAGCAATACGAAGAATTTCCATCGGATATTTTCATAACATTTGAGGCCTTAGATGTTCAAGTAGTGGTCAACACAGATGCTTTGAAGCAGGAAACTATGTCGCTTAGCGATTACCTGAAGAAGACGACAAGAAAAACCGTTATTGTTGCATTTGAATTAAAAGCGTATCCAAAGGATAAATTTATTTTTAAATCGTACAAAGTAAGTTAAAACGAATAGTTTTTGTGAAAATTCGGTATTTTTAGTTTTGCCACAATATTTTAAGATAATGCCGCGGGCTCAAAATGCTCATGCTTTTGTGAACGCAGCTTTCTTACTTGATGTTGATAAATCGACCGGAAAAGTTAATAATGCTCGTTTGTGTTTTGGCGGAATCACACCAGAGTTCATTCATGCTAACGTCACTGAAGACTTCTTAAAGGGTAAAATCTTCCATGATAAAGCAGTAGTTCAAAAGTTATTTACCGAGTTGCCGAAAGTTTTAGAACCCAACTCCGTATTACCAGATACATCTCCAGAATATCGTCGGAAATTGGCCTGTGGTCTTTTATTGAAATGTCTTCTAGATATTGCGCCTGCTGATAAAGTCAAACCAGAATTTAAGAGTGGTGGTCCCATTCTAAAGAGGGAACTTTCTTCGGGTCTCCAGACATTTGACACACAAAAAAAGAACTACCCCGTCACACAGCCAGTAGAGAAAATAGAAGGTAAGAATTTTTATAAAAAGAAAAAAATACTTATGTTATTTTGGCTGATATTGTGCTAATTTTAGCTTTGATTCAGTGCTCTGGTGAAGCTAAATACATGAACGACACACTTACTCCTGGTAATGCTGTTTACTGTGCATTCGTAAATGCCACTAAAGTTGGAGCTAGTATTGAAAAAATTGATGATTCTGAAGCTTTAAAGCTTCCCGGTGTTATTGCTTTTTACTCAGCTAAGGATATACCAGATTTCAATACATTTGTTGATCCTGCCTTTGGTTATGAAATTGAAGAGATATTCACCGCAGATACTGTACGGTACTATGATCAACCTTTGGGTATGATTGTTGCATTAACAAGCGATGCTGCAAATCATGCCGCTTCTAAAGTAAAAGTTATATATTCCAACGGAAATAAACTGGTTCTGCCAACTTTACAGGATGTTTTCGTTAATAATCACACAGATCGTATCCATAGTATCGCTCCTTCTGAGCTTAAGGACATTAAGTTATCGGATAATGCCGATTTTACAGGCAAAGGAATATTTGAAATGGGTTCTCAATATCATTTCACAATGGAGCCGCAAACATGTGTTGCTATACCATTCGAACAAGGTCTTCAAGTTTGGGCTTCTACCCAGTGGATGGATCATACTCAGAGTGTCATTTCAAAAATGTTACAAATCAAAGCAGCTGATGTCCAATTGAAGGTCAGACGTTTAGGTGGTGCTTATGGCAGCAAGATCTCTAGGAGTAATGCTGTTGCATGCGGTGCATCTTTAGCAGCCTACAAGCTCAACCGGCCGGCACGTTTTGTGCAATCTATTGAATCTATGATGAACTGCAATGGCAAAAGATGGGCCTGTCGATCCGATTACGAATTCCATGTTAAATCAAATGGCAAAATTGTTGGTTTAAAGAATACTTTCTATGAAGATGCTGGTTGCACTCTTAATGAGAATCCCATTGATTTTCATTCTACAAAGTGTGCTAAAAATTGTTATGCTTTTACTGCCGATAATTATAAATTGGATGGTAATGCTGTTATTACGGATGCCACCAGTTCAACATGGTGTCGAGCACCGGGATCAGTTGAAGGTAGTAATGCATATCTCTAAATTTTTTTAAATTTTTATTCAAATATATAAATTCGTTTAAGGTATTGCTATGATTGAGAATATAATGGAACATATTGCTTTTGAAGCTAAAATAGATCCTGCTGATGCTCGTATGGTTAATATACAACCCGGCAATAAAATGAATGAGTTGCTGCCACGATTTCTTAAATCGACTGAGTACAAAAAGAGACGCTTGGAAATCGATAATTTCAATGAGAAAAATCGCTGGCTTAAGAAAGGTCTAGGTCTGGCCATTATGGAATATCCTATTGAATACTTCGGTCAATATCCAGCTACAGTTGCTATCTACCATATAGATGGTTCGGTGGTTATTTCTCATGGGGGCATAGAAATGGGTCAAGGTTTGTAAAAAATCAAAATATAATAATTGGATTGCCTGAACTCAATTTTAAAACGTTTAGGCATGAACACTAAAATAGCACAAGTTGCGGCTTTTGTTTTGGGCATACCACTGAAATATGTTAAAATTGAGGCCAGTGATACTTTAAATGGGGCCAATTCTCAGGTCACCGGTGGAGCAGTGGGAAGTGAAAGCTTATGTTATGCAGTACGGAAGGCCTGCAATACCTTAAACGATCGTTTAAAGCCTATTAAGGATTCTCTTAAGGGTAATGCATCCTGGTTAAATGTTGTAAAAGCTGCTTGGGAGAAATCCATTAACATGATTGCATCTGATCATTATAAAGTCGGTGATATGAAAAATTATAATATATATGGTCTAGCTCTTACTGAAGTTGAAGTCGATATTTTAACTGGGAATAATTTAGTCAAGCGCGTTGATATTCTTGAGGATACTGGTGAAAGTTTAAGTCCTTACATCGATATCGGCCAAATTGAAGGAGCTTTCGTCATGTGTCTAGGTTACTGGCTAACCGAACAGCTCGTCTATGATCGTCAAAATGGTCAGTTGATGACAAATCGTACTTGGAATTATAAACCACCCGGTGCTAAGGATATACCCATTGATTTTCGAATAGAACTATTGCAAGGTAGCGCAAACCCTGCAGGTTTTATGCGTTCCAAGGCCACCGGTGAACCCCCATGTTGTCTAGCAATCAGTGCTATTTTTGGAATTCAACACGCTATACAGTCGGCCCGTAAAGATGCTGGTTTGGAAAGAGAATGGGTTCGGTTAGGAGCTCCGACTACACCAGAAACGATTGTACTTAATGCTGGTAATGATATTTCCACTTATGCCTTGGAATAAATCACACATGTACATATGCACTAGATATGTATGTAAGTTTAATTTTACTAGTAAATAGTAGTTAAGGGTTGTGGTACAAGTGGCTTTAACATGAGGTGTTAGTCGTATTATATTAATAAAATATAAATATCCGTTTAAAGTGCTCTGTTTTAGACTTATCTTTGTAGGCTTTTTATGCAAGCATAATTAATGAATCCAATTGTATATGTTATTTTCAAATTCTTTAAATTTCTCAAAACTCACAAATTACTTATATGTTTTTTTTGGTCTACTCGTATAATAAAGTGAGTTTAAAAATCATTAAAAATATAAGACATGATCGTAACCGAAAAGTTGGAAGTTTTTTTTTGCTAAATATATAAATTTAGTTAAACTATATTGAAGAAAAGAATGTGAAATTTGGAAAATTTATTTATATTATAAACGCATTTGGAATTGTAATAATTTTTCAAATATCTTGAATGTGATTTTAAATATATTTGAAGAAAGAAATTCAACCGTATTTTGATTTTCACATTTCGTTTTCTAGTTTTTACTTCCGCATCTTTTTTCAATTTTGTTTTCTATCAGAAAATAAAGCATATAAATTTTTTCTAATAAATATTTGTCGACGGATGAAGGAGACACTTGCTACTTATACTTAAGATAGTTTCTTATTTTTACATAAATTACCAAAAAACCAACAAACTTGCAAATATTTACATAGAGAAAACAGAACTCATTAACAATTTATTTTGTCTCCAACGGTGTTCAAGATCTCAGAGAGAGTCCGTTCCTCTAGTCCCTGAAGCTAACCAGGTCAAAGACGATACACTTTTATTTGCCGGGAACCATAAAATGTTTTTTGTTGTCGAAAACTTTACCTAATATCTCAAAATTTAAAATCGACAACGACTTCGTCACATATTTTTGGTAGTTACGAACATCAGTACAAACTCATTATACTCTGAGTACAGAAAGTTATAGGGCAAAAAATTTAAACTAAATGGTAGATATTTTGTGGAAAAGGATTTTCTAAATATTTGCTGTTTTTTCTTTTCTTTTAAAGTTGTTAGAGGGGAATATGTTCCGAATGTTATCCTTCTGTGGAAACACACATGAATGCATTAATTAAACATTTCATTCGTTCACCTTGCCTCGTTCTTTACTCTAGTTAATTTGCACACTCAATTTGTATTTCTTTCTTCTGAATATTACTCTCCCTATACTGATGATAATAATTTCACAATTTATTACAGTAAGCGCAATTTATACACAATATATGTATATAAATACATATATTTTTTTTTGAGAAATATTGACTAAAGCGATATAAATTGATTTGCTTTTTATACCCTATACCACTAAGTGGTCAAGGTATAATGACTTTGTGCTGATGTTTGTAACTACCAAAAATATTGACCTAGACCCATCATCTATTATCGATCGACTCAGAATCACTTTCTGAATCACATTCTGTCCGTCCGACCGTCCATGTTAACCTTGCAATCAAACTACAGGTCGCTAATATATTGATGAAAATTTTTTATATATAGGCTTCTCTCGGCTATAGTATGAGTGCTATTGGTGAAAATCGGTTCATGTTCAGACCTAGTCCCCATACAAATGAACCCTATGAGATCGACTTAAATTATCATATGGATCTCGGTCAAATTGGGTTTGTGTATGTTTCATACATATTTTTATCAGTAGTCTAAAAATAAACCCTATAGGGCAATTCAAAGTCATAGCCCCCATATAAAGCTGCTTTCCCATCCTCACTTAAATCTATCACAAAACAAAAATATTTCACCGATTTTTCTGAAATTTGGTATGCTTATGTTATCAAATATGGTTGGATCGGTCCATTCTTCGACCTAGTACCCATATAAATTTAGCGTCCGATATGAACTTTATCATATCCGAAGGCAAAAACAATTAATAACAATGACACTCAAATTGGGTTAACGCTTATTTTCTATATCTAATTAGTTGGACCTAAGAGTTAGGGTTTTTAAACGCATGGTATAGGGTATCGTAAATTCGGTCTAGACCGACTATAATTTTTTTTTTTTTGCTAAATAGTTTATGCATAAGCAAAAAATAAAAACTTCAGTTCTTAAAACTAGAAACAAAAAAACAATAACAAAAAATTTTTAAAATACTGCGAAATTTAAATAAACGCACTTCACAAAAAATTAAAGCTAATATATATTGCTCCTATATATGTTATGTTATGACAATGAAGTTTTTGAAATGTGCTAATCTCAATGTGTAGCCACTCTTAGAGAAAAGTCACTTTTAAATCTTTTGCAGTGTTGTATGGTTTTCCGTTTTCATACCACATTCTCCACACAATTTCAATAGAATTCAAGTCCAGTCTTTAAGTGGGTCAGTCTAGAAACCGATGAAAGTTATTCTTCAAAATAATCGACAAATACGTCCTGCAACAACCTCCAAATCAGAAATGAATCATAATTTGGTTATTCCAAACTCCTAAAATCGTAATACTCGTTTCCCCCCATTTTAGGAGCCTCAATCTTGCCAATGCTGATTTTTGCCATGCAGATATATTTTTTTTTCACCTAAAAATATTAGTTTAATTTTTTAATCACATTAATTTATCAAAATTTTATTAATTTAAATTTGAAATAGATGGAGTAAAAAACTTAAGTATAAAACAGGTAGATTAATGTAACAAATTCTTAAGTAATGTATTTTCATCCACATCCACTTTACGCAATGCTCAAAATATATTTATTTTTTTTTTTGATTTAATAAACCTATATTCGCATAAAAAATATTACTATTACATTTTCCAATTTATTGATAGTTTAATGAGGCTAACATCATTTAATATTCGATTCTTTTGACAAATTTTCTCTGATTTGTCATTTCCCAATAGGAAGATACAATTTTTAAAAGATTTGCAAAGTATCTACATCTATAATATTAATAGGCTAGGCGATTTCTTGTGACCGATGTGTTCTTCTACAGTTTTATATTATTTGAAAGGTTTTTCATTTTGGCCGATTTGCAGATTTACAGATTTTTAAATTTTTTTCCTTTTTTTTGAGTAAATTGCATTTAAAGTTGCTACTAACGCATACGTAGAATTATACAATTCTATGTGTGTGTTGATTAAATTTGTTAATGTGTTTGTAATAAAAATTAATTTGTTTTTTTGTGTTAGAGTTTTTATTTAATAAAAAAATAAAACTTCGTAGAATTTGCACTCTAATTTCGAGGGCTGGAATTTTCTAATATATATTAATATGGGAAAGAAAATTGTTTATTCCCTTTTTAAGCAAAATACCGGCACGGAGGAGTGTGAAATTTGGCATAGTTATATTTCATATATAGGAGAAGCGGAGAATGATAAAATGTGTGTATAATATATTGAAAAATGTATTAAATTTAATAAAATAAAATATTTTTAATAATTCGCTACACCCTGTTAGTGCGAATAATTTGAATTCTATATCACACTGCCTCTGTTAAATTGTAAATTGCTAGCATAGCAATTGATTAGCATACCTTTAGACTCATTTTAATATTCATAATTTTTTTATATATGAGTATATATATTAAAAAAACATTGGAAGAAAAAAATTGAATTAAAAAATAATATTTCCTAGAATTTGCACTCGGATTTCGAGTGCTGGGCTATACTAGTATGCCAATTTGTGATTTGGTCACTATCGTGTTTTTTTGTTGAAAATATGTTTTAGTTTTCTTACTGTTGTTCAAAAACGTACATATCAAACACTCGTATCTTCCTACTTGTTGAGTCAAAATTTTAATTTGAGCCTTTCTTTAGATAAAATATGTTTTCTTCTATCCATGTTTTCTCAGTACTTTAGATATAAATTAATATTTATATTCTTTGTTTATCACAATATAAGCATTTAAATTAACCACTTAAAACTTTATCTTTGAACCACCTCTTCCTTATAACTGTAAACTAAATAATTTACAGCTTGCGTTTCATAAAATTACGCTGAAAATGTCAATGGTTGTAAAGGAAAAGACGGCAATTTTTTTTATAGAATTTTATAGACTGAACAACATAATTTTTGTGAGAAATTTAATTACTAAAATACAGAAACAAGGGAAATTATTATGCCCTTATAAAAATTTCGCATACTGTATTTTATGTACATATATGGAATATTGATAGAGAAAAAAATTAACGCAAACAAGATTATGTAATCATAAATAAAAACTTTAGACTGTCCTTAGAAAATGAATTTGCAAATTCGGATATTGCAATAGTATAAAATTCGTTGCAAAAAGCGAACCAGTGCGTAATGATGCAAAATAAATTAACTTTCAATTGAGTATAAATATTCAATTGTCAAATATTATGTAGAAAATCATTAAAAAGGAGAGTTCATTGAAATTAAACAAAAGTCAACATTTGACTTTGTAAGAAGCAGTCTAACTAACCTATTGTTTTGCTAGTTTTTTTTTTTAATGATTGCGTGTGTTGTTTGAGTTTAGTTTTTATTGTCGTCTGTTATCTTTTTAAAAAAATTTTTTGATATAATGAGAAATGTTATTCTCACTCATATTATTAATCTCACTGTGCCCCCCGCTTACCTAACGGTCAATAGACTCTCAAAAAAATGCTAGAACAATTTATAAATTAGTAGTTGGAATTTCTATACAAAACTAATAATCATTCACGGCCAAGCCGCATTAATTGAAGATACCTTCGTGGGAAGTGAATTACTTTCAATATAAAAAAGTAATTCAGCAAAAGTTCTGTGTTATACAATAAATTTTAAAAAGATTTATAAAATTTAGAATAAAGAAATTGAAAAATGTTAACAACTTTTTCAATAAACGGCAAACCATATTCCGGTAAGTTATAAATGGGTTAATAGTTTATGAAATATCTTGAATACCTTTTGAATTTCTCTAGTGAACTTGGCAAATTTACCGGCTGATATAACGTTGAATACTTTTATACGTGATCATGCTGGTTTGCCAGCTACTAAGTTTATGTGCCAAGAAGGTGGCTGTGGTGTATGTGTTTGTGTGGTATCTGGTAAACATCCTGCCACGGGTGAAATCAAAACATGGGCTGTTAACTCAGTAAGCTATTCATAATGTCCAAAATAGACTTAGGCAGTAATTACGAACCTATTTTCAGTGCCTAACCTTATTAAATACATGCATGGATTTAGAAATAACAACCTGTGAAGGTATCGGCAATAAACGTGACGGTTTTCATTCCATACAAAAACGTTTGGCTAAAATGAATGGTACCCAATGTGGTTATTGTTCACCTGGCTTTGTCATGAATATGTATGGCTTGCTTGAGAGTAAAAATGGTAAAGTTACAATGGAAGAAATTGAGAATTCCTTTGGTGGAAATATTTGTCGTTGTACTGGCTACAGGCCCATCCTGGATGCCATGAAATCCTTTGCTGTCGATAGTAATATAGAAATTCCGGATGAGTGCCGGGATATAGAGGATTTAACCAACAAGATATGCCCTAAGACGGGTTTGTCCTGTGGTGGTAGTTGCAAGTCGACAAAAACCCGTGCACCTACTCTAAGTTACGACAGTGGTGAAAAATGGTTTTGGCCCAAGAGTGTTAATGATGTATTTAAGATTTTCTCCGAAATTAAAGACGAAAAATATATGCTGGTATCTGGAAATACCGCTCATGGTGTTTACAGACGTTTAAACAATATTAATATATTAATCGATTTAAATAATATACCAGAATTACATGAGCACAAATTAACATCAGGATCGTTAACTTTGGGTGGCAACTTGAGTCTTACTGAAACCATGGATATATTTGAGAAAGCTTCAAAGTCAAAGGGTTTCGGTTACTGTTCCAAATTATGGAAGCATTTTGATTTGATAGCCAATGTACCTGTTAGAAATGTGAGTTTCAATCAACTTTTTTGGTATCTATATATGTTTATCTTCAAGTATAATACCACTTAATAGATGCATATAGATAAGATAGCTGCAGTGTTGTATCGTTGGCCAAAAATAGTAAATGCTATGTTAGAATTTGAAAAAAAGAATTACACTATTTTAAACAATTAGAGAAAAATGGACTATGGAGTAGCAAAAGTCAATTTTTTTACGAACTTTTAGTCCTTCAAAGTTGCTCTTTTGCAACCAAAGTAGTTATTTGTATGCAAATGATAAAGTACTTATCTACTTCAAGTGGTTCAATCACGAGAATTAAATTTGGTAGAGATAAAAAACTTGTACTGTATTAGTTAGATTAATATCTTTTGATTATAACAATTCTATTTATAGCCTATACCACTATGTGGTTTGGGTATAATGACTTTCTGCTGCTGTTTGTAACTACCAAAAATATTTGACCTGGACCCATCTTTTATTATACCGGTCGACTCATAATCACTTTATGAATCGATTTAGCGATGTCCGTCCGTCCGTCCGCCTGTGTGTCCATGTAAACCTTGTAATCAAACTACAGGTCGCAAATATGAATATATTTTGATGAAATTTGATACATAAGCTTTTATCGGCCAAAGGATGAACGCTATTGAAATTCGGTCCATGTTCAGACCTAGTCCCCATACAAATGCCCCTATGAAATCGACACAAATTGCCATAAGATCCAAATTATCATATAGATCTCAGTCAAATTGGGTTTGTATGCGTTTATTATATCCACTAATCTCTAGTCTAAAAATAATACCTATACGACAATTCTTAGTCATAGGCCCCATATAGAGCTGCGTCCCGATTTTCACTTCATCTATCAAAAAACAAAAATATTGGAAAGATTTTTCTCAAATTTGGTTTGTATATATTTTTTTCAAAATATAAGTGACTTTACCAAATATGGTCAGGATCGGTCCATTTTTCGACCCAGTCCCCATATAAATATAGCACGTGATATGAACTTTTTCATATCTGCAGCCAAACAAATTAATAACACTCAAATTTGATTTATGCTTATTTTCTATATCGAATTAGTTGGACGGAAGAGATAGGGTCTCTAAACCATGGTATAGGGTATAGTATAGTCGGTGTGGGCTGACTTTAATTTCTTACTTGTTTTTTTCTTGCATATATCATACGTTCAAATAAAGCAGCAAATTTTTTTTTCTGTCAAGACCAATTTTGACAGCGATTTTTTAAAAATGTCAAAAATTTTATCGTCAATTTCATAAAATATGTTCTGCAAGTATTTTAATTATTACAAAAATGTATACCAACGTCAGAAATACATCTGCTATTTGAAATAAGTGCAGCAGACATACATACATACGTTCAATAATCTATAGGTTTTTGATAAAACCACGGATAAGTACACTTTTCTAGAATTTTTACCATAAATATAATTTTTAATACTATCCACTCAGCGTATTTCGAGAAATTCTGTTAAAACAACTTATTTGGATAAGACCTTCACTTACAACTATCTAAAGATATATATACTAACTATATATGTTTAAAATGTTATTAACTTATTTGAAACGTTTGAAAATTGTTTGTAGAAATTTTAATTTTTAATTCATAAAATACATATGTTGTTTAAAAAAGTGCAATATGAAATTCACCAAATAAGAACATTACGTAAACTTTATCAATCTGATGGATCATTTGGAAATATAAACTTTTTCACTTAAATGTTGAAAAGTACAGAGATTGAAAACGTTATGCGAGAAAAATATTTTCTTTTGCATTTAAATCTAATTTTCAGAAAAGTTCCTGAAATTTTGCACTTTGAGGAGGATACTATTCAAAAAGAATTTACATAAAACGAGAATAGCATTTAAACAAAACATTCATTATGTTTTGAATCTCCTCTGACAGATATGCATCTACAGCTTTTATCAAATTATCCGCAATTTCTGTTTTAACTTTTCCATTTCAATTTAATAATATTATAATATTTAAATTGATTCCGTGAATGGAATTTGGAAATATATGTATTTACATTTTCATTCATTTTTTTTTCATAAATTGCAAATAACTTTAATAAGCGGAATATGATTTGTAAAAATTTTATATCCAATGTTCGGTCTGGACGGACTATAAATTCTTAATTGGACACTATTTTCTATTTAAATTGTGTAATATCTATTTGTGTTTTGGTAGCTGTTTGTGAAAATGTGCCTTTTTTAATTTTGTAAAAGTGTCCTTCTTTTGAAGGACCACTCTTATAGTAAGATATTTAGATACATCGTGTACATATTTGTTTTTGTTAATCTAAAACTATTTTGTAAACTAACACAAGTTTTCTTGTTCAAATACAAATGAAAGGAGGGTGCGTCCTGCTATGAAAGAATCGATAGTAGTATTCCATATCGGCGGACATATAAAACGTGTACTATTCTTCGTCGCACTCTAATCATTCTAATAAATTTATAATATTTTAGATTTTGACAATATGACAAGTAGGTGTGGCCTTTTATCGATATTTATAAAAATTCGAATATGAGCTAACTGTGAGACCATGTACAATAATGTACCAAATTTAATTTGCCAACAACAAGTTTTTTTTTTTGGCCATATGAACTAACAACAAATTGCTGCGGATTATAAGCTGGGGAATTGCTTAATAATTCCTACACTTTTTTAGATGGGCACTTTGGCAGGCAATTTATCTATTAAACACGGGCACCCCGAATTTCCCTCAGATGTCTATGTGCTATTTGAAGCTCTCGATGTTCAAGTAGTTATACAAGAGTCAAGTACACAAGAGACAACTGTCACCGTCTCAGAGTATCTTAACACTACAATGACCAACAAAGTTATCAAGTATTTTGTTTTGAAGTCATACAATGAAGAGGAATATATTTTTGATTCATACAAGGTTGGTAACATTCGAATATCACATGATTCACGATTTGATAAAATTCAATAATTTTTCAGATTATGCCCAGAGCTCAAAATGCCCATGCATATGTAAATGCTGCTTTTTTGATTCAGATACAAAAACCAAGCTTTGTAGTTAAATCTTCACGTATTTGTTATGGTGGCATCAATTCTGGTTTTTCCAGAGCAAGCAATCTGGAACAACTTCTTCTTAAGAAACCTTTGTTTGAAACGACACAATTAAGAGAGGCTTTGGATGTAATGAAAGAAGAACTTAAAGCAGACATAGTTTTGCCAGAACCCTGTCCAGAGTACAGAGTAAAATTGGCACAAGGTTTATTTTATAAATTTCTTTTGGCTCATGCTCCCTCAAACAAGGTGGCTGCAGAGTTTGCTTCTGGCGGCCACGTTCTAAAGAGACCTCTTTCCAGTGGTAAACAAGTTTTTGACAAACACGAAATTGATTATCCTATTAAAAAACCCACTGAAAAACATGAAGGTCTCTTACAATGTTCCGGAGAAGCTACATTTGCCAATGATTTACCACCACAGTCACATCAATTGTGGGGAGCATTCTTCACAGCCAAGAAAGTAGGAGCAACAGTTATAGATATTGATACTTCTGAAGCTTTTCAATTACCCGGTGTCATAGCTGTTTTTACAGCAAAGGATATACCTGGGTCAAACTTAATTTCCACATCCGATAACATATTTTTTAAGGAAGAAGAACAGCTCTTTTTGAAAGGAATAGTGAAGTTCTATAATCAACCCGTAGGTATTGTCATTGCGAAATCCAATGCTTTAGCACATAAGGCTGCCGATTTAATAAAACTCAGCTATGAAGGTGGTGCTAAAGTGGTATATCCAACTATAAAGGATGTGTTAAGTGCAGGACCTTCAAATAGAATTCAACATTCCATCAAATCCGGTGCAACAGATAAAGTTGATCCAATCGACGAATATGACGTTAAGGGCAGGGGTGAATTAGAAATGGGCCTACAATATCATTTCTTCATGGAACCTCATACCACAGTGGCTATACCATCGGAGGGTGGTTTGCAATTATACGCAGCTACACAATGGATGGATTTGGTCCAAATTGTTGTATCAAACTTGTTGAACTTGAAAAACAATGAGATTCAGGTAAAGACACGTCGTATTGGTGGTGGTTATGGTGGCAAAGCTACGCGTTGTATTCCAGCTGCCTGTGGTGCTGCTTTGGCGGCATATAAACTAAATAGGCCAATACGATTTGTACAATCATTGGAATCGATTATGAATACTTTGGGAAAACGATGGGCTTGTAATATTGACTACAGTTTTTATGTTAAGGAATCCGGCAAATTTGTTAAGTTAATTTCAAAATTCTATGAAGATGCTGGTTATTCTCCAAATGAATCCCCAATGGGTCATACCTTATTAACATCTTCAAATTGTTACGAGTTTACCACAGAAAACATCATCTTAGACGGTTACATGGTACTGACAGACTCCCCGAATAATACGGCATGTAGAGCTCCCGGGTCGGTGGAAGGATTATCTATGATAGAAAACATAATGGAACACACTGCATTTGAATTGGGCTTGGATCCGTTAGTGGTACGTCAGGCTAATTTAAGAGCAGGTCACAAAATAGCAGAGATGATACCACATTTTATAGAGTCGACGCAGTACAATCAAAGAAGACTCGAGATCATGGAGACCAACAAACAAAATCGTTGGATTAAACGAGGACTTGGCCTGGCTTTAATTGAATATCACATTGGTTATTTCGGTCAATTCCCAGCTACCGTTGCCATTTATCACGGTGATGGAACTGTTGTCATAACCCATGGTGGTATTGAAATGGGTCAAGGTATCAATACCAAAATAGCCCAAGTAGCCGCTCACACCTTAGGCATACCTATGGAACTGATTCGTATTGAATGTAGCACTAGTATTAATGGAGCCAATGCCATTGTAACAGGTGGTTCCATAGGAAGTGAAACAGTGTGTTTTGTAAGCATCCTGAATTTATTTGGCAACAACTTAGCTTATGTGCTAAATCTGTTATATCTTTTTTAGGCCGTTCGAAAGTGTTGTAATGCTTTGACCGATGTCTTGAAACCCATTAAAGAAGAACTCAAGGATCCATCTTGGCAAAATGTAATCAATGAGGCACATCTCCGCAACCTTAACTTAATAGCCAGTGATGGTTGTAAAACCGGTGATATGGATCCATATACTGTGTGCGCTCTAGGCCTTACCGAAGTTGAAGTTGATATTCTAACGGGGAATTATCTTGTTAAACGTGTAGACATTTTACAAGACGCAGGTGAAAGTTTAAATCCAAATGTTGATATTGGGCAAGTGGAGGGAGCTTTTATAATGGGTTTGGGTTATTGGACTACCGAACTTTGCGTGACCGATAAAGCCACTGGCGAACTTAAAACAAATCGTTCATGGAATTATAAGCCACCAGGTGCAAAGGATATTCCCATCGATTTCCGTATTGAATTACTTGCTCAAAGTCCTAATCCAGCTGGTTTCATGCGATCCAAAGGTAAGCACTTCCCTCATTCAATTGAAAATTGTATCCCAACTGTTTTTCTGTTTTAGCAACTGGTGAACCTTCTATTTGTTTATCAGTTAATGTGGCCTTCGCCTTACAACAGGCCATTCAGTCAGCTCGTGATGATGCTGGTCTCAAGAGACAATGGATTACCCTCAAGGCACCAATGACCCCCGAACATATACTCTTGAGCTGTGGAACGGATAATAATATGATGCAGCTTACAAAAAAAAGCAAACAAAACTAAATTTTTATCAATTTTCACACACATCTCTTTCGTAGTAGTTTCATAAACAAATTGTATACACATTTAAAATAAATATTTAAATTCAAAGAATTGCATTTACGATTTAACTGCTCAATTTTTTAAAAATTCGCATACAAATTCAATATCAGTTGGATCGCATTCGCTTACTTATCAAAGTGTTTATTGTGGTTTTCAATTAAAAATAATTTATCACATTTATGTTTTATAAAACAAATATGAATAAAAAAACTCCAAATTAACTACTTGAAACTTTCATGATATTTGCACAATAACTAATCAAACGATAGCCGCAAGTGACAGTGATAGAAAGGTATGGTAACAACATGCATTACGAATGCCAATCTATGCCCTCCAACGTTTTGTGCAAACAAGAAAACTAAAAGTATTTATACGTATGTTTACCATATACACAAAAACAAAAAAACAAACAAATGTACCTTCTGCTTGTAATCGAACATGGCAATGCATTCGGTATCCAATGTAAATGAGAAGGTTTGAAGTACAAAAGCCTACGTGAATACGCTATCATTCACTTAAACACGTACCGGCAAAAAAAAATGACATTGATGATCTCAAATTTTTTTTTAAATTTTTCATAGATATTCTATTTTTAAAAATTTAAAAAAAAAAATAAAATTTTTTCAAATTGTTCATATGGGCAATTCCTGGGCGACTGACGCGACATTCGCTCACTTTTAGTTGAGGCAAAAACAAAAAAGGAATGAAAAGATTCGGTATATAACCTTAGTGTATTGAAGCCAAGGAAGAGTACTAAATTTGAGGAAAAACATTGGGCATAATCAATAATGTAGTAAAAACATATAAGCAAATTTCAGCGAGAAACGGACGCGACAAAAAATGGAAGTTATTTTTATGCAGTTATAGAAATATACATAAGTCAGCGAAATTTGTGAAAAATTTTTTTTTTGAGAATGTGGAAATTAAAAAGAAAGTACATATTTTATATGCAGATTTATGAAATTTGAAAATTTTCTTTCAATTTTTTTAAATTGAGTAAAGTACAAATACGGACGCGACAATTTTTACCCATAGAAGAAAACCAATAATTTTGGTAATAATAATGATTCAACTTTTATTAAAAAACATAAAAAAACCAGAACATAAGCATAACTTCAAGTAAAGGTAAAAATAAAATAAAATCGAAATAAAGTTCCATATTCTCAGTTAGGTAATTTAGGATATATATATAATAGTTAATAAAGTTGGATTTTCTTAGTTAATTTTTATTACAGATTTTAATGAATAAGAGGTGCGAGCCACCTCAATGCTTTCGCTGTCGAAATATGAAAACCAGCAGGCTTTTAATCCCTTTAATATTTGGAACATTCTGCCAAAGCTCAGCCAGTTCAGGTGAAGAATCTTCAATTTGTTCTGCCGATATATAAAACAGCTTAACTCCATCAATGTTGTTTCTTGCACATTCATAAAACGATAAAGCATCTTTGAGAACAATATTTTTTGACCTAACTATTTGCCAAACTTTTCGTTTTAATACAGCTCCAACTCCGTCTACAGCACCTTTGCCATGTGAAGTGGCAAAAAAGTTCCACTCTAAGACTCTGCAATGGAATTCATCTTTAAGTTTAGGTATTCGAGAAAGAATGAATTTATTTTTAAATTGGCAACTGCTGCCATCTGAGAATATATAAATACTTGAAATTTCTTTGTGTTGGTTTTGTAATTCTTTCAGAATTTCCGAAATGAAGCAATAAACATCGAATTTATTATGGGTCAGCTTATCACTGATAACCGCAAACGACCTAGTTTCACCAAAATACCAAGCTATGCAGGTAAAAATTATTACTTGGCTGTAACTGAAGTGTGCATCTTGTATTTCGTTCTGACATGTTAGACGATAATTTTCAGCAAAATCAACTTGCAAAACTAGTTCGTTTGCTGATAAATTTTTCCTTTTATCTTCAAAATACTTTTGTTGGGAACGTTTAACAAAAGTGTGCATTTTAAAAGCTGGTAGCTGCGTATGTAAATCATAAATCAGGTCACTTAATGGACCAATAGTGTAGTTTAAACTTATGCGATTATCTAATTTTCTCCATTGCTTCCATTTCACGTTTGTATCTATTTCCTTGATAAACTTTATCGGAACTAATTCGTCCATAATATTGCGTACGCAGCTCTCACATTCACCAGCCATACAGTTTTCGTTCGTCACATCGCAGCAAACTGATGTTAGTAATAAATCGGATTTGTTCGGAATAGGCGATATAACTTTTGCACAGCTTTCTAGCAAAAAATTGAAATTTGCATGATATTTACAGACACACATATTGTGTGGTAAATCATTAATAAGTTGAATGTAGCTTGGCCTGGAACTACAAAATAAGGTCTTACTGACATCCACCGTGGTGAATTGAGCTTTGAAAAGTTGGTATGCTTCTGCCAAGGTCATAAGCATAAAACGTTTCCCAACAACTTTTCCTTTTATTAAAGCCGTATCCTTCAATCCCGGAGCTTGTACGCTGATTTCGTCTTGCAAATAAAACTTTTCAATTAGCGCTGCTCGCTTCTGGCTGTCTGATGTGTTTGTATAGTTACCATCAGTCATCTCCGTTGAGGAAATATACTTATCGCATAACGATTTGAGAACAGCTACCTTTTTATTTGGGTCTTTTGGCAACGCAGCTTCAACTTTTTTTATTGCTTTCCCCTTCGTTTGTTTACAGTTGTACGCTTCAAATTCCAAATTACCAATGGAGTCATTCCTTTCTTTCTTTTTCTGTCGCAACATCACCTGTCTAACTCGGTCCTTTTCTTTTTTTTTGTTATACATAGAGCTATCTCTTCTCATTTTTTCCAACAATTTCTTTCGATATTCTCGTTTTCTTTCAGCTTCTTTCATCTTATATAGCTGCCATTTGTCACCATCTTCTCTGATCTTCTCTCGCCGTTTCTTCGCTTGTTCCCTTTTTTTTTCTTTTAATGCTTTTTCCATCTTTAAAATATATATAATAATAATTTTATGCTACTGATATTACTTTATTGAATATTAAGTACTTACGGCGACGGACGCGACAACTTTTAAATGACAATAAAATTTGTGAATTGCTTTCTTCCAATATAAATGTGTTCCCTTTTCGAGAGACCACGCGGAGCTCGATTAAAAATCCGAAACTGGTTGCTTTTCAAATGCTTACTTACTACTGAAAACAATTATTAGTTCTTTATGGCGACGGACGCTACATTAACATATAGGTCTAAGCAAACTTAAAAAACTTCCGTTATAAGAATTCCGATCTCCCTCTCTTGTGTTAATGCATAAAGGAATTTTTAGTAGGAAATTTGTAAATTACAAAAACAGAAATAAAATTACTGTAAATACTCTTAAAACACGTACAAAGAAATTGATATAAATCGCAAAACGGCTAAAAAAAAAATTTTTTTTTTAAGTGATATATTTCGTACAAGAAATGAGAAAAATTCAAAATGCTTTTAAATTTATAAAGTTTAGACATTTAAGCTTTATTATTGAAAACAAAACAAAAAATCTAAGCACTTTTCATTTTTCACTCGTGGTTTACCTTTTTCTGGAATTGCCCATATTTAGAAATTGTCGGAAACATGAAAAACATACCGATATACAAACATTGAAATTGTTGTATTATTAAAACAGAATTTAATAGTTAATGGCTTAGGGTTTTTGGATCTACTTATTTTATTTTGGTTTAATTTAATTTATATCTATATATAAATAGGCAAGTGAAAAAAGTTAAGAACCATTTTAACTACCTTAAACTCAACGTATTCGCTTGATTTTTTTTGGTTGATAGATTGTCAATTGGAGCAGTGCAGAATGTATTTTATCTACATTTTTGTGTCTAAGATAGGTAAAACCAGTAAAGTCATGATCTCTCTTTCTCTCTCAGTAATGGTTGAATTTCAACCATTGGGCGAACACTAGTAAATATACAAGTGCCACAGCATGAGAATTTAGCAAAAAAAAGTCTTCGTTTAGCTTTAGAAATATTGAAGAAAATTTAAATTTAATATTTTGATGGATTGTCACGCTGTTTTAAGACCACTCAGTCTGTTTGGCATTGAATTTACCAACTTGTCTGTCTAGTCAACTGAATAACCCTATCTGCATAACGCTTCGCAAAGTCGCTCTACTCGTAAAATGCTGACGAATTCTTCTCTCTAATAGATCCCATAGGTGCTCAATAGGATTGACTATTGTTCAATGGGGGAGTGGGGGTTGTTTTAAGCTGTCTTGGAGCATTGTGTACTTGGGATCGTTGTCTTGTTGGTAAGTTAAGTTTTGCTACACTTGTTGCATATCTATAATATTAATAGGCTAGGCGATTTCTTGTGACTGATGTTTTGTTCTACCGTTTTATCCCGATTTTGACCAAGCGCATATTATTTGAAAGGTATTTCTTTTTTGCCGTTTTGCAGATTTACAGATTTTTTGATTTTTTCCTTTACTTTGAGTAAATTGCATTTAAAGTTGCTACTAACACATACATAAAATTATACAATGCTATGTATGTGTTTATTAGATTTCTTAATGTATTTGTAATAAAAATGAATTTGTTTTTTGTGTTGATTTGTGAATTGGCTATAATAGATTAGCATACTTTAAGGGGCTTTATGTAATGAAAAAATAAAATTTCCTAGAATTTGCGCTCGAAATTCGAGGGCTGGAATCTGCTGGTTTTTCTTAATGTTCAAATATCCCCATTTATCAATTATCGATTAAAAAAATTCGAGTTGACCACACACCATAATTCCATCACCACCGTGTTTGATTGCACCTGATTTGCGTCACACAAATTTCGTACATTTTTTCTAGTAGTTGCGGAACAAACACTTTTTTTAAACGTTGACTAACAATAATTTTGGATACCCAGACTACGAGTTAGATATTAAAACTCCAGTTTATGCTATCATAACAAATGAACTGAACGCAGATTTTTTGTTTACTAAATGTGACTTTCTCCGAGAAAAGGGACCTAGTGTGTGAAAATTAAGTTTTGAGACAAAAACGCATTTAAAGTTTCTACACCCTTTTAGGTACCAGAATCCACCGTTTTTGGTAAAACCCGTTTTTTGACACACTAGGTCCCTTTTCTCGGAGAAGGTCACATATTTATTTGTTGTGGCACTTACATCCCGTTATCTTAAAATCGAAAAGATGAATCAGATTTGTTTTAGATATTTATGTTGTATTTCTATACCACTTATAGAAATTTATAAGGTGAACGCTTTGTGTCGTAATTTTTCGCTGCTTCGTTTTCGTCAATAACATAAAGGTACGTACGTAACATACATTTCAGGTATACCAAAAAAACTCAATAATAATATAATGTTTATGTATAAACATAATTATAATTAGTGCCACAAAAATAAACCCTGTAGGAACATTTTTTTCATAGTCCCCATATAAAGTTAATTCCCGATCTACAAATAAATCTTTAACAATTTTCACAAATTGGTTTTAAATAAGTGATTTCGATTTCGATTTTCTTCCCATATAAAATAAGCATCTGATATGATGTTTTTCATATCGGCAGGCAACAAATTTATAACAATAACAACACATTTGCTTTATGCCTATTTTCTATATCCAATTAGTTAGACCTACATTCATGTTATAGGATATCATATAGTCGTTCTAGGCCGATCATAAATTTCTTGCTCGTTTAATATTGTAAATTAATACGAAAATATGTGGGAATATATATGAACTTTAATAACAATTTCCAGTCTTCGGTTAGTTGTAATCATAAACAGACGTGAATTGTATACAATAAGTTCTTAAATAAAACAACAATAAAAACATTAAAATAATTTTTGTTCGAAACAAACGAATTCGTTAATCGCTACACTAAGATTAAAAAAAAATAAACGTTTACGTGTTGAAGATGTTAATGCTTCAAGTAGGCATAACCTAATGAGTAAAAAGTACAAACAAGAAAATAATGCTGCTTCAAGCAATAATTATTTTCAAGCACTGCAAATAATTGATGACGATAATGATGATGTCAGTATCAGTCTATAATATTAATAGGCAAAGCGATTTCTTGTGACCGATTTTACGTTTTTAGATATCAACCTATTTTGACAAAAATTTACCATTTGAGAGATGTTTCTTTTTAGCTCTCCACCATATTTACAGATTTGCACCATCTGGAACATTTTTTGGAGTAAAAGTCATTTAAAGTTACTACTAACACATACACAAAACACATATTTAAGCTCAAATTAAAAAAACTGTATAATGCTGAATGTGTATTTGTTAAACTTGTGTTGAATTGTGAATTGGCTATAATTGATTGGCATAAAACCCAGTTATATGTGTGAAATATAATGAATTTAATTTAAAAATTCACAGTTTAATGAATTTCATTCATAATTTTTTATATAAAGTATATAGATTAAAAAACATGGCAAGAAAAAAATTGAATGAAAAAATAAAATGCCATACAATTGGTACTCGAATTTTGATGGCGTGGATCAGCAAGTAGTGAATAAACCAAATAAAATACATATTCCTGCTATTACTATATTAAAATTTAGAATTTGAGTACTTCACTTATGGAGCAAAAAATTAAAAGCAGTGTTGACTCGACAAGTTTGACCCTTTTATAATAAAACAAAACCTAAATGATATGAAGCTATCATGTTTGGATGTTAAAATATTTACCAAATGTTATGGTCCCCATAGCGAACATGTATTATGTACTGTTTGCTTTCAAAGAAAGTCAATCAATAAGAAAAAACTACTCCGTAACCAACCAAGATCATTTGGATCAAGACAATAACTTCCTGACGCTAATAATACTCATCGCGAATGGATTCATCCACACAACAATAATACGAACAGGTCCATTTCTGTTTTTATTTATTTTATTGACTTTATTTTAGTCTATGGTTTAAATCCTTTTAGACTTTGTAATACATATCGCACACCTAGTTCAATAGTGACTCAACTCAAAATTTACATTTTTCGGGCTCATATGCTTATACTATGCACAATACACTTGTTTATCTACAAAAAAAAATATCAGTGTGTTTTGTTGTTGTTAACTGTTGCTAAAAAACTGTTATGTCTTTCTTTATATTCTAATTGTTTCAATTCTCGATTTCTGAAAAATGAAAATTTTGAGCTGAGTCACTTTTGAACTATGTGTGCGATACATAAAAATGTATGTATAAAAATTTAAAACTAGGTACTTAAAAACAAAATTATATTACGTTTAATAACATTGATATTTCAAAAATAATCTATGAAATTATAAAGATCATTAAAATTCTCAGATAATCTTCTAAACGGATCAGCATTTGCGTAGTTTCAGCGGAAATACTAGATAGACAAAAGATTGAAGTAGCGGTTCAGAGGTTGAGGAACATTAAAAGCAATATTTTTCAGCGGGAACTCTAAGCATACGTCGGCATTTATTAATTTCATTAAAAATTTAACATTTAGCTATTTTCTACGGTTTTTTTAAGGAAGGCAATTAATTTTGAGCTAACCTTGAACTATACATGGGTAGATTAATAGAAATATTTGGATATAGATGTCGCAACGAGAACAGTAGTTTTTGAACAGACTCAATATGATAACTGTGAACGGCATAATGTGGATCATAAACAACGGAATCGAATTTCAAAGTCGGTCTGACAAGTGATGTATACAATTGTTTTGTTATGATTGGATCGCAAAATTCTTTGGCCCATCGTTTGATAAAGGCAACTACTACTCCACTAGGTTTATTGGCTGTCATAGTAATATGTTGAGAAATTGTTAATTTTGTATCTAACAAAACTCCAAGATCAAGAATAAAGTTCACATACTCTAACTGATAACCACCAAGAGAATATTCATCCAAAACTTCCTTGTTTTCTTGAAAATGCATATATTTACATTTTTTTTAATTCAAATTCAAAAAATTAAAGTTGCACCATCCAAAAAAATTATCGTTGATGAAATAAAAAATATTACGCTTGCACTAATCTTCAACTTAAAAAGGTGCAAGTATAAAACCGTCCAGTTCGATGTGATAACATCACTCGCATGTAAATTCTTGTATGAGTAACAATTTGTCGATTTGTAGGGAGGCAAAAAAATCGCTCAAGTGACAAGGCAAATCATATTATAGGGATCAAAATAATAAACTTTGCCCAAGGAACCATGCCTCTAAAATGAATTCTGATGTCCCGACTTTTGACCTGTCTGTCTGTCTGCCATGGGACAACCCCATTCCACCTCTTGCAATTGATCTGAAACTTGGCCCATAGTCTTATTGTGACTACAGATTAATTTTGGGGTAGTCACGCAGAGTCACGCTTAGTCACGAAGTGATCTAAAAGTTATTTACCCTCATCCGATCGATCTTTTTGAATAACATAACATAGTCAATGCGTATGCTTATTATTTATGAGCAGAGTAGAAGATACGTATACGTATAGTCAGCCCAATTCTAAGGAAAAAATGGTGATTTTTTGAATTGTTGGTATGGGGAACCCCCAGGGGGTTCCAAGGTGTGTACCACTGGCATGGCTGGGTTGGCCCTCCAAAGTCAGTGGGGGTCGATCATACATTTGGACTCGACTGGGGCACTCTAAATGGGTCAAAGTGAAACAGACAGACAGACAGAAAATATAGAGAAAATATTGGTACATTAACATATTTTCCTGTTATTTTCCAGGTGATTAACGAAAATTCTACAGTACCAATGAAAAATTCTTGGTGGTGATTTCAATAGCAGGCATAATTTGTGGGGGCTATTAAAGATAAAACTGCTGGGGAAATATTCCCTATAAAAGTTTAGATTTTGAACATCTGGAATAAAAAACTCTCAACATTGGAAAAAGGCTCTGGCTCTTTTTGGAACCTTTTAAAAATTTGAAAGAAGAGAAGACATTGAATTTAAAATATGACATATACACCTGTTAGTGAACATACGAGGGACGTTATTTTTGGATTTTGTTTGGACTCTATTAGAGACTACCATCATAACTGAACAGTTATCAGTCGTAATGCCGATAATATTATTTAAAGGTTTATTACAATTCTCGAAAACCTTAGCGGTGGCTTCGAAAATTATATTTGCAGAGCTGTCTTCTATTTGCACGAAACTTAAAAAACGGTCCCGACACTAACCATTAAAAATTCGAACTGTACTTTCAGCAATCACTAATGAATAGTTATTACTTTTGCAAAAATTAACAAAATCATTAGTTTTCAGGACCTAGGACATTTGCTACAATTTGCTGTACCTTATTTTTATTTATATTATTTTTTTTTTTTGTGATTTGGGAATCATTTATTCCTTCCTTTATTATTATGAAATTTAAATAGTCCAACGCTGTAAATGGAATATTGCGTTCTCACACAAAAGCACAGTTTTTCTGTGCTTCACTTGATGGATTCACTTGATTGGCATTTAGTTGTATTTGTATTTTAGGTGTAGTTTTGGCAGCATTAATTTTTTTCTTGTGGTTTTCGCTAGATGTGTCAAACCACCAGTTATAAATTTTAAATTTTCCATCCTTCTTTAACAATGGGAAACTCTTAGTCCATTCATCCCTGAAAAGAACTATATGTGACTTGTTCTGTTTACTTGTGCTAAGAATTTCTATTTTAGTTTGGTTGTTTACTTGTCATTAAAATTCTTAAATAAAACCCACCTCATCGAACTTAAAAACAAGAATTAAACTACAATTTTTTTTTAAACTTAATTTTTTCAACTTCTATTTTTTACCAAAACCCCCTTTTTAATTTTGTGAAGTTCCTAAGTTATAAACGCAATGCAACAATAACTGCAACTTCAAAATCATAAATTCTGGGTGGAAGATATGAGTAGCCCAACAGCCTTCATTGTGTTTAATAAATAAAAAACGAAAAAAATTACACGTATAAAGAGAAAAACAAAAAAGTATGAGAAGCAAAAACTAAAACGAATTGCCATACATATAAATATTAAATAAAAACAGGGAGATTTTGAAATATTCTAAACGGAACAAAATATGTAATTCTACCTAATGTATCGCGGGAGTAACACGGTACTTTTTTGAATTAAATAGTATCAAAAAAAGTACGATCGTATCAACTTTTGCATCCCTGATATACACAGTTAATCAACAAATCGATCAACAATATCTCTTAACGATTATGAGTAGGCATGGTACCAATATTGTATAGTTTATTTATACACACAAGAAATAAATTCGAAAACAAAGTTGTTCTAAAGCTTAACAATTCGATTCTATCAACAGTAATTTTATTGTGATAAAATATTTACTCGTTAGACAACGAAATTGCGAACATAATAAACTCGAACTTCAGTTATCAACTTCATCGAAATTCGGTTGGCAATAAATTCGGTACGCACAATGAATTAATTTTCTCTCTGTATTATTATCGATATATTTTTTTTTTAATTTGCCTACAATATGTCTTCCCCAAAATTATCTGGGCCGAGTCTTTATTCGCAAAGTTTATAATTTCATTTCATACTAATGTACATGCCTAGAAATGTCATATTGTGGAAAATGCATTTTTCTGAAAGTTTGTCTTTTTCACTGTGTACGAGTATTTGAATAGCCGCAGGGCATGCACACCACGCAACTGATTGAATAATTTATTACAGGCAGGAAACTAAAAAATTGTCAACACAAATTATATTCTTCGTATTATTTATATTTCCTCAATCGTGTTTATGAATGACATGAGTAAAAATAAACAATTCATTAAGGCAACCATTTCTTCATTTTATTTAGAATTGATCAACATAACTAACAAACAGCTTTGGCTTGAAGTGTTAAACTGCCAAATTGTTTGAGAATTTATAGGATATTGTGGGCGCGCAAGCGGTATTCTAAATAATATTATTTATATACAATGATATGCTTGTTATGAGTGATAAAAGTTACTTTATTTTTAATTCAGAATACTAATGAATATCTAAATTGAAAAAAAAAAATGTACAACATATGTAATTATGTAAGAGAATGTAGTAATTTTGTCGTTTGCAATACTTTTATAATTAGAATTTTGAACAATAAGCGTAATGCAATCTATCAATAAAATTAATTTGCACTAATTTTAATAATGGCAATTCCAAAGAAATTCATTGGTGTCTGGAATTAATGCCAATAAGCTAATTACTTAATTAGCCAGACATCGAAATGAAGAACTTCCATGTATGTATAATGAACAACTAAAAAATTTTTATTAAAATTATTTATGACCTCGTATGCATTAAATGTAATATATTTATTTACATTTGTATGTCTCATCTACGAGTATCTATGAATGTATATGAAAGCATTTCGTTATTATTATTATTTGAATGTTTATAAAAGTACTTATATAATGATTTTCTAGTCACGTTAGTGAATTGCATTTCAACATTTTATCTAAAGATCTTAAGCTTTCTTAAATATTTGTGGTATTTGCACTTGTTTTACTTATCTACAAGCGTACTCATCGTGGGGAGTTGACAGTGTTGTTTAAAAAGTTTAATTTCAATTATGTTAAGATGATAAGTTTTATAATTTTCTTTTTTACTACGTTTTTATTTAATCGCTTTCTTCTCTTTTTGTTTGTTCGGTACAAATTTTGCAATCGATTTTAAACTAGTTTCTCGATGAGCTAGATACTTGAAATTGAAACATGGCTTAGAACTAGACGGCGATTCGTAGCAGACAATTTTTTTTCCCTCCCATACATTGAAAATATTTATTATCATATATCTATAGTACTACGATATACAGAGTCATGGAACTTTAGTTCATAAGTTATTAATATAAGTAGCGAAACCAAAAATAGGTGGGATCGGACTAAGGGGCACAGCACCTCCCTCCCATACATGGTAAATATATGTCATCTCAAATATCCAGACTACTATGGAAACCAGAATCTTGAAACTTTGTGTGGGTCCAAAGTTATTGATATAAGAAGTTGAACCAAAAATGGGCGGAATTGGTGCAATGGGCATGGTACTTACCATTAAAAGTAAAATAGATAATTGTTAGTTAAAAATAATACATTTAAAATTGTCTGCAAATGTAAAATATTTAAATCTCGTTTTTAAAATCGACTAAAACGAATAAAATAATATCTCGAAGTTATACGCAGTCGCTCAGTTCACAGTCGCTTCAAAAACTGAGTGCTCACCAACAACTTTAATTTTCAAATGAATTTGTTTATTACAATTTAATATCTTTCTAAAACATAAAAGATATCATTTTATTATTTCAAATATACAGTTTCATATTATACATTTAAAAACTAAAATGATTTTTGTAATAAGAACAAAATAACAAAAACACTGTTTTTCTCTTAATTTTTAACAACAAAAAAGTTAGTATTCACTTAAGATTGTTCTTAGTAAATCACTTAAAACACAGAAATTTTTGTAATTTAATACTTGGTTTGTGGTTTTTTATTTTTAATTATGGCTTCTAATCATCTCTGAACAGAATTTATCAAATTTTGGGTCTGTTGGAATTTTCGCTATTCTTCCTGTAGAGCTTCGACCAGATCGTTTTGTTGTGAATTTCTCTTTCTCTTAAATTTTTTCCCAAATGATCCCAGAGATTTTCGATTGGGTTAATGTAAGGAAACTGAAAAGGTGTTTCCATCCATATTGGAGTATGTTTTAGGTCGTTGTCCTGGGTGAAGATATAATTTGGCGGCCGAACAATTTTTTTTTATTAAAAATATTCATTTGAAAATTAAAGTTGGTAGTGAGCACTCAGTTTGTGAAGCGACTGTATAATCACATACTGATTTTTAATTGTCGTGGAACTTCGTGACCGTGACTTTTAAATATTTACAAAAATATTTGCAAAATTTAAAAGGACCGAAAATTTGTATAGAAAACACCAAAAATGATAATTTTATATTTTTTAAATTGAGCGCTTTTTTCGAATTTCATAAAAAATAAAATTTTATACTAAAATTATTTTTTAAGTTATATAATTTTTACTATAACCAATATTTTTAAAATTGCCCGTTGAATAACTGTACGCATTGTTTAATCATAAATGAAAATAGCTATTACGCAACGATGTGAACTTGCCAATCAATAAATTACAATGAATTTTGAAATTATTTTTATAAATAAAAGTTTTAGTAAATTTTTACACGTGGTTTAAAATTATGTTTTAGAAAAAACAAAAATTGAGAAATTGCACAAATTCCGGTTTTCCACGAACAAAAATTCTGGTACTAAAAAAGATAATAATAGGAAAGTTATGTGTTACACACGAGCATAAATATGAGTATACATTAGGGCGGGTCGATTTAAACGTCGCCCAAGTGACAAGGAAAATCGTATTCTAGGGATCAAAATAAGAAACTTTGCCCGAGGAACCATACCTCTAAAACGAATTCTGATGTCCCGACTTTTGACGTGTCTGTCTGTCTGTCTCACTTTGACCCATTTAAAGTGCCCAAGCGAGTCAAAATGTGTGATCGACCCCCACTAACTTTGGAGAGCCGACCAACCTATGCGAGTGGCATACCCCCTGGAACCCCCTGGGGGGTTCCCCATACAAACATTTAAAAAAATCACCATTTTTGTTTAGAATTGGGCTGAATATGTTTGATTTAATATTTAAATTAACACTCATACGTATACGTATCTTCCTTCTACTCTGCTAATAAATAATAATCATACGCCTTGACTATGTTATGTTGTTCAAAAAGATCGATCTGATGAGGGTAAATAACTTTTAGATCACTCCGTGACTATGCGTGACTCTGCCTGACTACCCCAATATTAATCTGAAGTCACAACAAGACTATGGGCTAAGTTTCAGCCCAATTGTCACTTGAGCGATTTTTTTGCCTCCCTGCATATCGACCCGCCCTAGTATACATATACACAATGAATTTAGATCAGTTGTGACCATCGAGAGAAATGAGTTAGTAGTAGTGTTCATCATGCATGTGTCCCAAAAACTTGACACATTCGAAGAAAACATTTCGATGACGAAATGTCAGTAGAAGATCTTAATCTATAATCTTCAAGCCATGACAATGAACATGTAGCTTGTAAAGATAAAACTTCAAACATTCTCCTTTGTAAACATCTCATATTATGTCAGTCTTCGTCGTTACGCAGGATATTATTAGAAATAAAGAAACAAAGTTTATTAAAACTTTATAATAATGAGAGCGGAATGCTCATATTGACATTCAAGTATTAAAAAAATGTTACATCAAACCAAAATAGAAAGAGGGAAAAAACAATATTTTTAAAACCGTTATGGTTTACGCGTTAGAATCTGTGTAATTACTCTCTACAGAGACGTATAAAAAAGCAGTAAAACCTGGATTCTAACTTGTAATTAACCCAAAGAGACGGTTAAGTTTTGCAAACTAAATTTAATAAGCAAGTTTTATGAATTTGTGCTTCATGCCCTTTTTTTGAGCCGTTTTCAATTTAATGTTGGTGCCTTCTTTCTGGGTCTTATTTCAAACAATCAAAAAACTCTTTAAAGTAGAAAATGTTTAACGTGATTTAATAGTATATAGACTTCGGATTCACCATGTATATAATTATGTCTTATATAATATAATGTATATATATAATGTCCTTAATAATAACTAGCAGAGCCCTGCACTCGAAATTCGAGTGCAAATTCTAGATAATTTTATTTTTTCATTCAATTTTTTTCCTTCAATCATATTTTAAACTATATATATATAAAAAACTAGCTGGGCCCGGTCCGCGTTTCTGGCCCTAAGAAAAAACCTGGTTTTTATATCGCATCTAAATCTTAATACACAAAAATAAAGCCGAACTCTCCCGAAAGTTTTAGTTGATAGCCACGCCCCTACGCACATTGACAAAAAGTCAAATATCAGACCTCTCAGTGTAACCCGCCAGGCTAATGTGAAGATTATCTGAAAATTTAATTAAAATCGATCCTTCCATTTTTATATACCTACATATATATATATGGATGCCATTAGTAGTACAATACAAATATTTGAAATTGCCACGCCCCTCCGCCCGCACAAAAAAAATCAGACATCATATTCTCAACCGCCAGGCTATTCTGAAGATTTCCTGAAAATTTCATCAAGATCAGTCGATCCGATCAGACCTAAAATCAAAAATCAGATGACATAGTGTCACCCGCCAGGCTATTCTGAAGATTCTCTAAAAATTTCATTAAAATCGTTTCGTTTTTCTATATATAGATTTTGCTACGCCCCTCCGGCCACAGACCAAAAATCATAAAATTTCATTATAAATAACTATTTGTTGAACACACAGAAGATATATAAATGGGTGTGTTAATAAGTAATTTTATAAGAGCTTAAAGGTATGCTAATCAATTTTTGTCAATTCATAAATACACAAAAAGCATTGTATAGTTTTTTTTTTATTTGAAACTTAAATGTGTGTTTTATATATGTGTAAGTAGCAACTTTAAATGATTTGTACTCCAAAAGAATGTAAAAGATGGTGCACATCTGTAAATATGGTGCACATCTGCAAAGAAATACATTTCAAATGATATATTTTTTTATCAAAATCGGCTGATAACCGCGTGTTAAGAAGATGTCAAATCATCTTACCTATTAATATTATAGATGTGATTCTTCAAATCAATTACAACAAACTTCATAAAAAAAGTAATTTAATTATTTTTATTTTCTATTAAAATACAAGAAATACGAATGTTGCACTGAACTATTTTTACGTATAGAAAAATAAACAATAAATTTTGAAATTGTTTAATTGATGCCGGAGGCACACAACCAATTTGTGGCCAGAAAAAATTTATATGGTGGTAACATCACTTGGCACAAAATTGCAAGTTCAAACAAAGCTAAAAAAAAACAATGTGGTAAAAAATAAATCTCGTAGGAAAAACAATTGAATTGAATCAACTCAAAATCTAAAATAAACACAAACTTTTCACAAATTAAATTAATAAGCATAGAAACAATGAACAAGAGCAATCCGCCACGCATATTGTACAAATTCACATACACCAAAAAGAAACTAAGAGAAAAAAAAAACAGGAAAACTGTGGGAGACAACAAAAAGGACGAAAAAATATTGGACACCATTGATTGTTTTATTCGCACTGGTTCTGAATGCTTAAAACTTCAGCTGAATGTATTAATTACGGCATAGCCGCGAGGAAAACTGTGAAATCCAGAGCAGACTGCATCATCATTTACAATATAACGACATACAGATATAACGTTGTATTATATAGAAATACAATGAAACCAAAGCAATTAAATTCACCAACCCGAACCGATGTAAATTTGCTTACAGCTAAACCCCGACTTACGCGATAAAGCGAAAACTCATTCTTTGAGGTTTTTGACATGAACTTGAAAAAAGTAAAACATATCATACTATTAAAATCAGATAAGAATAAGCATTAATTGATACTGTATAGTTCGCATTATATGAAAACAATTAATCATCAAAATACTTTCACTTTATCTTAAGCATTACTTAAAAAAAATAATATTAAATAAATAAACAAACAAAAAATATAACCACAATGTCATTTGGCTCAACAAATGCGTAAGCAAAAATAGATTAGTTTAATCTTCATGTTCAGATACGGGTAACACAAGTATTGTGTATATCAAGACCAATCTGTAGTATTAATATTTCAGATGTATTGTATCACAATCTACATGCTGCAAAGTGCGTACTATTGATATTGGTTACATTTTAAAATTGAATTTCATTTATTTTTGAAAATTGACAAACTGTAGAGGACACAACCAAAAAGTACCAAAAAGGACTGTACAGGTGACTCATAACGTGAGTGCTCACTCTTATCTTAGTTTTTATACATTTTTATTTAATATTATATAAAAACATGATTTAAATAAAATTTTATATATATAATAAAAACTAGAAAAAAAAACACGAAACAACGTTTATTTACACCTAAAGAAATAAATGCTAATTTTCCGAAAAAAAAAAAACATTATTAGGACAACCTTTTACCTACCTTTTAACTACCTTTTATTATTTTAATACTTAGCATGTGATCTCTTGTTCGAAATTATTGGTTCTTGTCTTCTAGGAACATAAAAATATTTGTTGTGGAACTGGATTAATGTTCGAGGACTAGGGAGGAGTTTCTAACCATTGTCGGAGTTTCTAACCATTTGGATCGTTGTCTTGGTTGAATGAAATTCATTGATCATTTTAATTTTGCTAGCTAGACTGGATATTAGTTTTCAGCAGAACTCATATATCTCCACATCAGAACTGATACAACACTGTGTTTTAAAGCAGTATATAGATTTTTTCTTTATACTCTTCATCTGCCCATACTCTGTATCTGCCATCGTTACCATAAATGTTAACCCTACGGTTGGTAACCGTGTACCCCAATATACTATTTCGGAGTTTTAGTAGAGAGAAGTATGTTTTTATCTCATTTACTTGTCAAAATCTTTCGGCGGAAAAATAAAAAAGTCATTTAAATTTGATGTGAAGAACATGTCGGGAAATATTGAAGTGATATTAGAGAGAAAATATTTACGTTTGACCGAGGAGAAACTAAATTACGTCGCTTCGATTTTCAACGAACTTGTGAATAATAAATATTTGTCTGAAAGAGAAGACGAGGAAACATCTTTCGTAGGAGGTGTAGAAATGTCGGACACAGAAGATGTCGCAGTTTATGGTATGGCTTGTGATATGGCTATGGACGAGGCTAATGATGAGGTTAGTGATGAGACTACGGATGAAAGTAACGATGAAAGTGATGGTGAAAGTGAATCAGTTTGTGCCAGTGATACAAACGAGACATATGTTGCTCGTGATGGCACTGAATGTCAAAAGCTGCCTTCATCGTCCGATCAAGTTAGAAGCTATAATATCGTGTGTAACCGTTGTCGACCAGCACGAATAACGGAAATGATGTCAAAAGCTCAAACTTCTTAGTGCTACTTGAGCGTGGATGTGGTGGACATTATTGCACGCCATACAAACAAAAAAGCACATGCCACTTATGCAGCCTACAATGAAAAAAATTCTACAAAAGCTCAGTTAAAATGGACGACTGTTACAGTTAAATTGGCATTTTGATCATGACTAGTGCAAATCACTTTAATAATGATAATGCGAAGATTTATGGGCCATCACATCTTACCTTTATACCTCTATATAGATTCTGGAAGCCAAAGAGCACTTAAGAACAAAGCTGAACCAATCCGAGATATATGTAGTGAGAATATCTGATGTCCTATAAATTGACAGTGCTCCGGATGTTATCAAAGCCGATAACAATAGAGCCATTTCTCATCAAAATTTGCCTTCCGCAACAATGTTACAATGTGTTCGTATGTGCAAAGAAAAACAAATTCAGTGATATTGCTATCCACAATGCTCGACGTCAACGCTATTATTGGTGAAAATAGTAAACCAGACATTGTAATATTTTACAACAAAACTAAAGGAGGCATGCATGTTATGGACCAAATGTTAGGGCAATACACAAAACAACGGCAAACAAAAAGATGGCCGTTGTCATTATATCATAATATAATAAATATTTGAGCGTTCGCTGCATATCTGGTTTATTTTGAAATTAACAGGACCATACCACACACAAATACGTAAAGGAAATGTTGCTTGCAGAGTCTCAACGAGGAGCTTTGTATTCCTATTATAGAAGAGCGCGCAGTAAACAGACATATTACTCGACATTTCTCCTCAAAAGCTGCCATTGAGTGTCATGTAGGCAAATCAATCGACACACTTGTAAGAAGCGAACAACCATCGATCTCAAGAGACGCTACTGGAAGAAAGTCTCTTACTGGATCTTGTTACTTGTGCTTATCACTATCTGAAAAGAAAGGGCGAAAAACCGATACGGGATCAGTATAAAAAACTACTTCTAAATACTTTGAATGTGTTTTAGTACATCTAACAAAAATATAGTAAAATAACTAAACACCGTTTCAAATTACAAAGCAATGAAGAAATGGGTTTTTTTTATCATAAATAATGGAATAGAAAGCTTAGCTGTAGTGCAAATCAAACAGAAATTGTATGAGGTACCGGGGATCCCACGTAGGTGTCAACTTTAAACCTGTTTTAAGCTAAGATTTAGTTAATATTATAAAAAAAAAATTATTTTTCTTCATATCTATAAACATCTAAATCGTATCGATCAGCAGTTTCATATAGATATCTTCATTATTGTTGAAATGCGAGCATTTAAGAGTTAAATAATCTAACCAATAAAAAAAAAGTTTTTATTAAAACTCTTTCTTTGCTTATGCATATGGGTTTTGAATCTCTCCGTGACTGTGCGTGACTTTGCGTGACTATTTTAAAATTAATCTTTGGTCCCAACAAGTCTATGGACAAAGTTTTAGATCGATCGGATGAGTGGAAATGATATTTAGATCACTCCGTGACTGTGCGTGACTACCCCAAAATTAATGTTTAGTCACAACAAGACTATGTGTCAAGTTTCAGATCAATTGGATAAGGCGGAATGGGTTTGACCCACGACAGACAGACAGACAGACAGAGAGTACGACTTAAAAGAAAGAGTTTAAAAAGTGTGCCCGGGTACTTGGTAATTCACCGTTAAATTTGCTTTCGTCTATAAAAATCATCCAACTCGAGCACTCCATTGATTCATTTTGATACGCTTTAGCGTATGCAAATCTCTTCATCTTGTTCACTTTGTTGGTGTATGTTTTTTTTTTTTTTTGGGCAACACGACTGTTAAACCCAGCCTCATGGAAAATATTGCGAACGATATTTGGGCAAACACATTTGTTAAAGGTTCTATTACGAATTATTGTTAACTTTATTGCTTTCATTTTTAGATGCTCTTTATTTCACTAATTAGTGATCGCTTTTCAGGTTCGGTAAATGTTCTTGGATAATCACAAATCTCTTTTTGGATTATTATATTTGTCGACAATTTTTTATTGTGGAAAAGGGGTTTTTGATTATTTCCCTATTTTTACGTAATGAATAGTCTTTATGTAAACTGATAACAATGTAACGTTCGGCTTAAGTAGTTTACGTTTTGAAGACATATCGATAATATCGAAAAACAAGAATCTTTCTATCAAACGTCGGACACTAATTAATTTTTAATTACATTACTTGATTACTTGATCTTTTCTGTTAACAGCCGTTAGTTTTCAAGGCATGACAAAAAACAAAAAAGGTAATAAATGAATTATATCTTTTTTGTTTTTTTTTTTTTTTAAAGAGAATTCTAATAATCTTTCATTTTTTGTAAACGCACATGAGTAATAACTACTTACGGAGAATAATGAAAGTAATTGAGATTTTGATTCAAATTTTAAAACTAATGGTGAACACTCACTTTTTGAGTCAACCGTATATAAGTTAGTCTATACATATTTGTAGCTTTTTTTAATAATAAAATTTGTTTTTTATCTATCTATATCTTATATATAACAAGTAAGAGTGATATAATCGGCTGTGCCGAATTTTTGATACTCTCCATCTAAAAAAGGCTAGATTAAAAATTATATCGGCTAGATTAACAAAAATTTTATGGGGTCTGCGGAATTTATTTCGATGAGTTACAAACGGATTGACAAACTGATATATACCCTCTGGGCATTGGTGCAGAGAATATAAAAAAACCGCGGTGGAAAATGATGAAAATACTTTTTTAAGAAAAGCAATTTTTCAAGAAGAGGGAGAAGAGAGAAAAAAAACTTTTATAAGAAAATTTACTTTTCTAAAAAGAAAAATTGTTTTAAGAAATGGAGTTGTAATTACATTATAATATTTGTTTATCGAAAATTTTTATTTTTCTTTAAAATCCTCTTTTATTGATAAATTGAAAACTATAGGTGATAAAAAAAAAACTGACTTAATATCTTAAATCAGTAGCCTAAAAACAATTACTATAAACACAACTATACGTTGTCAAATTCACATCAAGCGTTATGGTGTGTCACCGACAAAATCTAAATTTTCTGATTTTCCATCAAGTATCGTCAATGTGACAAATACAAACAAATTTTCACTAACACCACCACAATTATTGATGGTGAATTTTACAAGTGTGTAATGCCCTTAATACACTTATTATATAAATAGAACAGCAGCAAACACACAAATATTAAAAATATGTTGTTTTTGTATGGAAATCGCGATTTTTATCAATTCAGTTTTCTCGTTAAATTGTGAACAAAATCAAGAGTTGTGATCGGATTACAATAAAATAAGGCTTATGTCATTCAAAATATGTTATATAGTTATAGTTAAATGGTTTTTGGTCAAAACTGTGATATATGTTGCATTTCCATTTTTTTTTAATTTTTAAAGAAAAAAAAATTTTTTTTTGAATTGTTCTCTTTTTTTCAAAACTTCAACGATATCTCTGAAACTACTAGGCAAATTTAAAAGACGGCTTAAAGATAATATTGTTGATGAGTTTCGGATTTTTTTTTTGGCTGAATATGGTGAACCGTTTTTATGTTATTCCAATATATGTGGTGGAACTACCTTAATTTTGGACATAACGGTATATCGCGAAAAGTCAGCTGATAGAGAAAAAACAAGTCCAGATTAGGATTCGGCATCCCAAATACCCTTAAAAACAATAATATTCAGTTCTTAATCAACAAAAACCTTGTTCCCTTGTAAATATAATTTATATATTTTTTTAATGATAGATCTCAAAGTGTTAGCCCCCCATTTTTGGTTTTTAAGATTGTTCTGAATTGTTCTAGGGGTAAATCGAAAAAAAACGAATTTTAAACTTTGCCCCCCCACTTTGGAAAAAAATTGGCGGTTGTTCTACGTTGTTCTAGTTGTTCTAAACGTTGTTCCAAAATGGATATGTCGCAAACCGTAACGTACGCATATGAGAACGAAAAACATTTTTTCCGCGATATCAACGTTATAAAACGATATCAATATTTTTATGCAACACGAAAGTTAACGTACAGATTCCAAAATTTCTTTCATACAAGGTATCCTGAATGGCACCCTCAGATCGCTCTGAAACTGGGATATGTTATAGAGAGGATGTAAAATTTAGCGACCCGTATATTTGGGGTCGATTAAAATAGTGTTGAGGATGCCATTCAGGATACCCATACAAACACTTCCTCTAAATTTGATTTCTAAAAATCGAATTTCATGCGTTAGAATTTCTCAGGATGTACGTTTTTAGTAGCACACCCCATTCCAATTGATGGATTTTAAAAATTTATATTGTTAGCTGATGAAATTAAATTCTCTCGTTCAAACATAGCTAAATATATATGAAAACAATACAAAAAACTTATACTTATATGCATACTCGTACATGTACATTAGAGCTACAACAACATTTCGGCCGTAGCAAAGCGTGATAGGCAACTATTTAGATCCAAGGCTAACTAACTAATCTTTCGATTTATCTGAAATTCTACATCAGGATTTAAGTCAGTTGGAGACAATGAAAAAAGTGAGACAGTGAAGCCAAACATATATCTGAATTGTAATTGTACATGAAATATTTAAAAAAAAAGCTTCAGAGATTTTCGTGGGTGAACTTTTCCCAACAACCGCAAAAAAGTTATAAAATTTTCAATAATGCCTTTCAAAGACCTACTCCACAATGCTAGGATCATTTCGATATTCACAAAAAATTAAAAAAAAAGTTGTTGCCCTAATATAAATACATTCATATGTACTTACACACGTATATTTACATATAATGTGATTGAAATATGACTGCTGGTGTTGGCTTATGACTCCCAGAATAATAAATTGTCTGTTTGTATCACGTATTGAAAATTAACGAGTAAAGCAATCAATAAATGAAATTGTTGTTAAAAATATTTCTTATTAAACAATCTTTTATAACTAACAATGGCTACAGATAACAAAATATGGAATATATTCACAGACTTAAACAATAATCGGTTTAAATAAAAACATAAAACATAAAAAAGAACCAAAAAAATTAATAAAATTGCAACAATTGTAAAAATTTTAATTACATTACATGAGTAAGAAAGTACAGACGTGACTGGATTTACATATGAATGGAATAATGATAAATTGAAGACCACATGCATTCTGGCTATGATACATAGACGATGTGAATGTGGGAGAAAACATAACCTGACCAACCATCTCGCTTTTGGCGGGATTATGTCGTTTTTTGAAGGTTAATTATACTGTAAATTTTCATTCCGCTTTTAATACAAAAATCCGCATTATTCAGCTCTGTGATTTTTTAAGCAGCTTCACATATAAGCGGTTGGTAATTTTTAAATTTTCATTGGTTATAATAATTTATAATAAATATGCAAAATACAAAAAAACTATATATCTCCAAAAACTCTCTCAATTTTAGTGTGATATATTTGTCGGAAAAATGTTTAAAGAAAAATTTTACAACTAAAGAAAATATTGTTATCTTAAAAATAGTGGAAATGTAGACTTCAAAAGAGAATTTTCAATACGATTATCTCTTTATAAATACAAGATATTCGTAATTTAATATGTTTTTATAACTAAACGTTACATTTTTTAAATTCTAACAATTGCAATTTTGAGATTTTCTTTTTTAAATTTAACACTTTGAACCGCCACACCTTTCCAGCATCACCTGAAACTTCTTCACACGATCGAATATAAACTTACTAAATATTTCTATGGTTTTCTGGAATAACCGCGTATTTTCATATTTGTCAGTTTTGAGTTAACGATGCCAAATATAATAATTTTTAACGCTTGTTTAATTAAAAAAAAAAATATTGACCATTTCTGAGTTTTTTCTTTAAATAACGACGTAACTTAATGTTTATTAAATTAATTTGCAGCACTAACGTCGTATGTCAACCTACGTTTGATCGCAGACAAATTATTTTCTCAGAAAACGATACATAGCGACATACGTTGTTATTAATGAAAAAAATGGAAAATAATTTTGGATTAGGTTTCAGTTTATAACCACTTGTAAAAACTTGTGTGTTCATTTCTGTTATTTTTTGTCACTATTATTCTTGATACGTTGTTATATTCTCACCCTAAGTCACGTTAACTTTCTGTTGACGAAAAAAAATCAATTTTTCAAGCAACAACAACTTATGTCTAAATGTGTAGTTGCACTGGTAGTTTTCTTTTTCAAAGAAAACGACATTTGTCGACATAAGTTGTTTTATCTGCACACACTTTAAGCGTAATTTACATATTGTTTTTTCGTCCTTCTCTAGGATCTATTCCCCTTAAGATTTTTGACTCAAAATTTTTTATAAAGTATTTATTGCCCATATCTACAGGACTGTTAAATAAAAAGCTCTAAAAACTTTATATCGAGCCCATAACTTCAAATATAATGTTTTTTGGCTCCCCTGAAGATTTTGATTTTATGACATACACGGTTATTCTAGAAAACCACAGATATGTAAACATGTAACATAGTTGATGTAGCTTCGAAATAAACTCACTTTAGGATCCACTAAAATCAAAAACAAGAGAGAAATATATGAGCATTAAATATATTAAATTCGAGTGCATATTCTAGAAAATTTTATTTTTTCATTAAATTTTTTCTTTAAATTTTTTTTATGGATTTAAATAAAATTCATTAAGTTGTGATTTTTTAAATAAAATTCATTAAATTGTAAATTTTTAAATAACATTCATTAAATTTCATTATAAATATTTGTTGAACATACAGAAGATATATAAATGGTTTTGTTAATAAATAATTTTATAAGAGCCTAAATGTATGCTAATCAATTTTAGGCAATTCACAATTTAGCATATTAGCAAATTTAATAAACACACACACAGCATTGTATAGTTTAAATGTATTTTGTGTATGTGTTAGGAGCAAATTTAAATGATTGTGACTCTAAAAAAATGTACGCGATGATGCACATCTGTAAGGATGGTGCACATCTGCAAAGAAATGCATTTCAAATAGTATATTTTTTTGTTAAAATTGGTTCGTAAATGAAGGTGTAGAAGATGTCACAAGAAATCGCCTTGTCTATTAAAACTATAGCCTTTTGGATATCTGAGGCGAATTTCTTGTCAATATTTTTCTTGTCTAAAAGTGAATTTGACAATTTTAGCAATGTTTGATTTTGTGGAACAAAGAAGTTCAATTAAATTTTGTTTACGAATGGAAATTCCTGCTATAGGAGCGTTAACAAACAGATATTGGAGAAGGCTTTCGGTGACCAGGCTATGCCGAAAAAAAACGTTTACAAGTGATATAAACTGTTCTAAGATTGCAGAGAAAGCGTTGAAGACAAAGAGCGCACCGGCCAAAAGAAAACATTAAATGAGATCCAGCTGATACTGCTGACATTTCAAAAGGATCAGTCGACACAATTTTAAAATATATTTTAACCTCAACCGCGCTATGTCAATAGGTTCCAAAACCACTCAACCAGAACAAAATTAAATGCAGCATCACTAGTGCTTAGACTTTGATGTATGTCTACGACCCCGAAACAAGTGTTGAAATTAAGTGAATACCGTGCAAAAGTTGAAGTAAGGCCGCAAAGATAACTTTAAATTCGCTCAGAAATCAAAATTATGTTAACAGTTTTTTAGTTATCGTGGTGTGGTGCATTATAAAATCTGTTAACGAAAAAAAAAAAAAATACTTTAAAGGCGGTGAAATTGATTTAGAAAAACTAATAAAGCATAATAATCATAAATCCGCTCAAATAACTACCACACTTCGCTTGTTTTCTTTTGTTTTGAATCAAAAATAATCTTTGGCAAGGAACAAAATTTAATATAATATAAAGATACCTAAACTATCTATTATTTATTTATTTATATATCAAAGAAATATTTAAAGCGAGTTGCAGTTGCTGACAATCTATTCCATATATATCTATAATATTAATAGGCTAGGCGATTTCTTGTGACCGATGTTTTGTTCTACCGTTTTATCCCGATTTTTACCAAGCGTATATTATTTGAAAGGTATTTCTTTTCGCCGTTTTGTAGATTTAAAGATTTTTAAATTTTGTCCTTTATTTTGAGTAAATTGCATTTAAAGTTGCTACTAACACATACATAAAATTATACATATTCTATGTGCGTGTTTATTAAATTTGTTAATTTGTTTGTAATAAAAATGAGTTTGCTTTTTGTGTTGACTTGTGAATTGGCTATAATTGATTAGCATACCTTTAGGGTCTTTATGTCATGAAAAAATAAAATTACCTAGAATTTGCACCCGAATTTCGAGGGCTGGAATCTGCTAGTAAAAATTAAATGCCGATCGTCGCTGAGCGCTTCGCTTGAGAATGACTGGACCGATTTGGCTATTTTTTTGTAAATATTTATTATAGTCCGAATAAGATTTTATTTTGGAAAGAAAAATATATAAAAGTTTCACGGAAAATTGGAAAAATTAAGGAAAAATAACAAGTGTTTTTTTTCTATGGGATTTGTGTATGATTTTTCTGCTTTATGTTGTTTGTTATGGCCCTAAGTTTTAAATTCGGCTAATTTGAACAAATCATAATTATACCCTATACCAGTATGTGTTTTGGGTATAACGACTTTGTGCTGCTGCTTGTAACTACCAAAAATATTTGACCTAGACCCATCTTTTATTATACCGATCGACTCAGACTCACTTTGCGTCCATGTAAACCTTGTAATCAAACTACAGGTCGCAAATATGAATATATTTTAATTAAATTTGGTATATAAGGTTTTATTGGCCATAGCATGAACGCTATTGAAATTGGTGAAATTTGGTTCAGACTTTGTCCCCATACAAATGACCCCTATGAAATCGACTTAAATTGCCATAAGATCCAAATGATCATATAGATCTCGGTTAAATTGATTTTGTGTGTGTTTATTACACCCATTTATCAGTTATCCGAAAATAAACCACATATGGCAATTCTTTGTCATAGCCCCTATATAAAGTTACTTCCCGAATTCACTTGAATCTATTAGCAAACAAAAATATTGCACAGATTTTTCTCAAATTTGGTTCGTATATATTTTTCAAAATATTACTAACTTTACCAAATATGGTCAGGAAGAGTTAGGGTCTCTAAACCATGGTATATGGTATCGTATAGTCGGTCTACACCATCATAACTGACAAAATGAATGGGATGTTGTTTCGCGATTTGTCAGAAAATTGCGTTATTTTATTTATACATTAATTTATTTTTCCTCGTATGCAAACATTGTTCGAGTGCTCATTGTCAAATTGTGAATTAAGCCAATCGGTAACATAGTCGCGAAAAATTCTCTCAGTTAAATTTTGATTACATCGTAAAAATATTAGAAAAATATTAAAGCATTTCCGAAAAAGTAAATTTTTTTAATGGTGGTTAGTTGTTTTGAGTTTTGATTCCGTTGTAAACGGTTATAAAACAAGAGCAAAGAAAATAAATTTAGTCGCATTGCAATGACGGCAATAAGCCGGAGCAATTTCGGGTACAACATTCGCAATGCTTCAAACCAAACATAATATTTTCAATATAATCGAACTGCAGAGCACCGGTAAGAACACGAACACAAGAAGCAAGAGTAAATGCAAATGAAGTAGATATGCATGGACAGAGAAATCGTCATTGAGTAGAAATAATCGCATGATTATCTCAAAACGCTTCGTTTTAGATGTTTTCGGTGGGACTGGAAAAACTTTTCTGATATCTTGCTTCATCAGGAATTGTAGCTACGTTGTTGGGAGGCAGTCGAACTGCTCATTCAACACTCAAGCTAATCAAATCAAATCAATAAAACTTCAACCTGCAACGTTTCAAAGATCTGTGGGTTGGTTTAAGAGGAGGAATGGAAAAATGCCCGTTGATATAACGAATGGCTCCCCGTTGATTTTTGCCAGTTCACCGAATCAAAGACCGAACTCATCCGAAAAGTGTTCCCAATCATTGCACAAAATTACAAAAATATCTTTTTTCCAATGGTGCGTGGTACAAAAGAAGAAAGCATATATTTTAAAAATTTATAACTACACTGTATTCTTAATCGGACCGATTTCTGGCATTTTTTTTTTTTTTTTAATTAATTTACACTCAGGGGATGCCCCTACAGATGCAGTGCATTGTGTTGATCTCAGGAAAATAGGTTAAGGAGGAAAGAGGGAGTAGCTCATTTTTTTTTCTTTTTTTTTTGCAGCGACATACCAAAGCCTCTGGTGGGAATCGAACCCACGACCCCCACATGATAGGCGAGCACGCTACCTACTCACTTACCGGGGCGCTTCGCCTTCATCAGCGATTTATTGATCATTGTGATAATTGTTATGTTATAATTGATTAGATTCTTTCTGTATGAAATTTTTCTACTTAGGGCGGCCGTGTGGTTTGAACCACGCACCATTGAAACAAAATTAAAATTTGCATATTAATTAGAGTATTAACTGCAATATGTCTGAAAAATGACTACAAATCTAACAAAAATAATTTTTGTTTGGCACCGAAAAGCATTGATATCGACGAATTGATTTTTCAGATACAAAGTGAGATTACTCGCGAAAAGATGGCGTACAATTCGGTGGAGTCCATTACTACTTAAAACTATTTCCTCAACTTTCCAACCGAGTTTTTAAACTCGCTGGATTTGCCAGTATTACCGCCTCTAACCTTCAACTTAAAGTCGGAACGCTAATCATAATGTTGTGAAATATCAACCAACCCCGTCTTTTTAATGACACCAGCTTGCAGTGAAAAGACTGATAAATATGTCACCCAAGCAACAATTCTTAAATGAAAATACAAGTACGTGAAATACAAGACGTCTCGATACTACGTATCCTAGTGATTCCGACCGACATGCCATTAAAAATCCATGTGTCTCCCATGGTCAATAGTTTCTTGTCTTTTCCCGTGTCGGACAACAAAACAAAAAATGTCGTTGTTCATAGAGCATTGCAATGACCACAAATTTTTAATACAAAAATACGTTTATTTCTCTTTTTTTACTTCGATTGTGTAAGTTATTTGAATGGCCAAAACTAACCGCTACATGAAATGCTAAAATACTGCAAATATTTTTCAAAACAAAAACTTTCATAGTGATCTTGCATTGGATATTTAAAATATACTTGCAGCTAAGTAAACTACATAAAAATTAATATTTTCTTAAGATGTATTTTCTCTTGCAATTCTCTTGTAAAATTTGAACTAAAAACTCGATGATGAACACATAAGTCACGTTTAATCTAGGAAAAAAAACAAAGAACACAAAAAACAATACAACTGATGTCATTTGCTTGGTACTCAGATTTTTCGTTTAATATTTTCATGAAAATTAGATTTCAGTTGCTCAGTTACTTCCAGTGTCACTCAATCAATCAGTTTTCTGTTATATCTCATACTACAAGATTTTTTCTTTTTCTTTATAGTGTTACGTCTTTCAAAAATTGTTAGTGTAAGTACGGGTTTATTTTAAAATGATAAAGTGTCTAAAATTACGTTATATCTATAATTTTTTATATATAAACTCACCTACTTCGTTTGGTTGGACGATGACCATTTTTGAACCGAAGAACCTACCCTGTATAGTTATGTATAATTCAGGAATGGCTCACAGGTCGATCGTCCACCTAGTTTGGGTCGATCTCAATGTATGATATTTATATTGCCAAATAGTAAAATCATATATTAAATAAACATAATTTTTTTTTCTAAAATTTCAGACTCATTTTAAACCAGTGGCAGCCATCGAGAGAATTGAGTTAGTAATAGTGTTTATGATATTAAATGGGTTTGTGTAGATTTTGTATGAATGTGTTTTTGAATGACTAAAAGGGAAAAAAGTTGCGTTCACGAAGAATATGGTAAAATTTTAAGTATATTTTGTTGTTTTAAAATTTTAAATCTTACATTCTGAAAATGTAAAAACAATGTGAAGAACATTTAATCTCTTTTATCCATAAGTTTGAAGTTTATTAAATCAAATAAGTAATAATAAGTAATTCAGTTCTTTATTTTGTCTCAAGCAGTACTTTTGGACCTAAGACCATTGTCCGAAGCTCAGTCGGAAGGCCGGCTAAAACCGAGAATAACTTTCATACTTGTTTTAACTTCTGCTGGTTTTTATTTTTTTTTTTTAATTGTTTTATTTCTAACAATCATCTGATTACTTACATATAGTTAAAATTCTTTTACTCGAATACTATTTTAGATATTTTGACAGCAAATACTTTGGTACTCTTTGAAATTTTGATACTGGATATTTTTACTGAAAAAATACTCGAACACTCATAAAACTTATTCGTTACATGGATGATTCAATTGAAGTTTAACTAATGTCAATGCCAATTATATTTTTTGGACATTACTTGTAATTAATTCATTAAATTCTAATTATCATTAATCGTTTTTCATTTTTGTTTCACAATTGATTGTAATATTTGTTTTTTTTTGAATTTGTTTTTGTTACTTCCTTCATTTTTGTAAACAAAATATATATTAGGAATTTGTTACATTTTATGGAAATTGCTTGAAACAATGCCAATTAAAACAAATAAGAAAATTATAGTTGGTCTAGACCGACTATACGGTACCCGATACCATGCGTTTAGAAACCCTATCACTTAGGCCCAACTAATTGGATATAGAAAATAAGTACAAACCAAATTTGAGTGGCGGAAGCTATATTTATATGGAGACTAGGTCGAAAAATGGACCGATCCTGACCATATTTGGTAAAGTCATTTATTTTTTGCAAAAACATACAAACCAAATTTGAGAAAAATCTGTGAAATATTTTTATTTTTTGATAGATTTAAGTGAATTCGGGAAGCAGCTTTATATTGGGGCCATGACTAAGAATTGTCCTATAGGGGTTATTTTTGGACTACTTGGTAATGGGAGTAATAAACATACACAACCCCAATTTGAGTAAGATCTTATGACAATTTGGATCTTATGGCAATTTATGTCGATTTCATAGGGGTCATTTGTATGGGGGCTAGGTCTGGTTACAAGGGCAATTTGATTACAAGGTTTACATGGACACACAGACGGACGGACGGACGGACGGACATCGTTAAATCGAATCAGTTAGTGATTCTGATTCGATCGGTATAATAAAAGATGGGTGTAGCTCAAATATTTTTGGTAGTTACAAACAGCAGCACAAAGTTATTATACCCAAACCACATAGTGGTATAGGGTATAAACATTGCACAGATTTTTTTCAAATATGGTTTGTATATATTTTTCCAAAATATAAGTGACTTTACCAGATATGGTCAGGATCGATCCATTTTTCGACCTAGTCCCCATATAAATATAGCACCCGATATGAACTTTTTCATATATGCATCCAAAAAGATTAATAACAATGCCACTCAAATTTGGTTTTGCTTATTTTATATATCCAATTAGTTGAACCGAAGAGATGGGGTCTCTAAACCATGGTATTGGGGTATCGTATAGTCGGTATTGACCGACTATAAATTTCTAACTTGTTTTCTTTGAACTCGTCACCGACCTTTCTCCATACTCTGCATCTTCCATCGTTACCATAAATATTAAATTTGCTTTCGTTTATAAAAATCATCCGATTCCAGAACTCTATCGATTCATTTTTATGTGCTTTATCAAATGGTAGTCTCTTCACCTTGTTCGCTTTGCTGATATGTATATGGGTTTTTCCACGTAACACGACTATTAAATCCAGCCCCATGAAACACATTCTGGACGGTATTTGGACAAACACGTTTGTTAAAAGTCTGCTAAGCTACTCTGTTAAGTTTGTTGCGTGTAATGTTGGGTTGGTTTTTATTTCTCTAATTAGAGATCGCTTACGTTCGGCTTCTATAGTTTCTTTACATTTTTAAGACATATCAATAATATCGAAAAACAGGTACCTTTCTATCAAACTTCTGACACTAAATTATTTCTTAATTGTTAATATTACATTATTTGGTCTTAATTGAAAACAATTTGATTAACTTAATACTAAATTATTACAACAAAAGCACTGAATTTTTAACATTTTTTAGAAGTGTCTTCATTGTTTTGGGCATATCTTGACCCAATGATGCTTAATTTACACCATTTTCAATCCAACGTGCTCGAAATAGCAGCAAACAATATTATCATAACTTTCCTCATGTAAATGGTTTATTTTGTGATTGACAGACAGACAAACAGACAGACGGACAAATGGACGGACGAACAGACAAACTTCGCTTTATCGACTCGAGTTGTTATAAGGATCAAGAATATATACATATACTTTATGGGGTCGCAAATTAATTTTTTGATGCGCAACAAACGGAATGCCAAACTGGTATATACCCTCTGCACAGTGGTGTGGAGGGTATAAAAAAGTAATACATGAGCACTAACTTTTTAAAGGTCAAATATTGTAGTTTTTTCGTTTTTCTTTATAAAGAAGCATTTTTTTTGTTAACGCACCAAAGAGAATAATAAAAGTAATTGAGATTTGTTTTAATATATTTTGATGTGTTAACATCTATACGCGCAGGGGGGTAAATTTCTAATTCACAATACAATCACAAAAACAGCGTAATATGTGAGCGTAAGATCTTACGCGTAACATGTAAGCATTAAGACAAATCGGTGTGACAGGATTGTTTGGTGAAAAAATTATGATATGTAATAACCTTTTTGTCGCTGTTTTCTGCATTTTATTTATTACCAGATATTTACACATCTCCCCTGTGATCGGACTCACATGATTTTTTTTTTTTTTTGTTATAAAAAATTCATTTAAATTTTAAAACTTTAAAAATAATAATGAGCACTCACTTTTTGAGTCAACTGTATATGTATAACTCTAAACTATCAGATATTTTTATTGTAAGTCTTAACGTTTACTATTGTTCAAATTTGGAATACCGTTTAATACGGTTTCTAATATTTGCGGTACTAAACTGTATTTCCTATTAGTTGTAAAACTAATATCTCTTGAGTTTTAATAATCAATAAATGGGTGATGAGAAACGATTGATTTCAAAACTAAATTCAACGAAGGTGTGATGAATTTCGATCGATTTTATTTTGCACATTTATTCCAAGACCAAACTAGTTCTATATAAAAATACGATTATTATGTCCAATAGCAAAAATTCAGTTCTAAAGGTTGACAATAACAATTATATTGAAAAGAAAATAAATCATAGAACAAATTAGAGGTTGAAATCAATAAGATAAAACGTACAAAAGAAACACATCACACCGTATTCTTAATCGGACCGGTTTCTGGCATTTTACTGATTTTAAATCGATTTGATATCATAATCGGTTTCCATCACATATAAGTATTTTAATTATTTATAAGAAACGGATAAAGATAAGCATAACACTATTGGATGGAAATAATTTTCCTTGAACTATTTACTAGCAATTATATACTTAGACAACTAAATAAAATTTTCCCTACTTGGTATACCAACCGTTTAAATCCATTTAAATTTTTATAAAGAGTGTAATTGTAAAAAATTAAAGTTGCATTACAATCTCCATGATAATTTCTTTTAACATTTTGAGTTTGTTTTTTGTGCAATTTTGTCTTAATTTCTAGTTCATTATGCATGCGAAGCTCATACACATAAAACATGTCTCTTAATGGCATCGTATTCAGCACGTTTGGAAAAGCCCGTGGAAAATATCCGTTTTATCATTGTTGAAACTGCAAATGTACTTATGTACGTATGTTTGTTCAACTGTGATTTGTTCAAAAAAAAATTTTTTTTTCATAAAAAGAAGATTACATTTTCCACATTTGTTTGACGATGATGACGACGATGATGTTGCTTCTGTAAGCGAAAAAATCAAATAAAATAAAAAACCAAGTGAAATTATTCATTTGGCTATTGTGGGCACCATATTGTACTTTATGTACTCGTATGTATGTATGATACTTTTAAAACCGAATGACATTTGCAATGAACTTGAACTTGACTGTGGTAGAATTTACGTATTTTATTTTGTTTTATTTTATTTAACACTTGTCGCTATAGTTACAGGAACACAGAACTAAATTTTCGTATCGTTACAATTTTTTATATTATATGAATTGTCTGCATAATAGATGAAGTTTTTTATGGATGCTCTTAATAGTACATGTATAATGTTCTATATTCCGTATAGATGTTACTGTATGGTGCAACTAACTAGAGTTGGTGATATGCAAAACATTGATGGGTCGCTTCACCGTTCGTGAGCTCAGCCTGGTTGAAATGATTTACAATTTGCTGTAGATATTGCCTGTTGGACACTTACGTTCCCTGGCGCGTTCACTTTATCTCGCTCGTCTAGACAATATGGGCGACAAAGTGGTGCTGTGTTTGAAATAATCTGCATATCTATTTTGGCCGACAATGAAACTTAACATTACACACTCGCAAATTTAACAAAAACGCCAAAAAAAAAAAACCATTCAACAACAATATATTCTTTTCGTTAGACAAAAAATGGGAAGGAATAAAGATTATGAGAGTTTTTATATGGTTTTAAAAACTTTTTATTGTTAAACTTTTTATTCTTGTAATTAAAGTTGAGGATTCTATGTGTATAAAAGAAGTTATCTATCGGTATACATATTTTCGTATCATCTTTTATTGTATTTTGATATAATTAATATGGTTTTAAAGAAGAAGCATACTCAAGAACTTTTCGTAGCAGTTTAAATCTGACCTTCCGTATGTCTGTGTTCCGATGTAGATATTGTAATTAGCCTATTTGCAAGTCATAAATGTAAATATTTTTGGATGAAATTTGGTACTTAAGCTGCGTTTGGCTCAAGGATGATCGCTTAGTTTTCTTAATTGTGTTCTTTAAATGAAAGTGGGTAATTAATGAAGTCGCTTCTTTAGACAGAAATCATCAGACTACAAAGTACGCAACAGTTTTATTTTGTCATCGCTTTCACGCAAATGGCCCGAACGCATAAGTACATATTTAAGCATTAAAAAAGCATAGTTTTTATACATCCAATGTTTGCCACATCTTTAAAAACTACTGATCCGAGCGGATTACGTTGTTATCAATTGCAAATTCTTCGGAATGGATCGAAGTTGAAAAATTTGATGTTTTGAAATTCAGGTAAATAGGTTCATAAGATCGAAGTTGTCTGTTAGTAACATTTATACATATTTTTCCAAGAAGGCATTCAGAATAAATTTTACCATTTTTTTCCAATTTTACCAATTTTTCTTTACCATTTTATCATTTTTTCCAAGAAGGCATTTATAATCAATTTTACCATGAACTAAGTTGAGGAAGAATGTTATACTAAAAATGATCCTTCTACTTTTCAAAGTTGGAAGCTTTATTAAAGCCAAACGATTGCAATACGGTGGGAGACTCAATTCAGCATTCCACCGAAGATATCGAAGATAGAATGGTAAGAATTGTTTCTAAACTGATCCCAGAGTACTGAGTACTGAACTACTGGCCTGAGCAAATACGTGAATAGATTTTTTGTTATATAAGGATCATTAATTTCCTTTGCCTAACGTTTTATAAAACACAAAACACCATTTGCCTTATTGAGAGTCATTGTTACACGAGAATTAAAATTTAGTCTTTTATCGAAGTGAACTTCCAAATCTATGAATGAGTCAACCGAGTTTAGTTTTGTGTCATAGATGACACAGCCGTTTGAGGATGGCGAATATCTAGAGAAGGTCATAGAATGACATTTTTTAAGATTTAATTTCATTAAGTTGACATTACACCATTTGTAGGAGCTATATAGGTCAGACTGGAGGCGTATATTTTCTTCATTGTTTATGAGGGTTGAGTAGATTTTTACATCATCGGCATACATAAGGATATTACTATAGTGAATAGATTTTGGAAGATAATTAATAAACAGAAAGAGGTCCAAGGTAACTCTCTTGAGGGACACCAGAAGTAACATGTATTTATATAGCTTTAGATTTAGTGAAGATAACACATTGCTTACGATGTTTAAAGTACGACCGAATCTATTTTAGGAAGTTGCCGGAGAATCTAATAATATCAAGCTTCGCTAGAAGAACATCATAGCTGATTTTATCAAAAGTTTTGCTAAAGTCTGTGTGTATAACATCGGTTTGCTGATTTCTGCAGAATCCAGAATTTGTGAAGGAAGTAAATTCCATCAGATTAGTGGTCGTAAACCGTCCTTTGCAAAAACCATGAAGAGCTGGTCTTAGAATTGATGACAGTTCGTGTGATAGTATATCAGTAATAATTTTCTCAAAAAGTTTTAGTATAGCATTTTGTTTTGCACTTGATCTATAGTTAGTAGCATCACTGCAGCTACCAGATTTATAGTGCGGAATAATAAACGAGTCTTTCCATTACTTTGGAAAGATGCCAAATTTGAAGATAGTTATTATATGTATATGAGAGTTAGCGGGGTAGCCAATACTTCGCTGGTACAGGTTTTTAAGATGCAGCTGAACCAGGATTAAATGAACTTTTTATACATTTTATATTCTTCAGAACAATCAACACATCTATGGATGAAATATTAACTGATGTCAGCCTTGGAATGTCATATCGATATCGTGTGCTGTTTAATGTCATTGTGGAAAATGTGGACGCAAAGAATACAGGAAAAAAAAACATTTCCGATATCAACATCGTGATGAAATTTTACGTTTAGAATTAACAAAGTTGTAAAACATTCGAATTTATTTTACTGAGACAACTATCGGAACATTTTTTTATTTTCTAGTTTATAATGACTTCTGGCTATTAAATATGGACTTTGATCGACTTGTTTACCGCTTTCCTTTAATAGAGCCTGTTCTTACGATTTTTCAACCATACCAGTGTATTTGTATTCCTAATAGGAGCATTTGCTTTAGCTATTTTTATTAAAGGACCAGTTTTCGTTATATTTGTTGAAAGTATCACTGATTTTAAGCCAGTTATAGAGAGATAGTAATTGATTTAACATATGGAACTTAGTTCATTTAGAGCATAATGATTCAGAAACACTAGATACTTTAGGTGTCTGTGGGAGTTGTGTGGATATTAAAAGTATTGGATGCTGACAATCCTCAGGAAAACATAACGGATTTATTCTGATTACATAGCATTGTATAATTTCAGTCAGGAACGTCATTTATTTGGAAAATATACATATCAACAACAGATATAAGGAAAGCATGAGTCCAATCAGTTGGGGTAATTAGAGCTAATAAATCAGTATCATCTAAGGTTATCCAAGATGCTGCCGGGGTATTAAAGTCGACAAGTGAGATCAAATTTCATGGCTCCAACCACTAGCTCCAAATTTGAAGAGTTTCCTTGAGTTTATTTTGTAACCGAAAATGTTATCAGGTAGTGTATTATTGAACTTAGACTTTATAAAGTTTTTAGTTTCTTCGGCAGTCGTGTCGTAATGGAAACGAGTAGCTAAAATGGTTTTTCTGAGTGGAATAGTACGGAGGTCTGTAGAAATTTCCGCAGGTTTTGGTACAAACGAATTAAAAATTGAAGACGTTATCGAGGGCAAAGATGGTTTTGGAGATCAAACATCAGTTTCCAGTGAGGAAATTTTCTAATCAATTTTAAAGTGTAATGGAGTGAGAAATTAATTCGTTAATTTTTTTAATTTTTAAAAATTTGATATAACATTAAAGCCCAAAGTCATGTTTAGGTGGAGAGAAAGGAGGTTGAAAACAGACAATTATAAATTTTTTGTCGGGGATCTGTCTAGTGCTTTTGAAACTTCGATCTAAGTCATCTTAAGCTTATTTGATATCAGTGTTAGAAAATTAGAAAAATTTAATTTATATCCTTTCTAAATCTTACCTCTGAGTTCCATTTATCACTTCATTATTAGTCAAAGAACAAATGTTAAGTTTAAGATTTATTGACGTTTTAAGGAAGCAACAGCAATATATAGCTAATCGAATATACTCATCAATAACTCCTAAGCTAATAGTGAGAGAAAACACTAATACCAGTTACAGAATCCTCGCATCCAGTATAAATAAATTTGTGCGAAAAATTTAGGTAACTATAGCAATGTTGTTGAAAATAGCAAACAATTTTATTAGCGGATTCGATTTTCAAATATGTATACATCAACAATATTTGAATGCAGAATAAATAAATAACTAAAATTTTGAGTTTATAGTTTTTTATGAATTTTTTAGTCTGATAATATTTTGCTTTAGTACACAAAGACCATTGCTGACTTTAATAAAATTAATCAATCAAGATAAATTCATAACTATCCGACTTCAGAGCGGCTTGATTAGCCACCCTTTATTAATTTATATTTATGTTCAAAGTCTTAAATAATATCTAATTTCATGGACCATTTGTGTGTTTAGTTAAAATTTACCAAATAAACACAGACTCCATGCATTTTATGGTAACAACAACAACAGCATAATATGAGAGTCCTTACCAACAAATAGCCAAAGCACCCCCAATATACCATCACCATATGCCAAACAGGGAAGAAGAAGAAAATAAAAACGATACTTGTGGCCATGAACTGATAGGCCAAATAATAATAGTATCGTTGTAATACATAGATTTAAAAGAAAAACTTTCAAAAAGTAATTTGATGTTTTACAAAAGGAAGTTGCTATGTGAGAACGTACTCGTCCTCGTATGTCCTAAGATACCATAATACTTCCAGCCAATTATGAAAAATAAACTGGTTGACTAAACGTTTTGTTACAAGTTTAAGTGGGTTCTTCTTCCCTGTGAATTGTTGTGTATTGCTTTATCTTGAATTTTTGCAAACATGTTCAAGTTTTTTTTTTTTTCATTGCAGATATTGCAAAGCAGAAGTACAAATGTAGGCTTTAAAAATATGTCTTTCTGTTTGTTTTAACAGCAAAACAATTTAAGTGGGCATGTGAACATTTACCACGTTCAACATTTAAATAGAAATTAAAAACGTAGTCGCTTACAAATTGCTTAGTACTACGACAGTTTTTCTTCTTCTTTGATGTGCAGCAATATTTGCATAACAATGTGAGTGAACGTCGCGATTTACAACTAACATGTATATTGTAAAGCCTAAAAAGTAAGAAAGTCATAGTCGATTCCGACCGGCTATCCAATACACTATACCATGAGCACTAGATCCAATTTTCCTGAGGTTTATAATTGGATATAGTAAATAAGGTTAAACCAAGTTTGAGTGGCATTGTTATTAATCTGTGGCCTGTAAAAACATAAAAGTCTATATGGGGTGCTACTTTCATGTGGGGACTTGGTCAAAAAATGGGCCAATCATGATCTGAAAAACAGAGATAAACCAAAATTAAGAAAAAGTTATGAGATATATTAGGTTTTTGATATATTTAGGTGAAGATTGGGAAGCAGCTTTATATGTAGAATATGACTAAAAATTGATATACAGGGTCTATGAGTGTAATAAACACACATAAACCAATTTTCACCTATACGATAATTTTAACCGATCTTATAGGATTCATTGTATGATGCTTAGGTCTGAGCAAACACCGGTTTTCACCAATTGCAATGGCGTTCGCATAAACGTTTCGTAAATAATAAAGAGGGCAAAATACAATCATAGTTAACGTATAATCATAAAAATTAGATAAAAATATACTTTAACTAAAGACAATAATTTAAACAATATTTAAACTCGTCAAAAATTACATGGTAGACCGACTATATAATACCATGAGTTTAGAGAAAAGGGTATTAAGGTACGGTCACATTAGTCAAATATTTCTTTGCCGCAATCTGACCACAAAATATTATTAAGGGGCAAACAACGAAACAACTGATTTTCGGCAAACAATATTATTTGCTCACGAGTAAATATTTTCCTCTATTTTGGACAAATAATTATTTGATCCTACAAAACATCTGCAAAACCAAACAGTGGCAAATAACAGTTGCTTCGTTAGTGACGTAAACTTTTAAAACTTAATTCAGGTAATTCTTCTAAAAAAAAAATCTTTTTGTTTTCAAAAGTATTTATTGTGCAACTTGTTAATATTCATTAAAAATTGGCTTTAAAGGAAACTATTATCACTAAACATTGTAAGTAAATCAAATTGTTGTGAAGGCTTAAAATTACAATATTGAATTTATTTTTAACTTTAGCGAACTTATCATGTTATCGGTTACATTACTCAAAATAAACAGCTGTTTATTATTTTTATTTTGTAAACAAAGAAAAAATATAAAATAAATGAAAACGTAAGTAAAATTGTGTAAATTATAGTCAGAATTATAGTTAAAAATAATATGTAAACAGATTGTGGGGTAAACAAATGTGTTTAACAGTTTAATTGGAACAAAAATTTTGCTGGGTATTATATACAAAAGGATTTTTAAAGGACAACGCAAATAATTTATTGGTGTTTTTAAATAAAATTCCTTTTTTTATTTATCGGTTTGCTTTGCTAGAGCTGAACAATTTCGCGCTTTTAAGTCTGATAGCAAAGTGTGTCGATCGAATAAAATCGAACACAAAATTCTTTGGTTTAAAGTAAAGATGTGTAGCAATGGACAGAACATCTTTGGTCAATTTTATATATATATATCTCAACAATCATTGTGCAACACCAAAAGGGGTGACTGTTACAGTAAACACCGTATCAGCTTAATTGCGCACAGCACTGCTTGAATCTAGAGCTCTTGCATTAATGTATAAGCAGTGCTGATCGTGTTGGTTGCTTTTATTATTTTGTGTGTAGCATGATCACCCTTTACATTTTATTACCCAAAAATGTTCTTGTTGGTAATGATGACTTCTAGTTTATGCTACAGTATATTTAACACTTCAACAACATGTTCAACATGTTTATGTTAAGGTATATGTTAAGTTTTTTTTATAACCTATACCACTATGTGGTTTGGGTATAATGACTTTGTGCAGCTGTTTGTAACTACCAAAAATATTTGACCTAGACCCATCCTTTATTATACCGATCGACTCAGAATCACTTTCTGAGTCGACTTAGCGATGTCCGTCCGTCTGTCCGTCTGTGTGTCCATTTAAATATTGTAATCAAACTATGGGTCGCAAATATGAACATATTTTAATTAAATTTGGTATATAAGCTTTTGTCGGCCATAGAATGAAGGCTATAGAAATTGGTGAAATTCAGTCCATGCTCAGACCTAGTCCCCCTACAAATTGGGTTTGTGTGTGTTTATTACATCCATTTATCATTTGCCCAAAAATAAACACCATTTGGCGATTCTTTGTTATAGCCCCCATGTAAAGCTGCTTCCCGATTTTCGCTTAAATCTACCAAAAAACAAAAATATTCCACAGATTTTTCTCAAATTTGGTTTGTATATCTGTTTTCAAAATATAAGTGACGTTACAAATATGGTCAGAATGAATCCATTTTACGATCTGGTCTCCATATAAATATGAACTTTTTCATATCTGCAGCCAAAAAGAATAATAACAATGCCACTCAAATTTGGTTTATGCTTATTTTCTATATCCAATTAGTTGGACCGAAGAGATCGGTTCTCTAAACCATGGTATGGGGTTTCGTATAGTCGGTCTAGATCGACTATAATTTTCTCACTTGCTTTTTATTGAATTTGAAAATCTCATGTTTCATTATTTTCAAGTTTTTTTTTTTTTTTTTGTTCTTTGCGCTGTTATATATACTGCCAGATTCCAGCGCTCGAAACTAGAGCGTAGTTTCTAGGGAGCTTTATTTTTCAACTTAGCCAATTCACAAACCAAAACTTTTATGGCTTATTATTATTGTGAATGAAGATAACAAACTCATTAAGAAACATATTAACAAATTTAATAAAACACACATAGCATATGTAGAATTTTATGTATGTGTTAGTATCAAATTTAAATGCAATTTACTCAAAATAGAGGAAAAAATATAAAAATCTGTAAATCTGCAAAACCGGCTAAAAAGAAATACCTTTCAAATTGGTCAAAATCGGGATAAAACGGTAGAACAGAACATCAGTCACAAGAAATCGCCTAGCCTATTAATATTATAGATATTATTAAAATATTAAAACAATATTATGTATTTTAATTATTTCTTCAATAATAATTTGTTTTCCATAATAATTATTACCACGACTGTATTTGAGTATAATTTCTATTTATTTTTTTTTTTTCATTCAGTTAAATGTCATATTTTAATTTAATAATTTGAATTCAATGTCTATTTATTTTTCTCACTCATTACCTGTCTTTTGGCATTTTTTTGTGTATTTTAAATAAAATATCATTCATTCATTTATGATTTATTGAATAATAAATAACTTAAAAAAAAAACACTTGCCTTTGTAAAATTAAAAAAATAATAAAAAATAAATATTAAAATTAATAAATTCTAAAATCGTTGTCGAAGTGGACGCTTGTCTATCTGTTCGTGCCTCGATACATAATTTACCAAAATAATAATAGTTAGTGGACAGTTTGGACGGATTCGTGTAGCTTTGTCGCTACTTATTAATTATAACATAAAGAGTCTCAAACTCTAGATATGCATTACAAATTTTTATTTTATTTTTATATATTCATATAGTTATTTTTATATAGGTTTGTATTGATGCCGTTGCCGCTCCACAGCACAAAAGAAGAAAACTTTCATCTTCGAGCATCCTTCGAAAATTTTCGATCAAATATATTTTTAATTATTGACTGTTTGATGAAACAAATTTTTTAGTCAAATATTTGTTCAAGTATGACCGCAAGTAAAATATGTTTTTCCCTACTATTATTTATCATTGTTTGATCAAATAAAAAAAGGCAAATAAATGGGCATAGTGTGAGCACAAAATCAACTCTTTTTTGTTTCACAAAATTTTGGGCAAATACGACAAAACCAGTTTGCCTAATCTGACCGTATCTTGAGAATGAACTTATTGGATATATAATATAAGCATAAACAAAATTAAAATGGCTTTGTTATGAATTTATTGCCAATATAAATAAAAAAGTTTATATCGGGTGCTATATTGATACGGAAACAAAGATGACAAATGGACCGATCATGACCATATTTAGTAAAGTCAATTATTTTTTGCAAAACGATAATACACCAAATTTTAGCAAGATCCATGTTTATGTTAAACTGGATTTTAGGGCAATTTAAGTCTCATGGGAGTTATTCATAAGGCCGCTACATATGTAGCGCTTTTCATCAATTTAATCCTATGGCCGACAATAGCTTCCATACATACATATTTATTGTAATTTTTTATTTATATTTCCGAGCTATGGTTTCAAGGCAGGCAGACAGATGGACAGACTGACGAACAGAGTTAAATCATCTCAGAAATAGAGTTTGATTTGATCGGTATAATAAAACCTACAAACAGTTACAAATGGCCATACAAACTCATTAAACTCTGACCACAGAATGGCATAGAGTAGAAAAAGGGTTGTTGATGACAGCAAAAATTGTCAACAACATTTTATTTTCCAAATTGTGACTTGAATATGACATCGAGCGGCAGTTGTGCTTTCGCATAAATATCCAGTATTGTCTGTGTTGTCAGTACATTTGTTTAACAATGACAGTAAGCTATTTTCGGTATATCTCTCTTTTTAAGTTGCGCATCGGCCAATGTTCTGCCTGGCTCTATGTTTAAAACAAGGTAAATATGATAAAATTCCATATGGAATTTCTTGCACATGATTGTTATTATAATTTCATTCATTTTTTTTTTTTAACCTAAAAGGTAAAATGTAATGCAGATCTGAAGCAAAATAGTGGGGTAAGAAGGTGACTACATGCTAATGAAGCTTTATTGTGTGATTTATGGATTTTTGGCTGGTTGAGAACGCACACAAAAACACCCAATTGCAATAAAAATTGCTGGTGTCACCTTAACCCGCACGAAACAACGACATCAGAGTCGGGAGATGGTACCAACAAGATGTCAATAAAAACAATTCTGTATATCTGTGTCCGTTGGTCGGTATTTATTTGTGTTAATTCCGCCACAACACTTCCGTTGTCCACAATCAATAAACATTAACAATAACAACAAATTTCATATGCGTGGATGAACATAAAGCATACAAAAACATTTAATGCACAAGCAAAAACTGCACATTCATATAGTAAATTACATAAAAGTACTATCTTTTAAATCGGGCCTGCTGGATAGTTGGCTGGGCTAAAGTCGCTGGACTGAATGGTTGGTAATAATCATGAGCGTCAATGAAATAGCGCACACCATGCAAAATAATCAGCACAATTCACGATTTATTTCAATGATTACATTACAAAAAAAAAAAAAAAAACCAATATACAAACAACACAAGCCCTTAATATACGGAAACGGAAACCAACCTTATATTCACCAATTCATACAGTACCATCTCACGTTATTATGTAACATAATAAAATCGAATTACATTTTCAAGAACCGATATTTCAGATTAAGAATTTAAAATTGAATTTATTGAAAGTTCTTAAACAAATTAAATTAAACGAACATACGGCTGATCTAGCAAATGTTAGAATATTAGACAAGGAATGAAGGGAAAATAAACGATACACATTGGAAAGCCTTCGGATACAACAGCAAATAAACTGTGCAATAAACAAAAAAGAAGACAAAGATAAAACAAACGCAAATTATACAATAGCTTTATTTTAGTTTTTAACTTTCAGCTGTGATACTAGTTTAAGACATTTTTAATGTGATATTTACTTGTATTTATTTTCTACATTTGCTTTAAATTAATTTTGTGTTTGATGTTGTGTATGTTGTTTATTAAATGTACTAAATGTTACAAAAAAGACTATATGTGAGTAAAATGTTTCTATAAAAATGTATTAGGTATTTTTGAAGTTTGTTATTAACTTATGGTTCTTTTATTGTAATTTCTCATAACGTTGCCAGATTAATAAAATTATCCCTGAGGATGTTGGGAATCTCCAACGAAACGTCGAATGAATAATAAATAAATAGTCTTTTATTTATTTTGAAAACAAATGACCTTAGAAGCCCACTTTAGAGAATTCTAAAAATCTTAACAAATAAATTAATTCTGTTCTTTCGTCCTTCATTTAAGAGGATATGAAAAATTGATTAAAAGCTAAATTAGCATATATATAAGCTAAATGATAGCATATCAATTTTATATAATGATGCTAGTCATAATCATACAAGATACTATTATCTACTGTTCCATTTTATGGAAAAATATTCTTAAAGAAATAAAAATAATACTCGTAGTGAACTTAACATTTTTTAGCGTTTAATTTAAGGGAGCTGATACTGTATGATTTTGCATGCATGCTTGTGCGGAAGTTACTTATGTATATATGCCAACCTACACACCCACATGCGGCCTGCCAACTTGTTTTAACTAACACATGTGGAACTTTCAATATTTACAATGATTTAATAACTGATTATTAAATATCACTTCGACTTTGCAGCCACTACAAAAGAAATGCCTGTGCAAAAAAATATGTAAATAATAATTATGAATTTTATAGTGACTTTTTTCCCATATGGGTAGACCCCTAAATATCCCAAGGGTAATCGCAGCAAAAAAAAACCGTTGCTTTAAATTTTAAGAAAAATATCAGAAGACACCATTCAGATTATTGGGCACAAGTGCAATTGATGGATTAAATTCATACAAGATACTATTATCTACTGTTCCATTTTATGGAAAAATATTCTTAAAGAAATAAAAATAATACTCGTAGTGAACTTAACATTTTTTAGCGTTTAATTTAAGGGAGCTGATACTGTATGATTTTGCATGCATGCTTGTGCGGAAGTTACTTATGTATATATGCCAACCTACACACCCACATGCGGCCTGCCAACTTGTTTTAACTAACACATGTGGAACTTTCAATATTTACAATGATTTAATAACTGATTATTAAATATCACTTCGACTTTGCAGCCACTACAAAAGAAATGCCTGTGCAAAAAAATATGTAAATAATAATTATGAATTTTATAGTGACTTTTTTCCCATATGGGTAGACCCCTAAATATCCCAAGGGTAATCGCAGCAAAAAAAAACCGTTGCTTTAAATTTTAAGAAAAATATCAGAAGACACCATTCAGATTATTGGGCACAAGTGCAATTGATGGATTAAATTCCCATTAGTTTTTCTCCTCTTCCATCTCTTATTTTTTTATCTTCTGTCGTGTAGCATTTTCAATTCATTTATACTCGTATCATTGAAGTGGAAATAAATAATATTGAGAATCTGTATGCAGTTATGGAAATGAAATTTTATGTTCATGTATATTAAATATCCCTGTACCTACATATATTATATATAAATATACACATATATATATGGGTAGAAGTAAGTGTATGTAAATACATATTGGTATGTATTGGTTGGATTATATGTATACTCCCAGTCAGCATTTTATGAAATACTTGATAATATTTGAGCCTTTTTCGACTCTTCTGCATGATTAAAATAATCATATATGTATGTGCTTATTTTCTGATCATAAAAGAGTCTTTTGTCGGGAGAAAATGGGTACCCTACCCGCGACTCTTCTTGAAGAGTTTTTTATGACTCGCTAATTTATGAGTCATATTTTTAGTAATTTTCGAGTCTTTTTCGAGTCATATTTCAGTCATTTGTGAGTCCTTTGCTAGTCATATTTTAGTCAATTTCGAGTATTTTTCCAGTCATATTTTGGTCATTTTCGAATCATTTATTACTCCTACTTCTATTCGTTTGTGCTTGAAAAATAAAACATTTAAAATTATATATAAAATAAAAACAGAATTATTTTATTGAATGATAAATAATTTAATAAATTACATAAAATTAAAAAATCCATTTGTCAAATTAAAAATACATATTTATAAAAAAAATCAATTTGGACGTTTCCTCTTTGTCACCCTGTCCTTAGCATACACAAAATACTTTTATAGCACAGCGTTCATATCTTTGTCTGTGCATTTCAATTTGAGGTGGCAAATATCAAAGACGAAATTTATTAATTTAATTTTTTCAATAATAGTATTGGTACGTACATATTTTTAATGCTTGATAATAAGAAGCACATTGCGGCGCTTGGCTTATTTCTGGTAGCCTTCCAGCTGTATAAAGTAGCCAATTGTCTCGAAAATACTTTTTATTGAAATTTATTCACTTTAAAATTTTTTCACATCTTATTTAAAAAACTTATCTTCATACCACGATTAAACTGTTAACACTAAACAGAAACTTACAATAATCATATGTTGAAAATTTTTTTCCAAAAATAGTAAAACATCGTCCCGTTCTAAACAAAATCGACAGCATAACAAGAATTTGATCATCGTCCAGCTGCACAATATATTATTAAAAAAAAAAAACCTTCACAACAATCACATTTCAATCGCCTGTTTGAGATATTTTCGATTGTTGTACATTTTGTTACTTTTTTTTTTTTTTTTTTCAATAAATCACTCTTTAAGCGCATGTGAATAATCAGTTTTTGGTCATCAAATGTACTTGAAGAATACTCAGTTAAATGATTTTTTTTTGACAAAACAGGCTTCCAAATCACTTTCTACGCATAAACGTGAAATATTTTCGAGACTTTTTTAAACCACGCATATGATTAATCAGTTTTTGGTCATCTCAGTTAGATGATTTCTGATTAAAACAATCTTCCAAATGCTAACTGGGATCTCGTACAAATGTTCTGCACTTATGTATGCATGAATGTTTGATTGTATATTTGTGTAAATATCCAATGCTGCTGATATCTCACCGTTTGTGGGATTTTCTTTATACAGGACATACATTTAATTTCCGTTTATGATTGCAAGCGAATTGAAATGAAAAAAGGTACATGCACATACAAAACAATACAGTTACAAATATATATAAACGAGTAAGCAAAACAGAACTATACAAATAATAAAAGTATGTCGTATTCAAGGAATAAGTGACTCAAAATTGATTTAAATTAAATAAAAATACCACCAAAATCATTTATTCCGTAACTGAGTACATAGAATCTATAGTACTGCAACTTCTCAACCAACTTCTGCCTGAAGGATATTCTTGAAATCTGAAAAATAAAAGTTTTGATTCTTTTGCCAAAAGATACGTTTTCGGCATGTACAAAAAATGTTGGATATTCCGGAATATAGCCAAAAATGGGAAACAATTAATATTTTGTTGTATATTCGTTGCTGAAATTGTTAAAAATATCATATTATAATAAATGTTGTATACATCCGTATTTTAAAAATAAATCATTTCGATTCACAATGAACACAGCAATAATAACCTGCTGAGCATGTATCTACAAGTACTTGTAGAAGTGAGTGAAAGCACAGCCAACACAAAAGGCCAATAAAACTTTTCGAATAACAATTGAACTCACAATCTAGAGAGATACCGAGAATTTGTGTTGACGCGACCAGTGCTATTTGAGTAGAAAGATCTTAGAGAGCAAAATATCTGACAGTAGTTGGAACCATTCAAAACTATTGCCAAAAATATATACAAATGCTTGCCAAACACAACAAGAGAAACTCATTTTTTTCGTTTTACTAAAATTTAAGAGTAATTCATGTCATTTATTTCCTCAATTTTTAAAACACTATTTTCATAAGCCAACTGATTTAAGAATAATAAGATTTACGTACATATATGTATATCCAATCGATTAATTTTCGTTTAGTTAACAAAGAAGTTGCGATTAAACTTCATTTCTTTAAGCAAGGATTTTTTCGAAAAGTGCTCCAATAACGAATAATTTCGAAAAACTAATATTTCGCATGAATCTATACCAATTAAAAAAAATAAAGATATATTTTAAAATCTGTTTTTTCTAGTCATTTATTATTTAAAAAATTATCAACTTTATAAAATAATTATTTAAAGGAAATGAAACAAAATTTAGAAATTTGACCATTCCATTTTCATTATTTATTTTAAAGATACTCGTCATTTGAACAAATTATTTAAAGTGACTAACCAAATTTTAACTGAAAAAATATTTGAAATAGCAGACATAATTTTTTTTATTTTGAAATTTTTTTTTCTTTAAATAAATTATGCAATACGAATAAACATCTTTTGATTCCATAGGTCAACATAAAAATTCATGTAAAATTTAATTTAAACAAGCAGTTCTAAAAAAAATTTTGGGTATACAAAAAGCGCATACCTCCGATCGGTCTAAAATTTGGTATACTAACGTATTTTGACCTGTTAATCACGAATATCAGAGTGAAAATTGCTGCAAATGCCATTTTCAGTAAAAAAATCTGAAAAAAACCGCTATTTAAACAATTTTAGCTTTCCCCAGAATACACCACGTGGAGGTAAAGTCTATAGGATTCCTTGTATGTGTGTGTATGTGTATATGTTGCTACGGTCGCATTGTGGTTGTATTTGCCTTTTCTTTGGCAAACGAACTGACCACAGCCCAATCGTTATGTAGGCCACAATATCTTGTGGTAGGGATCATTTCAATGCCGAGTAACCATTGTAAAGTTTTCACATGATCTTGCAATATCGAGCTTAAATGAAAGATGTTATAATTCCGATCCATTATGAATTGGCTGGAATTACAGATTATACGATTCAAATAAAATTATGAACTGGAAAGCAATTCGTCGCTTCACTGCTTGTTAGTTCTTATGATGAAAGATGTGAGAGAAAAGCGAGAAGTGAGTGTAAACTCAAGGACCATATATAATTAATATATTGTCCTTGGTAAACTACAAAGCAGGTTGTGAAATAGTTTATAGCATGGTATAGCTTTGTATTTGGTATCTTTTCTTTTTGCGATTTACATATTTTTAATACGGTTCTTCACACTTTTTCGTTGTGGATTTTATGTTATTGTACTCTTAACAATAAATTAAAAAATATTAAATTAAAATAAAAATTTCTATAGAAAAATCCATAAGAGAAGAGTTTACCCGTCTCTTGCTTTGGAACCAAAGCATGCATTCTGACGTCAGCCCAAGTCGATTTAAAGAATGGCAGGCGATAAAGTCATCAATCAGTTTTGTATACCAATATGTTTATTAGCAATTGTTTAATCCCACTTATCTCAAAAATATTTATTTCACATATCTTTATCTCCTCCTTCATTTTGATAAAACATCCATTATTAAAAAAATCTAACACATATAAACACAGTTTTTATAAAAAATCTTTCTTTCCTTATGCATATGTGTTTTGAATATCTCCGTGACAGTGCGTGACTGTGTGTGAATTATCTTAAAATTAATCTTTGCCCACAACAGTCTATGGACAAAGTTTCAGATCCGTCGGACGGGGCGAAGTGGGGTTTTAAATCACTCCGTGACTGTGCGTGACAATGCGCGTTTGTGCGTGACTATGTCGTAGTTAATCTACAGCAAGTATATCGATCAAGTTTCAGATCGATTGGATGTAAATGACATTTAGATCACTCCGTGACTGTGTGTGACTAAGTCAAAGTTAATCTTTTTTCACAACAATTGTACGTACCAAGTCTCAGATCGATCGGATGAGAGGAAATGACATTTAGATCACTCCGTGACTGTGCGTGACTGTGCGGGACTACCCCAAAATTAATCTATAGTCACAACAAGACTATGGGCCGATTTTCAGATCAATTGGATAAGGGGGAATGGGGTTGCCCCACGACAGACAGAGAGATTGAGTTAAAAGAAAGAGTTTAAAAATATATATTTTAATATTTTAATTGATTTTACAATCTATAATATTAATCGGCTAGGCGATTTCATGGGACTGATATTTTGTTCCATCGCTTTGTCCCGATTTTGACCAAACATATATTATTTGAAAGGTATTTCTTTTTAGCCGATTTGCAGATTTACAGATTTTTAAATTTTTCCTTTGTTTTGAGTAAATTGCATTTAAAGTTGCCAACAACACATACATAAAATTATACAATGCTATGTGTGTGTTTATTAAATTTGTTAATGTGTTTGTAGTAAAAATGAGTTCGTTTTTCTTGTATTGATTTGTGAATTGGCTATAATTGATAAGCACACCTTTAGGGTCTTTATATAATGAAAAAATTAAATTTCCTTGAATTTGCACTCGCATTTCGAGGGCTGGAATCTGCTAGTTAATATAAATACCTCAAAGTATTCGTTAATCGAAATCAATCATTTTTAAATACTCTCATCGCCATTATACACAGAGAAAGAGCAGAAGTAGAATTAGTGAAACAGAAATGCTGTCTGAGAATCACTGTCTGAGTCGATTTAGCGATGTCCGTCTGTCCGTCTGTGTGTCCATGTAAGTTTTGTAATCAAACTACAGGTTGCAAATGTGAATATATTTTGATGAAATTTGGTACGTAAGCTTCAAGCGGCCATAGCATGAACTCTATTGAAATCAGCGAAATTAGGTGCGTGTTCCGACATAGTCCCCATACAAATGACACCTATGAAATCGACTTAAATTGCCATATGATCCAAATTATCATATAGATCTCGGGCAAATTGGATTTGTGTGTGTTTATTACACCCATTAATCAGTAGTCTAAAAGTAAATCCTATAGGACAATTCTTTGTCATAGTCCCCCATATAAAGCTGCTTCCCGATCTTCACTTAAATCTGTCAAAAACCAAAAATATTGCACAGATTTTTCTAAAGTTTGGTTTGTATATGTTTTTGCAAAAAAAATAACTGACCTCACCAAATATGGTCAGGATCGGTCCATTTTTAGACCTAGTCCCATATATGTATAGCATCCGATATGAAATTTTTCATATTCAAAGGAAAAAAAGAATTAATAACAATGCCACTCAAATTTGGTTTATGCTTATTTTCTATATCCAATTAGTAGGCCTAAAAGATAGGGTCTCTAAACGCATGGTATAGGGTATCGTATAGGTGGTCGAGACCAACTATAATTATATATTTTTTTATATTTTGTTCTTTCTTAGTTTTTCCAACTTCTCTCACGGTGTATTGCCGTTGTTCTATCGATAAATTTCTATACAATTCGTAAGTGAGTTAGTAAGTAGCACAGAATGCTGCTTAGCTTAGCTTAGGCTGACTTGCTTACTATGTAGGTTACAAAGTATTTTGTCAAGTAAGCAGAATTGCTTACTCTGCTACTTACGTTGTGAGTTTGCATACTATGCAGCTTTGAAAATTGTATCTGGTTTACGGTTACATCTGTATTAAACATTAATGTCGAATAAAAAATATTTAAACATTTAAATATTTAAGTTTTTTATTGAAAAATCTACGCTTTTATAAGTTATTTTAAAAGTGATTTCGGAAAAAAATTTAACTGAATTTTGAACAATTTTCCAACAACATTTTTAACTTATGCCGGTCATACACTACACAAGTTAATTGCTCAAGTTTGGCACAAGAAATCGTTTTGATTTTGGCTCAGTCCAACTGCACAAATAACGCAAACACCTCTATAAATTACAGTTCCGTGTTTTGCTCAAAATGTCCTCCATGTTGTAGGCTTGCCTTCTAAAACAGTTTTCCATTGCTGTTTTATACTTACAGAGTAAGCTATGTAATAAACTAAAGAAAACAAAACTCTAAACTCAGCCTTTCGTACCGTGCGGTAGTCTTTCCCTCTTACTTGAAAGTTTCTAATGTCCAACCAATCCCTAAAAGGGGGGCGGCTAATAACCCTGAAAATTACCGTTCAATTGCAATCTGCTCTGCGTTATCAAAGGTGATGGAAAGCATGATCAATTTCCATCTTGTGAACTACCTAGAGGCCAACTCACTTCTTAGTGATCGACAATATGGCTTCCGTAGAAATCGTTCCATGGGAGACCTGTTAGCTCTATTTTCTGAGCGCTGGAGTCGATCCATTCGTAATTTTGGCGAAAGTAAAGTGGTTGCTCTGGATATTTCCAAGACATTCCATCGTGTGTGGCATGGTGAATGGATATCAAAGCTTGTTGCATTTGAGGTCGGTAATGACTTCTCTCGATTTATATCGAGTTTTCTCAGAGACAGAACAATACGTGTTGTTATTGATGGGGTCTCATCTAATGAGTTTCAGCTTAATTCAGGGGTACCCCAAGGTTCAGTCGAACTAGCCGTATGTGGAATAAACTCCCCGCAGAGGTCTTTCCTGACAGTTATAATCTAATATTATTTAAGTCAAATATCCACAAACACTACTCCTTCTCTCCTCCTTCCTATAACCTATTTTCCTAAAATCAACACAATGCACTACATTTGTGGGGGGCATCCCCTGAGTGTTGGTTAATTAAAAAAAAAATTTTACGATTGTCTAACTCAGCCTTAATATACAATTAGTTTGCCATTTTTAATAGTCACATCCACAAAGATAAATTTTTAATAGTCACGTCCACAAAGATAAATTTTTTCATCTTTAAACAATTTCCATAAACATTTTCCAATGCATGTACCAATCTATATTATTTTAATATATCTTATGTGTCAGTTAGTTTGACAGTTCCTAAAAAAAGTCGAGTTTATGTATTTCATGAATGTATATAAGAATGTAGTTTAAACTACTTTAAGAGTTTCGACAAAAAGACAGTGGTAAATATTAAATTAACCTCTTTCATTGCAGTTTCCTATAAACGTATCAATGTTGTAATATAACTTAAAACCCTCCAAATATGAAAATCTTAAATATATAAACTATTTCTCACACGAAAGATCATATGAAAATAACTGAAGCTAGTAGCAATTTATTTTGTTTGTGTTGAATGCAGAAGTAGGAATGATGTTTTCGAGCAATTGTAGTAGAAAATGTCCTGAATCATCACATTGCAAGTCAACGCATAAATTTAAATGCAAAACACATTTTCAACAGTATCACACCGACACCATCATCATCGCCATCGCCATCACCATCACCATCATCATCCAACAACATCAGTATCACTTCGATAAAGGTTTAACATTGCATAAAAATGAGGAATAAAAAATGAGCAGATAACATACTGTGATATATATAGATGTATCCGTTTCATTTTCTATCATCATCACTGTATTTTTAGTTACACTTTTTCATTTGTTTTTCTGTATTCTGTATTCTTTGTTTTTTTTTTTTTTTTTTCTTAAATCAGCACCTTTTTTCTATAAAGTGGTGTTAAATTATGTGACAGAATTTTATTTTGTAAAAGATTTGCGGTGGCAGTGATAAGTATACATAAGTTTTAACTTCAGTGACAGAGAGACAGACAGTGATACATATTTAGCAAGTAGTGGAAAGGCTTTTGTAAAGTTTACAATATAATGCAAGTGGTTTTTGTGGCTGAATATTAAAAATCCAACATGACATAAAGGATAATTATTGGGGTTCTTCTTTGTGTTTTTTTTTAGAGAAAAAGAAAAATTACTTTTAACATCGCTAAAGAGTGGGATGTTGAAATCTGGTTGACTATGAATTAAACATGTTATTATTATAAGATTAAAGTGAAACATATTTTGTCTGCTTCTGCCAATAATCGGAACCTGATTATATTTTCGTTGAACGCCGGCTGTAACTGTAATCTTTGAACTACAACTATTACCAAGATTTTGCAGTGTTGTTTTTAACACAGGTATACATTTTCAATAAACTAGAGTAAAAATTTTCTTCGAATTATCCCCTTATTCATTACTTACACGTTACGTTCTTTAGACAATGTGTGTAAAAATATTTAAAAATTGAGGAGCGTTACGTTTAAGTTACAGAACCTATTCATATGCAATGCTTGGCGTGAAAACAGTCATATGGCCCACAATCAGAAAACAAACACAACTACATTGGGCCTAGTCCACTTTTACAAATTTAGTTCTTTGATTTCGTATACTTAAGAATTCAGATAATCACGTGAGCGAATTTCGTATCTCGTTCAATTTTTAAACTTTAAAACTCAAGTTTTGGTCTTAATCAGCTCCCTAATTAGTTATAGCGGTGCTTCATAAAAAAATAAAATAGTCAACAAGATCGAAACCTCTTGCACGTCATTTATTTGGTTATTTCGTGAAATTTGAATCCCATACGGGTGCACTTTTTGGTTTTTTTTATAGAGAGTGGCAAAAAAAAACTTTTTCTATAAAAAAAATAAAATCGTACAACTAATGTCTACCGTTCTGAACATGGTTCTTAACAAATTTTCAGAAGTGCAGATATTATTGCTACATAAATGCTCAGTTTCTTTTTCTATCTAAAGATGCACTTTGAAAATACCACGAGTATGCGTAAAGGGTTAAGACGAACGTACAACAAATTATGTTGATGTTGACACAAGACAACACAACACTTCATTAAAACTATTAAATATAGAGACGATGTGATGTATAAACAAAAGAACTAACAACTTAGGTTTAATTTCATCGTCATTAGCAGAACACAGTAACATATCATCATCATTAACATCAAGAAGGTATTTAACACCTTCATTAGTGCCAAGATAAGTAAATGTAAAAAGACAGTGCACAGAGCTGCTTATTATCAAATTTCTATTTATCATGATATTTTTCGACAAATAACCGTAAATAACTGTAAAATGCTGTTTATCTTTTGTTGTTATACCCTATACCACTATGTGGTTTGGGTATACTGACATCTTTAATTATACCGATCGAATCAGAATCACTATCTGATTCAATTTAACGATGTCCGTCCGTCCGTCCGTCTGTGTGTCCATGTAAACCTTGTAATCAAACTGCAGGTCGCAAATATGAATATATTTTGATGAAATTTGGTATATAAGCTTTTATCGGCCATGGGATGAACGCTATTGAAATTGGTGAGAATCGGTCCATGTTCAGACCCAGCCCCCATACAAATGACCCCTATGAAATCAACATATATTGCCATAAGATCCAAATTATCATACAAATCTTAGTCAAACTGGGTTTGTATGTATATATTATATCCATTAATCAGTAGTCCAAAAATAATCCCTATTGGACAACTCTTAGTCATAGTCCCCATATAGAGCTGCTTCCCGATCTTCACTTAAATCTATCAAAAAAGAAAAATATTGCACTGATTCTTCTCAAATTTTGTTTGTATATATTTTTGCAAAATACAAGAGACCTTACCAAACATGGTCAGGATCGGTCCATTTTTGGGCCTAGTCCCCATATAGATATAGCATCCGATATGAAACTTTTCATATCTGCAGCCAAAAAAATTAAGAAAAATCCCACTCAAATTTGGTTTATGCTTATTTTCTATATCCAGTTAGTTGGGTCTGAGAGATAGGGTCTCTAAACGCATGGTATAGGGTATCATATAGTCGGTCTACACCGACTATAATTTTCTTACTTGTTTATTTATTTACTTACTGGCTGTAACGCGATGCGCTTCGCTACACCCATCGTTACGAAATAAGAAATATGGGATAACATTTTGCAGAAAACTATTTTATTTATTTTTGGCAATTTTTGTTTTCGCGATTTTTGATTTTGATGATTTTTGACTTGCGATTATAGTTTTTTGCGATTTTTGATTTTGGCGTATTTTGTTTTTGCGACTTTTTTATTCGCGGTTTTCTGTTTTGGCAATTTTTGATTTAAGCAATTTTTTTTTAGATTTTTGATTGTATGTATATATTATATCCATTAATCAGTAGTCCAAAAATAATCCCTATTGGACAACTCTTAGTCATAGTCCCCATATAGAGCTGCTTCCCGATCTTCACTTAAATCTATCAAAAAAGAAAAATATTGCACTGATTCTTCTCAAATTTTGTTTGTATATATTTTTGCAAAATACAAGAGACCTTACCAAACATGGTCAGGATCGGTCCATTTTTGGGCCTAGTCCCCATATAGATATAGCATCCGATATGAAACTTTTCATATCTGCAGCCAAAAAAATTAAGAAAAATCCCACTCAAATTTGGTTTATGCTTATTTTCTATATCCAGTTAGTTGGGTCTGAGAGATAGGGTCTCTAAACGCATGGTATAGGGTATCATATAGTCGGTCTACACCGACTATAATTTTCTTACTTGTTTATTTATTTACTTACTGGCTGTAACGCGATGCGCTTCGCTACACCCATCGTTACGAAATAAGAAATATGGGATAACATTTTGCAGAAAACTATTTTATTTATTTTTGGCAATTTTTGTTTTCGCGATTTTTGATTTTGATGATTTTTGACTTGCGATTATAGTTTTTTGCGATTTTTGATTTTGGCGTATTTTGTTTTTGCGACTTTTTTATTCGCGGTTTTCTGTTTTGGCAATTTTTGATTTAAGCAATTTTTTTTTAGATTTTTGTTATTCGAGATTTTCGCTTTGGCTACTTTTGATTTTGTCGATTTTTGTTTTTTTCAATTTTTGTTAGTTGCGCTTTTCAGTTCTTGTAATTTTTCTTTTTTGCAATTTTTGCTATTCATGATTTTCGGTTTTGGCGTTTTTTGATTTGGGCAATTCGACCCATGCGCTTCGCTACACCCATCATTACGAAATAAAGAAACTTGGATTACATTTTGTAGAAAACTATTTTATTTATTTTTGGCAATTTTTGTTTTTGCGATTTTTGATTTTGATGATTTCTGATTTGTGGTTATTGTTTTTTGCGATTTTTGATTTTGGCGATTTTTGTTATACGCAATTTTTGGTTTTTGGCAATTTTTGATTTTGGCGTGTTTTGTTTTTGCGACTTTTATTATTCACGATTTTCTGTTTTGGAAATTTTTGATTTAAGCAATTTTGCTTTGGCGACTTTTGATTTTGTCGATTTTTGTTTTTTTCTAATTTTTGTTAATTGCGTTTTTCAGTTCTTGCAATTTTTCTTTTTTTGCAATTTTTGTTATTCACGATTTTCAGTTTTGGCGATTTTTGATTTGGGCGATTCGGCCCATACTTTCCACGACTACTCACATCTATAATATTAATAGGCTAGGCGATTTCTTGTGGCTGATGTTTTGTGATGTTTGTAAATAAGTTTGTTATCTTCATTCACAATAATAAAAACCATAAAAGTGTTGGTTTGTGAATTGGCTAAGTTGAAAAAAAGCTTCCTAGGAATTGCACTTGAATTTCGAGCGCTGGAATTTGCTAGTTGGTAATTAATGTATTTGTCAAAAGTTTCAAGACTGTAATTTTCATAGTATGTGCTAAGTTTTTTTTTTTGCATAGGAGGTGCCACTCCTATTGGTCCGAACTCTCCCACTTTTTGGGCAACTACTCACATTAATATCCTATGAACTCAGACAAACTTCCAAGCCTTTTCTATTATAGTACTCTAGTTATATGATATTAAATATTTACTTTTTATGGGGATGACTTGCCAATTGCTCCGAACCCGCCCGTTTTTTGTCCGACTATTCACATTAATAATTTATAAACTCGTACAAAGTCCCAAGGCTTTAGAAACTACAGCACTCTAGATATATGACATTAAATATTTACTTTGTATTGGGGGTGCCAGCCTGTTGGTCCGATCCATCCCATTTTTTGTCAGAATATTCACATTTATAACCAATGAACTCAAACAAAATTCCAAGGCTTTCACTATTACAGTACTCCACATATATGGCATTAAATATTTACTTTGTATGGGGGGTGCTACGCGCACTGATCTGAGCCCGCCCATTTCTTTTCCGAACTTTAACATTGATAACTTATGAACTCACAGAAAGTTCCAAGGCTTTCTCTATTACAAATTATCGAGTTCCAAAGACAAATTGAATTGATATAAAACTACAATTCGACATTAAGCATGGTAACTATTATATAATCACAAACATACTAACTGTGATGTCATCTATGCATATCATTTCACATTTTACAATATCTAGTAGGCGTTTTTTAGAATTATATATACAGAAATATTATTTCTTTAAATCAAATTATTTTAATTTGGTTAAAAGTGTGCTTGAATAAATATAATTTTTTTTTTAATATTTATGTTATTCTTAAAGAACATATCTTGTGTGTAATCAATTAACAATAAGTATTAAGACCGTTTAAAGGGTAAATGATAAGATTTTAATTCCATCATCACAAAAACGGTCTATTATTCAAACTGTATCTAAAGAAAACGGAAATATTATTAATCAGAACTGTTTTCTGTTATATGTACCAATTGAATCCACAAAATCTATGATAGCAATTATATTTAACACGCTTTTTAACTGGAAAGACTTTCTCTATTGTATAACTGTTGGTTACAGATATGAATCAAAATTAAAAGTTTATATTTAATTTGCGTTTTCAATTTGGCAACACCATTTTCGTGCAATCTCATGCTATTGTTAGTGATAAAGCTATAATATTAATAGGCTAGGCGATTTCTTGTGACTGATGTCTTGTTCTACCGCTTTATCCCGATTTTGACCAAACGTATATTATTTGAAAGGTATTTCTTTTTAGCCGATTTGCAGATTAACAGATTTTAAAATTTTTCCCTTATTTAGATTTTTGTTATTCGAGATTTTCGCTTTGGCTACTTTTGATTTTGTCGATTTTTGTTTTTTTCAATTTTTGTTAGTTGCGCTTTTCAGTTCTTGTAATTTTTCTTTTTTGCAATTTTTGCTATTCATGATTTTCGGTTTTGGCGTTTTTTGATTTGGGCAATTCGACCCATGCGCTTCGCTACACCCATCATTACGAAATAAAGAAACTTGGATTACATTTTGTAGAAAACTATTTTATTTATTTTTGGCAATTTTTGTTTTTGCGATTTTTGATTTTGATGATTTCTGATTTGTGGTTATTGTTTTTTGCGATTTTTGATTTTGGCGATTTTTGTTATACGCAATTTTTGGTTTTTGGCAATTTTTGATTTTGGCGTGTTTTGTTTTTGCGACTTTTATTATTCACGATTTTCTGTTTTGGAAATTTTTGATTTAAGCAATTTTGCTTTGGCGACTTTTGATTTTGTCGATTTTTGTTTTTTTCTAATTTTTGTTAATTGCGTTTTTCAGTTCTTGCAATTTTTCTTTTTTTGCAATTTTTGTTATTCACGATTTTCAGTTTTGGCGATTTTTGATTTGGGCGATTCGGCCCATACTTTCCACGACTACTCACATCTATAATATTAATAGGCTAGGCGATTTCTTGTGGCTGATGTTTTGTGATGTTTGTAAATAAGTTTGTTATCTTCATTCACAATAATAAAAACCATAAAAGTGTTGGTTTGTGAATTGGCTAAGTTGAAAAAAAGCTTCCTAGGAATTGCACTTGAATTTCGAGCGCTGGAATTTGCTAGTTGGTAATTAATGTATTTGTCAAAAGTTTCAAGACTGTAATTTTCATAGTATGTGCTAAGTTTTTTTTTTTGCATAGGAGGTGCCACTCCTATTGGTCCGAACTCTCCCACTTTTTGGGCAACTACTCACATTAATATCCTATGAACTCAGACAAACTTCCAAGCCTTTTCTATTATAGTACTCTAGTTATATGATATTAAATATTTACTTTTTATGGGGATGACTTGCCAATTGCTCCGAACCCGCCCGTTTTTTGTCCGACTATTCACATTAATAATTTATAAACTCGTACAAAGTCCCAAGGCTTTAGAAACTACAGCACTCTAGATATATGACATTAAATATTTACTTTGTATTGGGGGTGCCAGCCTGTTGGTCCGATCCATCCCATTTTTTGTCAGAATATTCACATTTATAACCAATGAACTCAAACAAAATTCCAAGGCTTTCACTATTACAGTACTCCACATATATGGCATTAAATATTTACTTTGTATGGGGGGTGCTACGCGCACTGATCTGAGCCCGCCCATTTCTTTTCTGAACTTTAACATTGATAACTTATGAACTCACAGAAAGTTCCAAGGCTTTCTCTATTACAAATTATCGAGTTCCAAAGACAAATTGAATTGATATAAAACTACAATTCGACATTAAGCATGGTAACTATTATATAATCACAAACATACTAACTGTGATGTCATCTATGCATATCATTTCACATTTTACAATATCTAGTAGGCGTTTTTTAGAATTATATATACAGAAATATTATTTCTTTAAATCAAATTATTTTAATTTGGTTAAAAGTGTGCTTGAATAAATATAATTTTTTTTTTAATATTTATGTTATTCTTAAAGAACATATCTTGTGTGTAATCAATTAACAATAAGTATTAAGACCGTTTAAAGGGTAAATGATAAGATTTTAATTCCATCATCACAAAAACGGTCTATTATTCAAACTGTATCTAAAGAAAACGGAAATATTATTAATCAGAACTGTTTTCTGTTATATGTACCAATTGAATCCACAAAATCTATGATAGCAATTATATTTAACACGCTTTTTAACTGGAAAGACTTTCTCTATTGTATAACTGTTGGTTACAGATATGAATCAAAATTAAAAGTTTATATTTAATTTGCGTTTTCAATTTGGCAACACCATTTTCGTGCAATCTCATGCTATTGTTAGTGATAAAGCTATAATATTAATAGGCTAGGCGATTTCTTGTGACTGATGTCTTGTTCTACCGCTTTATCCCGATTTTGACCAAACGTATATTATTTGAAAGGTATTTCTTTTTAGCCGATTTGCAGATTAACAGATTTTAAAATTTTTCCCTTATTTTGAGTAAATTGCATTTAAAGTTGCTACTAACACATACATAAAATTATACAATGCTATGTGTGTGTTTATTAAATTTGTTAATGTGTTTGTAATAACAATGAGTTTGTTTTTGTGTTGATTTGTGAATTGGCTATAATTGATTAGCATACTTTTAGGGCCTTTATTTAATGAAAAAATAAAATTTTCTAGAATTTGCGATCGAATTTCGAGGGCTGGAATCTGCTAGTATTTAATTATTTTACGGTTAACTTGTGAATCTGAAAAATTTCAAGCGTTTTTTGATTTTTATTTTATAAAATAGTTTAACACATGATGCAAATTTCCATAGAAATATATATTAACCTTATAAAGCCTAGAAATAACAATAAAATGGAAATACAAAATTTTTTGATAATTCTTGATTTTGAATATAATCGAACATTTTCCTTTAATTATTTTTATATTTATTTCTGTTACAAAATTATATATATATATATATATATATAAATTTTTTATTAATTTTAACATGTTAATAAGTGTGTGTTGATGTTTCTAACTATCAATAATATTTTACACAGGCACACTTCTTATACTAAATCGACTCTAAATCACTTTCTTAGTCGATTTAACGAAGATCGCCCGTCAGTCTGTCAGCACACCTAGACATAGTAGTTCATATTTAGATGAAATTTGGTATATAAGCGACTTTAATTTCTTACATGTTTTTATTGTTTTTTTTTTCTTGTATTAAATGTATCCTTAAATTAACATATGACTAGCTAATTCAGAAAAAAAACATTTAAAAATTTTTTTGTATTAATATCCCGACATGTTTAGCCAAGAGTCATTGTTTTTACAAAAAGAAATTGTAATAGAAGCTGGCTAACAAGAAAAAAACTACATTTAATTTTTGTTCGAATTAAAATTTTCAGTATCGGCAACAGTTTTAAAGTGGTAGCCGTAGCCAACATTTGTTGTAATATTGAGTTTAAGATGCAATTGGAGAGTATCAAAGAATTTAACACTCTTACTTGTTATATAAGATTCACTCGTGTCAGGGAAAAAAACATCAATAAAATTAAAGGTATAAATAATTCTATGAATTATTCTAACATAACAATAAACATCCGTATTATTATTGACGATGCGCATTGGGTTGAAATGTGTCAAAAGTGAGGATTAATTCAAAAGTTGAAGTTAACATATTGTAATAAGTTTTGGTACCGGGTTAAAGCAGATAAAATTCATTATTAACAGCTGTCAAAAAAAAAAAAGTTTCCACGTTATTTACTTTTTGTGTTATACTCTCCAAAAGTTCAATAATTGTCGCTTATTAAGTGCAAAATGATAAAACTTAAAAAACTACGAATTTCAAGTATATTTTTTTTGGTTATTTGTTCTAAAATCAAAACTTTTTATACCCTATACCACTATGTGGTTTGGGTATAATGACTTTGTGCTGCTGTTTGTAACAACCAAAAATATTTGACCTAGACCCATCTTTAATTATACCGATCGAATCAGAATCACTGTCTGAGTTGATTTAACAATGTCCGTCCGTCCGTCCGTCTGTGTGTCCATGTAAAGCTTGTAATCAAACTGCAGGTCGCAAATATGAATATATTTTGATGAAATTTGGTAAATAAGCTTTTATCGGCCATGGGATGAACGCTATTGAAATTGGTGAGAATCGGTCCATGTTCAGACCTAGCCCCCATACAAATTACCACTATGAAATCGACATAAATTGCCATAAAATCCAAATTGTCATATAGATCTTACTCAAATTGGGTTTTGTATACGTTCATTACGTCCATTAATGAGTAGTCCAAAAATGATCCATTTGGCCCCATATAGAGTTGCTTCCCGATCTTCACTTAAATCTATTAAAAAACAAAAATATTGCACTGATTCTTCTCAGATTTTGTTTGTATATATTTTTGCAAAATACAAGAGACTTTACCAAACATGATCAGTATCGGTCCATTTTCGGACCTAGTCCCCATATAGATATATCATCCGATATGAACTTTTTCATATCTGCAGCCAAAAAAATTAATAAAAATCAGACTCAAATTTGGTGTTTGCTTATTTTGTATGTCCAGTTAGTTGGGCCTAAGAGTTAGGACATGGTATAGGGTATCGTATAGTCGGTCTAGACCGACTATTAATTTCTTACTTGTTTAAATAGAAGCTTCTTGATAAATTTTTTTTAGAAAACTGTTGTACAAATATTTAAAATTTTTTTATTTTTTTTTAATATTATCCCAAAAAATGGGTATTTTTTAAATAAATATAGAGTTTTAAAGTCTTATTGTGCATATTATGAGTATATTTGCAATTACGCAAAATATTTAACTTTCTTTTAAAAATCCCCCATTGCAAATCATGATTTCTGTTATTGGTGTTGTAAATATGTAACCTTGTATATCAACAACTAATTTTGATGATCATGTATATTAGAGTGGGGCGGAATTAAAATTTTTTTAGTTTAACATACTTAAAATGATAGAACGAATGCATGCGATACTTATTGTTATATTCTGTAGACATGAGATTCAAGTTGAAAAGTTTAGAAACTATACTCACAATACGGCCAGACATTTCGTTAAGCACATAAATTCTTTATTCACGGGTCGGCAATAGTCTCACATGCATTATAGGCAATTGACCAACTATCTGAGGAAACTCAAGAAGCTCGAAACAAATATTTTAAAAATTATAGAGAACACTATGAACAAATAAAGACATATTTTATAGGTTTCTACTTAGTTTAGATTTATTACTTACCGCCAAAAGTAAAAGTTATAAGAAAAAAATTAATCACATACCACAGATGACACTATATTTAATAATTTTGCTAAACACAACCGGTGAAGAAGAGGTTAATGATGATGAATATGAAGATGATGACTATGAAAGTGATGATGATTATGATGAGTGTGAAATATGATGTAATGGTGAATAAAAGAATGAAAGTTTTGTTGATATGGAACATAATTAATAGAAGAAAAACTAAATAATAATTCAAATACCTAATATTAAATTTAGTACAATATAAAAACATATTTATTTGCTTGTCTGTTTTTTTAACACATTATAGTTTGCAATTTGATTATCTCCTTAGAATCCAAAGTTACACCAAAAATGGTGAAAAAATTAAAAAATTTTAAAAAATTATTTTTTTCCCCCAAATGTTAGTTTTTAACGCACCAATAATAATTTGAACAACAAAATATTTTGTTTTAATACGGCTTCCCTGAATTAATCCATAGGAATTCATAGGAATTCTTTGACAACCTTGAAAAGTTGAAAAGTAGTTTTTGTCTGGTAAGATAAATTTAATTTGTCGTGATATTAAGTACATATGTATATATACATATATCTATATATATCTAATAGGGCGGACCGATTTGTGGGGAGTGAAAAAAATCGATCCAATACCAATGATTTCCGTGTTCTATGGTATTTCAAGAAAATTTGCCCGAGGAACCATACTTCCATCTTAAAAATCGAGTCTGCTAGTTTTTGCGGGTAGGCGATTTCCTTCATGCTTTCGTCCAAAAACGTTACGTTTACGTTTTGGGCTGACTTCATTCTAAATTCAAAGCACAATTAAAGACGAAGATTTTGAGCCAAAAATTATTGAAATCGGTTGATTAGTTCCTGAGATATTGCTAAAACGTATTTTTTTGTGGGCCAAAATTTTGGGAATCATCATAAAAAATCCAAAATTTATATTACGAAATCGAACCACCATTATCTATGTATCGATGTATGTATGTATGTATGTATGCTCTGATGCATGTATGTATGTATGTATGTAGAAAAATTCAATATATGTATGTATCCCAGAGGCCGTCAAAGAGTCAAAAAATCAATTTAAACCAAACAAACTTTATTAAAAATATGAATTTTATTTATTTTATATAGATGATGACCCCGGTATCTTAATATATTAGTCTGATATTCATATAAGGGTAATATCATGTAAATAATTAAATAAATAATAATTTATTTTATTTAAAAGAGATAGATAAATTCGGTTGCCACAACAAATGCGTTTTCTGTATGTACGAATACAATTGAAATGTTAATACCATTGACAAATCAATTTCGAATAACGTATGAATAAATCTTTGGTAAATTTGCTTTTCAAAATTTCAAACAAGAAAATAAATACATACAATAAGTATTTGGAATACTTTTTAGTTGGATTTGCTTTCGTTTTGTCTTTATTATTTTACGCAAATTATTTTGTGCCCTAGTTAACCATAAACCTTCCCATTTTGATTATAAAGCATTTTTCTATTGTTTTTGTAGTACATACGTTTTATTGCTACTTTTTTTTTTGTTATTTTTTGCGATAAAAGAAGAAAACTTCTTAAGCCTTATGCATGCATTTAACTTTATAATCCTTTTGCCGAAACTTTTCACTTTTATAGAACCAAAAATAATATAAAAAGTTGCCAAACATCTAACAAACGCATGCGCACCATAAATTTAATGTCCTTCTGCCCAAAGGCGATAACTTTTTTTTTATTTTTTTAACGAAATTTTTCACAAAGAAAGAAAAAACCAACATAAAATACTTTGGTTAACTACTTAGAACGACCCAAAAAACACACACGTATACTTACTTGTAATCGCATATGAAAGAAGCAAACATTTTTAATATACAAATAAAAATTCATGGCTGTTGCAAAAGCAAAGTAAGCTTGGTTTTATGTACCTACAAAAAACTTTCACTTGTCCACACATGCATGTATATGCACGAGTATATCTTCTAATAACTAAACTTGCCACTAGACTACAATGGTAGGTAGGTAGCATAGCATAACTAGCAACACAGCATACACGACGACCAGTGATCCATCATCTTCAGTTTTAACAGTAAATTGTGTAAAAGCCGATTTCAGTGCTCCTTCCTTTTTTGTGCTTGTTTTGAAAAGTCATGTACCTCAAATTGGCTTTAAAACTTTTCGTCATATTTAAGGTACTGAAGTCATTTTACTTTTTTTTATTTTGTTGTGTGCTCTAATGGGCCAAAACTGGCGAAAAAAGTTTAAAGTTAATATCTACGTGCCGTATCAAATTCATGGCCAATGTTCTATTTTTAAAGCTTAATTTATTTCTAAACAAAATTTCCACAATTTCATGGTAGTTATTTATTTTATACTCTTAGCGTGAATGTGTAACTAAATATATTTATATAAAATATTTTTGGCTTATTCGTGATCAAATGACGATAGTAAGAAGATTGTAATGCAAGTAATATTTTTTATCAAGTAAAAAAAAGGTTTAGGATTATAGTGCCTAGTTTCGTTTAAGCTTTTGAACATGCAGAACAGTACAATATTTGTTTGTTCTTTAATCACTCCTTTAATTTTGCATTGCGTTTTAACCATTGTTGGTCCAAAATTGTCTACATTGTGCCATCATTTTCTGATATGAAATCGATATAATATGACTATGTATTCGTGAATGAATCGATAAAATAATTAATAACAGTACTGATGAAATTAGAAATTCCCATAACCGAGATGTTGTTTTGCTTTTTTTTACTTTTTCGTTAAATCAAAACCCTGAAGGTATGTTAATCGATTATAGCCAATTCACAAATCAACACAGAAAAAATAAACTCATTTTTATTGCAAATACATTAATAAATTTAATAAACACACACATAGCATATTGTATAATTTTATGTATGTGTTAGTAGCAAATTTAAATGCAATTTACTCAAAATAAAGGAAAAAATTTAAAAATCTGTAATCCTGCAAAACGGATAAAAAGAAATACTTTCAAGTAATATATGTTTGGTCAAAATCGGGATAAAACAGTAGAACAAAACATCGGTCACAAGAAATCGCCTAGCCTATTAATATTATAGATAACAACAATATGGGTTTGAATTATCTATCATTGTTGTAAAACGTATCGCGCATATAATCTTTAAACAATAAGAGCCTGCAAGATTTTAAATATTTAAATAAAATATTTAAATAATTTTTAAATTTTGTAAAACAGCACAAGATTTTCAATATTGATAATAACCTATAGATTTGTCCTACTAGTATTTATTTATCAATTAGCATTTTTCGGGTTATACTCCCCAAATGCCGTATATTGTGAGCTGTCAGTGAATAATACTACTACATATGTATACACACAAAAAATAACTACATGTATGCATATATTTTGAAGAAAAAAATATTTTAAATCAAAACAAACTATTTCAAAGAGACACCAATTTTGCGATTGCAAGAGGTGAAATTATTACATATTAGAATAAGAAATAAAACCTGTATTTTTAGTTCCATATCTTTGGCACTTTTTACTTTTTGTGTGTGTTATTTTATAAAATACGCAGTAACTTATCATTAAATCCAAATTGTTCTATTTCGATTGATGCGCAATTTTACTGATTTTATTGGGAAATATAAATTTGTATAAATTTATTTTTTTATTTTCACTTAACATCACTTGACTTCATAGTTTACCATAAACGGAAGAGAGATGTAGTTAAAAAATTTTTAAAATTATGCAAATACAACTAAACTTTTTTCTACAGAATAAGTACAAAAGCCAAATTATTTTTAAGTTAAAAAAAAATCTATTCTCTTCGCATATACATACATATGTATATATTATATGAAGCAAATTTTCCTTCAAATTTTGTTTCTCCTGTACTATGAATCAATGCTCCATAGCCTTAGACATTCTGAAAAAATATTTTAGCTTCTTAGGTCAAGGTCTTGAAGTGGCGCAGAGACATAAATTTTTGAACTAGACCATTTTTATTGTAAGTATATTGGTATAAAACATATTTATATGAAGTTAATTCAAATTGTTTCAGTCTTTTATTTATTCACATAAAACAGAATTAATATAAATAAAGAATAATATAAACAAATATATAATTCATTTTGCTATCCATTATGAGTCCTGTTTAATTCTGGAGCGAATGAAACCATCTCTTGCTTCTGATCCAAAGACAGCAATTGAAGCTTCAGTGACGAGCTTGACATACCTTTCTACTGGTTGAGTATGCCAAGGAAAATTTTCAAATTCTAGAAAGTTATTTTCCGAATAGATCATAGTAATTTGTCGCATTTACTTCATGCTCTGGAAAACGAAACTCGCGAACTTTCTCTGTGGTAGTTCCTTTTCTGGCTTCTAACACTCTTCGAAATGCCAATTCCCTTATTTGTGATACATCATCTTGAAGCGTAGCCAATATAAATATAATATTAAAAATATTAACTCGACCTTATTTACAAGATGGCCTTGACTTTATGTCAAACCATGTTAGTGCGTACACTTTCATAATGAAAAGCGCTAGTTGCTTTAGATTAGCTGATGGTTTAGCCGTACCAAAATACAAACGAAGAATCCTATTAGCGTAAGTTAACGATAGAGAGTGTGCTAATTTTCCTGGGTCTCTACTGTCTAAACTTGGTGAAACTATACCAGCCGGAATGGCGGAACATATTTCGTATTTTTGATTAACAATTTAATGTGGGAATTGCTTCAGAAGCTTCTGGTCAAGGCACTTGTCGAGTTTTCTTTCGTATACATCCGAAAAAGCTATTAGCACAGGCAGTGATTCGATCAATACTTAAAAACAAATCGCGCAGTGGTAATTCATTTGCGTGCAATAAACGCACAAACCATTGTAAATGTCGTTTTAGATGTTTTTCTAATAAAGCAATTACTCCATTTTTAGGTCCCGTATTGACTGCCGTTCCATCACATCTAATTGCCATCACAGATGAATGAAACTTAAACTTTTCGTTCATAAGACCAACAAAATTCTTCTGAATGTTAGCTGATTTTCCTGAATCTATCGAGAAATGACCTATATACTCAGAATTTAGTTCAGATATCATTGATATGTGTTCCTCATTAATAATCTTCCGATGTGGTTTATTTTCAAGAAAAGTCAAGTTTTATCTTTACGACTTCAGCTCTTTGTGCACTTTTTTCCTTTCTCGACGTATTTTACTTCGGTCTATTATGCATAATGAATTTTCGGCGCCTATAATTAAGCCCTGCTGCATTAACAATAAATGCTGCAGATCGAAAATCCGGTCCTGTCACATATCAAAACAAGACTTTGCAACTTATATCTCATCTACTTATATTCTTTTTGTTTTCTTTTTTGAGCTTTTCTTGTTCCTCATCTTCCTCAGATTCTGATGTTCCGCTTGAAGAGCTGCTGGAGGACCAATGTACTAGTGGCATAGTTGAAGAAGCACTTGTAGGAACGTTTTTTATGCACAAGCTCATCATACTTTAATTTTCGTTCTTACCTGCGTCGTAAAGATTTTGTTGTCATCCCATCCACACAACCAATATACATTTAACGCTCATTTCGTTGGTCCTGCATTTACATACATATCTGGATGCACACTTACCAATTTAATTATTCTACCACGCACCACTGAAACAAAATTAAAATTAAATATTGCAATATGTCTGAAAAATGACTTCAAATCTAACAAAACAAAAATTTTCGCTTCAAAGCATCATCTCAAATATATGTAAAAAGTGCAATATGTAGTATGTACAAACCGTACATCTCATATGGCAACTCTTATGAAACTGAGAATACTAGAAATTAGAAGTATAAATGCAAAAATATTAAAAGAAAATTAAAAAATAACGATTGTTTGTTTGGACAGAGTTGTATCTTCTGAAATTAATACGAACTAAAAGCTGCATGGATGAAAACTGATTTTAACCACACTACTCGTAGGCTTGACTTTAAGCCAATGTGTTAAAGCGCTGACCAAAAAGTGCAAGTACGAGTGTATGTGAAGATTCAGGGTTCAAACCTCACGGCCGCCCTAAGTAGAAAAATTTCATATAGAAAAAATCTATTCAATTATAACATAACAATTATCACAATGTTCGTTGATGAAGGCTGAAATGCAAGAAACCGGTCCGATTAAGAATACAGTTTTGAATTTTTGAATTATATGCTTTCTTCTTCTCTACCATGCACCATTGAAAAAAACAAATTTGTTTGCTATTTTGACTCCGCCCTAATATGTACGTGTTCTGTGTGAATTCTGATAAATAAGTTGTTTTGAATTGTTCCCTATTGCCAAATAATTGTTTTGGTTAAGGCAAGAATCAAAAATTAGAAAAAATTGAAACTAGTACAAAAAACAAAATCAAGACAGTTAACAGTCAGCAGATAAAACATACAAACACAGCACAAGTGTTAATGTAAACTAGCAGATCCCAGCCCTCGAAATTCGAGTGAAAATTCTAGGAAATTTTGGCTAATCAATTTTGGCCAATTCACAATTCAACACTTTTTAAATATGGTTTATGTCCAAAATTATTTTTCAATTCAACACATTTATTATTGTGAATGGAGAAAACAAACTTACAAACATATTAACAAATTTAATAAAAACACACACACATTGTATAATTTTATGTATATGTTAGTAGCAACTTTAGCTGCATTTTACTCCGAAAAAATTTAAAAATCTGTAAATCTGGCGAAGAGCTGAAAAGAAATACTTTTCAAATAAGATACCTTTGGTCAAAATCGGAAGAAAACTATGGAACAAATCTTCAGTCACAAGTAATAGCCTTAACTATTAATATTATAGATTGATATTTCCAACAAATCCAACGCACTGTAAAAACCCACCACATATAACAATAATAATATAAACTTAAAAAAAAAATATGATTACTTTTAAACAATTTAGACACATAAAAAGAGACCCAAAAATAATTTGTTATTCGAAAAATTGTTTAATTTGAATATTATCTCAATCCAAGAGAAAAACAAGTTAACAAGTGAACGAGCATACCGATGGACTTAGCTACTAAAACAATAGAAGAAAAATTAGATATTTGGGAAAAATATACACAATTACCAAAACAACTATTTATGGACATCGTCAATTTTTGTATCAAGGACACGAAAGAAAGGAATGCCTATGGGATCACCAACATCCCCGGTAATAGCTGACAATGTTATGGAAAAATAATTGGATTTTTCAGCAAATTTGACGACACAAAAAAGTCTAAAATTATTTAAATCAAATAAGTAAGTACTTCATTTCTCTAAAAACAAAAATAAAAAATATCAAATCTTAAAAAAAATCTGAAATTTCAACGGTTAATGAGTGGTTACAATCTTATTTCGAAGCATTATTTTTAACATACATTAAATGTGTTTCTCATTAATGAATTAAACAAAAACAAAATAAGTTTTTTGGAAAAAAAAATATGTTTTATTTCGACAGAGTTTGGGCAATTTTTTTTTTGTCTTGCATGGAACACTGTTACAGTTCGACTTTTATTTATTGATTTATTTCTACTAAGAAATCCTTTTTCAATCAGCCTTTCGCACAGACAAAAAAAGGCAAAGTGAATTTGAAAAAAAATTAATAACGAAAAAAAAACAATAGCTTTAAAAAAATTGGCTGGCAAAAGCAATCAAAGTGTCAATGTCATAGAGTTTTGTGTCTGCCATTTTTTTTTATTCTTAAAATAACTGCTTGCAGTGATAAAATAAAGATTTGTGATACATATGTATGTACTAGGGCGGGTCGATTTAAAAATCGCCCAAGTGACTTTGCCCGAAGAACCATACCTCTAAAACGAATTTTGGTGTCCCGACTTTTGACCTATCTGTCTGTCTGTCTCATTTTGACCCATTTAGAGCGCCCCAATCGAGCCCAAATGTATGGTCGACCCCCACTAACTTTGGAGGGCCGACCCACCCATGCAAGTGGCACACCCCCTGGTACCCCTAGGGGGTTCCCCATACAAACATTTCAAAAAATCACCATTTTTTTTGTTTAGAATTGGGCTGACTATATTTGATTTAATATTAAAATTAACACTCATACGTATACGTATCTTCTACTCTGCTAATAAATAATAATCATACGCCTTGACTATGTTATGTTATTCAAAAAGATCGATCGGATGAGGTTAAATAACTTTTAGATCACTCCGTGACTATGCGTGACTATGCGTGACTCTGCGTGACTACCCCAAAATTAATCTGCAGTCACAACAAGACTATGGGCCAAGTTTCAGATGAATTGCACGAGGGGAATAGGGTTGCCCCATGGCAGACAGACGGACAGACCTGTCAAAAGTCGGGACATCAGAATTCGTTTTAGAGGTATGGTTCCTTGGGCAAAGTTTCTTATTTTGATCCCTTGAATATGAATTTCCTTGTCACTTAAGCAATATTTTTGCCTCCCTACAAATCGACCCGCCCTAGTATGTACATTAGGGTGGCTCTTCATTATATGGAGGGAAAAAACTATGTTCAAATTAAAGGTCTCACCCTTTATAAATATGCGAATTGCTAAAAAACTGAGAATACAAAATTTTGGGCCAATCAATAAAAATTAGAGGTTTCTCATCGCGACTAAAATAATGAAAAATTACGATTTATACCATTTTTTTTTATTTTCTTGGAACCGGAATACCATTTATCAGCACGCTTGTAAATTCCATAAATTCTATGGTTTATTACCTATCACAAATGCCCAAAATCATAAAACTCGGCCAACCAATAATAAAGTTATAAATTAAAGTAGCTGCCAAACTCGCCCTTTTTTAAACTCTTTTTTAACTCGTACTCTCTGTCAGTCTGTCCGTCTGTCTGTCTGTCTGTCTGTCTATCCTTCTGTCGTGGGTCAACTCCAATTCCCCCTTATCCAATTGATCTGAAACTTGGCCCATAGTCTTGTTGTGACTACAGATTAATTTTGGGGTAGTCACGCATAGTCACTCACAGTCACGGAGTGATCTAAATGTCATTTTCCCTCATTCGATCGATCTGAAGCTTGGGCCATACACTTGCTGTGAAAAAAAGATTAACTTTGACTTAGTTACGCACAGTCACGCATGGTCACGCACAGCCACGGAGAGATTTAAAACGGACTTCCCCCATCCAACCAATCTGAAATTTGGTCGATATACTTGCTGTGAAAAAGATTAGCTTTGACATAGTCACGCACAGTCATGCATGGTCACGCACAGTCACGGAGAGATTAAAACCTCACTTCACCTTAACCGGTCGTTCTGAAACTTTATCCATAGACTTGTTGTGACCAAAGATTAATTTTAAAATAGTCACGCACACTCACGGAGAGATTCAAAACTCATATGTATAAGTTAAGAAAGAGTTTTAATATAAACTTTGCTTTTATGGGTTAGATTATTTCGCATTTAGGAAGAATATACTACATACTACTTTTATAATAAGACATTACCTTCATCTTCTTTATACAGCACGATAGTCCGAATGTGGGCTAAAGATCTTCGGAAATAATTGTGTTTTATGTCTGAATTGTTGTATTCATATTTTAGGAATTTAGACTTTTTTGTAATGTGAATTGCACACTAAATCTTCATTAATTACACTTAAATAATTAAAATTAATTTTATATTTTAAATTCTTAACAGTTTTTTTTTTCCTTTTTCAATAAAATCCTTTTAACGAAAACATTTATTATAAAAATGATTCGAATTTTTCTTCATATTTAATATTTATAGAAAAAAATGCTGGTTGGCAGCTTTCTTAATTAATAACTATTTTATTGGTTGCCCGATATTTATGGTTTTGGGCATTTTAGATAAGTACTAAATCATAAAATTTATTTAAAATGTGAATTGGCTAACAAAATTTATTCAGGTTCCAACAAAATGCAAAAACCGTAATTTTTCTAGATTTCAGTCATGTTGAGCCACCTCTAAAATTTTTTGATTGACACAAAACTTTATATTTCTCAATTACTATGCTATTCCAGGAAAAATTTCGTGACCTACCCCTGCCCACTGCATTACTTCTAAAGTGAAAATAAGGCGTTACTAATAATGTGTTATTCAGTTACTTATATTTCATACCAGCTTCTTGCATACTGCATTACTTTCAAAGTGAAAATAATGAGTTCCTAGGCAATGACATCCCCGTGTTAAAATTAAGAGCTTATCAGGCAAACTTCAACCAGTTATTTCTCCATCTAAAACCCATTACATGGTAATTTTTTTTTCCTGGGATTCGCATATTTCTAGGGGGTGAGACCGAGGGTATGAACACTTTTTTATTAATGGCCACCCTAATGTACATATATCAAGCTAAAAATATTTTTCTTTCCATATTGACTCGCGCTAAGGATAACTTAAGTTATTTTTGGTAAATAAATGTTGCTAATTTTTTTTCTTGTTAACCCAAATCGCAGAATTCAGTATTTTTTTTTTAATTCTATTAAGAATTTTTAGAATTTTTTAAAAATTTACTACGCAGTAAAAAAAAAGAAAAGTAATTATTAATGCTCGGAAATCAAAAATGCTGTTGTTTTTTTTAGTTGTTTTTGTTTGTTTATTTTTTGCATGGACTCACACGGTGCACTAAGCGACGAAATATTTTAAATTGATGGAGGGTCGATGAAATTAAGGTCGACATAATTTTGTAAATGTATTTTTTTTGCTGCATTAATCATAAGGGGAATGGACTGTGACAAGTAAAGGTGGAAAGTTCTTGATTGCCACTCACTTGGGAGTGGCCAAGTATGATTCCTTTGCTACACAGTCAAAGCAGCTCACTACCTCCGGTTTACACCAGGTATTCCCCGGGCAATGGCTTTGGAACACCCGTTCAAAGGCTAGCTAGAGTGAGAAGGCGGCTAAGTAACCTGAATGGTCGAAAGACGTCTCAGGTCAGTAAGAAGAATTTCTGAAACTTAGTTTCTGTAAAGTATCCGGATGGCTCGCAATGGGCGTCTCAGGAAGCAAAAGAAACGCGGATAATCTCTGCCTTTGAAAAACTACAAATTGCCTGCCTGGAGGTTGCTGGCAGCCCCAGCACCAGGATCGGATGCGGAAGCGTAATAAGCTACCACATCTTAAATAACACTTATTAATGAAACCTCAATTATATTAAACCAAAAACGATCTGATTTACTGATGACAACCTTTAGCATGAAAAAACGGACACGATTTGGAACCTGGAATGTTAGGACGCTGTCTGAACCATCGCGTTTAGAACAACTGTGTAATGAATTTGAAAACTACAAACTTCTTTTTTTGGGCCTAAGTGAGGTACACTGGCCAGAATCTGGTGAAATAACAACCGCCGACGGACACCATCTCCTTTATTCAGGAAAGCCAGCCAATGAGCCAAAATCCTCTGAAGTTGGCGTTCTACTTTCGAGAGAAGCGCATAACGCAATCATAGGCTGGAAGCCTTACTTAGACAGATTAATTTCTGTAAGGTTAAGAACCTGTGCACGTAATGTAACTTGCATACAGTATTATGCACCTACAGAAGTTTCAGATTATTCCGCCAAAGAAGATTTTTACAGCCTTCTCGATCGTGCAATATCATCATCAAACACCGGTGATATATTGATTGTTATGGGAGACTTTAACGCACAAATAGGTCCCGACAACTCTGGCTTCGAAAATATCATGGGCACGCATGCGCTAGGAAGAAGAACCGAAAATGGAGAAATTTTTGTAAATATGTGTGCTGCAAACAACCTAGTGATAGGTGGATCTCTGTTCCCACATAAAAACGTACACAAGACCACATGGGTATCATCGGACCATATAACAGAAAACCAAATCGACCACATTACTATCAGTCGAAAATGGCGCGGGTCTTTGTTAGATGTCCGTTGCAAGAGAGGGGCGGATGTTGCAAGCGACCACCACCTGCTTGTTGGAAGTATGCGTATAAAACTGGCGGCAATCAATAAGGCAAATCCATCGCTTCAGAAAAAGTTCAACATACTTAAACTAAGAGATCCCTCAGTTGCTGCAAATTACACTCATGAACTGCAACAAGCCGTTAGAACAACGTCATTTGAACAGCGAAAAGATTGGAATACTATCAAGAAGGTAATAACTGAAGCTGCTAAGAAACACATAGGCTTCAAGGAACAAAGACGCAAGCATTGGTTATCTGACGACACTTGGTCCCTGACTATGGAAAGAAAACTAATTAAAGCAGCCATTAACACCGCCAACACCAGAAACGAGAAAGGAAATTTACGATCACAACACACTGCTATAGACCGTCTTGTTAAGCGAAATGCCCGCAATGACAAACGTGCTTGGACGAACGGAATAGCGTTAGAAGCTCAAGCTGCAGCGGATACAAATCGGTCTGGAGATCTTTATAAGCTCATCAAAAAACTTACTAATAAAGCCACTGTAACAGGAAAGCCTATACAAAACAATGACGGCATACTTATAACATCGAAAGACGAACAGCTAGATCTTTGGGCCGACCACTACTCCTCAATCCTTACTCCGGGACCTAATGGAGATGAGACCATATGCAATTGCGATAACCATAACTACACTGCAAACATTCCCTTCACAACTCCATCTATTTCTGAGCTGATTTCAGCTATAAAGTTGCTTAAAAATAATAAAAGCCCTGGGACCGACAACATCTCCCCAGAACTTCTCAAAACAGATCCCTCTTCTTGTGCACAGCTTATTTTGCCCTTAGTAGATGACATATGGCATAATGAAAGAGTTCCTGATGAACTTAAGGAAGGCATGATCATCAACATTCCGAAAAAGGGTAATCTAACTTGCCGTAATAACTGGCGGGGCGTAACGTTGCTGAGTATGGTCAACAAAATAATAACCCACATAATTACGTCAAGAATCTCAGACGTACTGACACCTCAACTCAGATGTCAACAAGCTGGCTTTCGTCCAAACAAATCGTGTGTTGACCATGTAAACACTCTCAGAATTATAGTGGAACAGTCGGTCGAATGGCGTTCCCCACTATATCTGGTATTTATTGATTTTGAGAAAGCTTTCGATACTCTAAACCACAACGTTATTTGGAAAGCCTTACAGTGCAAGGGTGTCCCTCCCAAACTAATTGACCTTATAAAGAGCCTATACGCTGATGCCAGTTGCCGCATTGTGCATGAAGGCAAGTTAAGCAGGAGGGTTAAAGTTGGAACGGGAGTTTGCCAAGGTTGCGTAATGTCTCCACTCTTATTCAACATCGTATTGGATATTGTCATGAAACAATGTATGGTAGACAATAGAGGTATCTCTTGGGGACTTAATGGAAGATTAGAGGACTTAGAATATGCTGATGACATTTGCCTTCTCTCTCATCGATTCTCTGATATGCAATCAAAGTTACAACTTCTGTCAGACATGGCCTCAAATGCAGGCCTTAAAATAAACATTAGGAAGACCAAGGTGATGAGAATAAACGCTGAAAACAACAGCAGATTTACAATTGGTAATGATATACTAGAGGATGTAGAATCTTTCTGTTATCTTGGCTCTATATTAACAACAACTGGCGGCTCGGGCGCAGATATCTCTCACCGTATTAAAAAAGCATCCCAAACTTTCGGCCAACTCAATTATGTATGGAAATCATCCACACTCTCTCGTGGTGTCAAAATCAAACTATTTAACTCGAATGTTCGTTCTACTTTGTTGTACGGCTGCGAAACATGAAATGCGGCCCTCCCAGACATTCAGGCAATGCAAGTATTTATAAACCGATGTCTGAGAAAAATACTTCGGGTGTATTGGCCGCAAATAATAACCAATGAGAGGCTCTGGTTCGAAACGGAGCAATTTCCTATAACCATTGAAGTACGTAGACGAAAGTGGAACTGGATAGGTCATACAATAAGAAAACCCCATCCAGACATTGCTAAAAGTGCCATAGAGTGGAATCCACAAGGTAGTCGTAGATGAGGACGTCCAGCCCATACATGGAGGCGACAAGTCATAGCTGAAGCAACAACTCTGAACACCAGTTGGAGCGAAGTGAAAAATATTGCGATGGACAGATCAAAATGGAGAGATATTGTTGGGGCCCTATGCTCCTTATAGGAGTTTCGGGAACATATATATATAATCATATTTCAATCACGACTAAGTTGTTGTATCTAAATATAAAAATAAAAATTATATCCGGAAAAGTATGCCCACAAGAATGATAATTTAAATAATTTTGTTTTCCTCAAAAGATTTTGTTATTTTATGAATATTGTTAATAAATTTAATGTTATTGTTTTGTAATAAAATTGCCTACTATGTCATAAATTTAAATCAGAAACAACATTTACAATAAGTGCAAGTTATGTAGACTATACGGGTGGACCAACCATATATAGGATAATGCGGTTTTGTTATTTTAAGTTAGCACTGTTTTTTAAGTTAGTCTGTTTTATAAGTTTATAGTACAAAGAACTTCTTTTATTTCTATAAACAGAGGTCATGAATATTTCATCCCATATCATTTATAAAAAAATATTCCTTGTATTTGTTAACTGACAACTTTGTTGAACTATTGTATTGATTTTTTAAAGGTTTTTTGGCGTGCTAAAACAAATTTAACTTCAGAATTAATCTTTCGCGGTAGTCATTAGTAACATCGGCACGGCAAATTAAGTAAAAAAAATCTTTTTCTATCTTCAAGATGCAGCAATTCTAAGTACATATTTTGAATCAGCCCGCCAGGATCATAAACGTTAAGGAATATTTTTGTATAAGATATCTAAAATGTCCCGTGCGGAAGATGCCAGTCTCCCATCGGGCGCGTCCCCAGGTGGCGGATAGGGGGGGCTGGGATGTACCCTAATAGCTCTGATACAAATGCTCACCGGCACTCGCAGAAGATTACTATTAGAGAACATCTTAGCTTAAAGATCATCGTAATCAGGTAAAAATTTACTTTATAACAAAAGTTGTTTCTACAAGAGGACGATGATTTTCGGGGGTCATGCACTCCCCGCGGACCAAAAACTGGATAGGGGTGGTTCCCGAAAACAAACTAAAATATGATATGTCTACTCATATAAATAAAGTTACGGTGCAGGGCCTAAATAACCCAGTACCGGCGGCTAAGTGTGGTGAGCAAGCGGGCCCACAGTCGTCGAGATCACTTGACTGCAAGTCCACTACGGAGGTTGGTAACTTGGCCTCCATAGATGGGTATGTTACAAGAAAAACCCAAAATAAGGAGATTGAGGAGTCGGATCCGAGAGGGAGCCTTGTGCGACCTCAACCTCACACGACAGGTTCGGATTCCGACGAATCGAACTCCTCAAATGAAGGCAATGATACAATCATTGCCACACAGCCTGAAAAGGCAAACTCAGAAATTAATAAAATGGTAGAGGAAGTAAGCGCCAGCATAGCTAAACTCTCTACCAATAAGAAAAGGTTATCTGGGGCCCAACGACGAAAAATCGCCAAAATGAACCAGAAAACTCAAAAAGCTGAAGCGAAGCAAGATGCTCCAAAGGATAATGGACCTGCTACACCCGCATCCTCGGAAGTGGGAAAGCGGATACGTTCTCCTGAGGAGCAGAACATTGCAGAAGCTAAAAAGAAGAAGAGAAACTCCATGCCAACTAGTACACAGTTGACCAATAACCCCAACCAGAAGATCAGAGGTACCATCACGGGAACTCAATCCAAAGGAGAGGTTATTGGGCCAACGTCAACTAGGAAAAGTGATGCAAAATGTAATCCCTCATTGCAAGTGCAGAACCCTTCCAAAGGTGAAAGACAAGCAATGAAGAGAAAACAGATTGCACCATCAGGCAAGGAACAATCGACTTCATATGCTAGTATGGCGAAAAGACCAGCAATGGACGAACTCTGCTACGCCATTGTCGATTCAAGTAGTCCCACAGGCAAAATCCCTATAGCCTAGAGACAAGTTCTCGAAGAGGCATTCAATAAAAGGATCCTGGAATACACCCTAGAGGCCGAGAACGATGACCAGAAGATCCAAATTAACAGCTGCAGGTTCTCCATGGATGTACTAATGCTACAACTTGCATCCAACGCATGCGTACAAACCCTGGAGAAAATGGTGGAATGCATACCAGCTCCTTGGGATGGTGCCAAACTATCCCTAGTCAAAAAGGCGGACATTCCATCCCTGACCAAAGCCTCCTTCTTCATAAAAGGTTGGGGCAGCAAACTTGCTAGCGAAGACGTTGTGAAGGTCTTGGGAAAGCAAAATAAAGGTCTAGCCACTGACAAATGGGAGATCTTCCACAGAGAGGAGGGCCCAGACGGCACTCTTATCGTTGTGGGGATTGATCAGGAGTCAATGGCCAGCCTAAAGACCACTAAGGGTAAAGCCTTCTTCGTCTCAGCCGCAGTCTACTTTAAAGTAGGCAAGACTACCATTGGCTGGGAGAAGGCAAATGATGAACCAAAGGCGGGCAATAGTGAGGGGACTTCCACAGTCCTAACACCATCCACCTCAGCTAAAAAGGGAGAGTTAGAAATAACCAACTCCCAAGAAGATAAACTTTTAGCCGAACAATGATCATGCTCATGCAGATCAACCTCCATCGGAGCAAAACGGCTACTCAAACTCTGATGGAAAAACTACAAAAAGGTAAGTTACATGTCGTTCTAGTACAGGAACCTTGGACGGTAAATGACAAGGTTACTGGACTAAATGATCCTAATTACCAAATTTTCTATGCTCATACAGGAACTCGACCGAGAACTTGTATTATTTGTCACAAAAACCTAAACTATCTCTTTTCCCCAGACTTGTCCACCGCAGATGCCACCGTCCTGCAACACGGAAGCCAACCAATGCTCTTAGCATCGGTTTATCTCCCGTCGGACTCACCGACACCTCCACCGACGTCGGAACTTGAAGAGATGGTAAAAACGGCCAGGATAACAGGTAAGGAAATTCTCATAGGGTGCGATGCGAATTCTCACCATATAGCTTGGGGAAGTTCGAACTGTAACCAAAGGGGGGATGCTTTACTTGAATTCCTTAACGAAAATGACCTTTTTACCCTTAATGTTGGGAACACGGCAACCTTTGTTAACAAATTAAGGGAAGAGGTTCTTGATATTTCAATTTGTTCGAAAAATTTAGTGGATGATATCCAAGATTGGCATGTCTCTACCGAACATTCCTTCTCGGATCATCGATACATTTTATTTAAACTGACACACCCACCACCTGAACCCATCAAGTTCAGGAATAAGGCTAAGACTGATTGGCCTAAATTTAGAAGAAATCTACAAGCCCGTCTAACTACTCCTCGCACAGACTTAAGGTATGTCGAAGAGGTTGACGAGGAAGTGGACAAAATAACGAGGAGCCTAATTGAGTCCTTCAAGGAATGCTGTCCACTCCGGGAAAGGAGATCTCCCCGAGATAAACCCTGGCTAACAGGGGAACTGATAAATCTTGGGAAGGACGTCCGAAGACTTTTCAATAGGGCTCGTCGTAAAAAACACGCAATATACTGGGATGACTACCATGTTAAGCTCAGGGATTACAACAAGAAGATTCGTATAGCCAAACGCAACTCCTGGAGACACTTCTGTGAACAGGTTGATAGCGTTAATGACGTCTCAAAAATCAAGAAATTCTTATCGAAAACCCATTCGCAGCCTGAAACTCTTGTCGATAGGGACGGGATTCGGGCGGAATCGATGGAACAGTCCTTAAGAATATTGATGGAAACACACTTTCTTACCGAAGAATATGGGCCGAATAGGGACCCTGAAATTGGTACCAATGTGTCCCGACGAACTGGAACCAACGTGGAACAGCAGACGGGACCCGAAGGGGAACAATATGAAGGGCCTAATGAGGAACAATATCGAGAGGAAAGATATGATAGAATAACCGAAAATATGGTAATTAGGGCAATACAAAGCTTTGCCCCCTTTAAGGCAGCAGGCCCAGATGAAATCTTTCCTGCTCTATTACAAGAGAGCGGGGACTTGATTGGCAGTAGTCTGGCTGGCATATTCTCTGCTTGCCTAAAACTTGCGTATACCCCCAGAGCATGGCAGGAGGCCAAGGTGGTCTTCATACCAAAGCCGGGAAAGGAAAGCTACGCGAACCCTAAGGCCTATCGACCGATAAGTCTTACATCCTTCCTACTGAAAACCATGGAGCGAATAGTCGATAACATGGTTAAATCTCAAATCCCAAATGAGCTGTTGAAGTTCAAACAACACGCTTATTTAAAGGGACGCTCAGTAGAAACTGCGCTTCATGAAGTAGTTCACCACATAGAAAGATCTTTCGATCTAAAAATCTTTACTCTAGCCATATTCATTGATATAGAAGGAGCTTTTAACAATGTATCAACAAATACGCTACTCCACTCCCTAGAACGTTTCGACATCGACCGGGATATCAAAGCCTGGATCAGTCACATGCTAGGGAATAGATGGATAAGTTGCGAGGTTGGTGGCATTAAAATAAGAGACAAGGTTTGCTGTGGGACACCTCAAGGGGGAATTCTATCCCCCCTTCTCTGGGTGACCACTATAAACAGTCTTCTAAGGATTTTAACCGATAAGGGTTTCCAACCTGTCTGCTATGCAGACGATGTAGCGATACTGTTAAGGGGGAAAGATCCTAGAAATTTATGTAGGAGGGCATCGGATGCACTCGAAATAGCATACGATTGGGCACAACCAAGGGGATTAAATGTGAACCCGGAAAAGACTGAAATATGCCTCTTTACTAGGAAGACGAAAATAGTCGAATTCGATGAACCCCGCTTCCAGGGCAAAACGATTAGAATCACACAAACGGTGAAATACCTTGGGGTGATTCTCGACAAAAACCTCACTTGGAAAGACCATATTGAGAGCAAAGTCGCGAAGGCTCATCGGATATGGGCCATTTGCAGAAGAGCTATAAGTTCAAAATGGGGTTTAAACCCGAGGATGACTCATTGGCTTTACACAAGCGTCGTTAGACCAATTCTAACCTACGCATCCGTAGTCACATGGACATCAATGAACAGGAAATGCTATATTAAACCATTCCAAAAAATACAACGCCTCTGCTGCATAGGAATCAGCGGCGTAATACGGACTACATCTACGAGGGCTTTAGAGACGATTCTATCTATACACCCGATCGAGATTAGAATTAAATATGAGGCAGCTCTGGCCATGTTACGACTAAGAGTAACAGGGGAATACATCACCGACCATATGACCAGACACCAAACAAAATTGGACCAGATACCGGAATTCAACACAGTGGATTTTAGCTGTGATAGAATCGCGGAAGTGTCGACAAACATACCTTGCAGTATAAGGATACCTGACAGGGAAAGCTGGTTGAACGAAAATTTTCTACGAAACCTTCCAGGGTCACACTACTACACAGACGGATCTAGTCTGCATGGTAGGACTGGTATAGGTTTCTATGATGAGGACCGTTCCAATGGCATACACCTACGCATTCCGGACCACAACTCTGTCTTTCAGGCCGAAGTGGTCGCGATAACGGAATGCATAAGATCTATTGACGTACGGGCAATCCCAAGCCCCGGAGACGTGAAAATATTTTCGGACAGTCTAGCGGCTATCAGGGCGATATCCTCGGACAAAACTAGATCAAGGACTGTCCTCAGATGTAAGGAAGAAATTGCAAACTTCACTACAAGAGGCAGACTTGAAATCATTTGGATCCCAGGACACAGTGGTATAATGGGAAACGAGATTGCAGATGAACTGGCCAGGAAGGGTTCTTTCCTGGAGGGTGTCAATTTGGAAAACCCAATACCCTTCCAGGCTCTCAAATTGAAACTATCGGAGTGGGCAACTAATTCACATACTTCAATTTGGGAGGAAACTGACGTGGGTAAGGCTACGAAGATACTATGGGGCTCTCCAAACACTTCGAAGACTAAGGAAATCCTTAGTCTAAATAGAAAGGAACTGAGTAGGATTATTGGCATCCTCACTGGACACTCTGAACTGAGGGCTCATCTATACCGTATAGGACGGGCAGAATCGGCCACATGCAGAGCTTGTGGAGAGGATGACGAGACCCTAGAACACTACCTTTGTTATTGTCCTGCATTTGCCGGAACAAGGGTCAGAAATTTATCCAACGAAATCATACCAGGCCTAGCGGCTCTTAGGGGGATACGCTGGAAAGCACTCAGGAGATTTGCTATTGAGACCGAACTCCTAAGTTAAATAAGGAGTAGATTAACGGATGAGCACGAGGATGTAGAGCGCACAACAAGCCGACTTTCTGGCTTAAGTGTATATCCGGGTAAAACGGATATGAGCTATGTGTATACATGGCTCCTCTTTTTCAACCTAACCTAACCTAACCTATCTAAAATGTTCAAAGAGTGTTTGGAAGTGTTAAAGTACTTATTTCAGATGCCTTAACAAGTTCTGTATACGAAATTCATCACGGTGATATAAAGACTAACTTTTGCATTCTTATGATGGCAATTTTCGAAAATAAATATCGGTTACAAAGACGAACAATCATTTGTTGCTTCAAGTTACAAAAATAAATAATCTTCAATTGTCACTTAAAACAGTTGAATAAATTGAAAATGCACATTCAACATCAATGGATCAGACTAAATGGGATGATTTTGATTTTATTTATTATTGCAACTATTCGTAAGGGTTTATTGTTTTATTATTCCAGTCAATAGACCTTTGATTATAAAACATATAATTCGCAGCAAAAGTTTTTTAAACTCATTGCCACGCATCCATTTGTAGGTTTTATAAACAAAAAAATAAATATTTGATTCAAAAACATCCATATTGCGATTTCAAAATTATTTAGAAGCACTGATCCCATGTTAAATATGCAGTCTGTTATTCAACTCTACATACATATGTACACATCCATACATACGAGTACATATTTTTATTATTGTATTTTTTGAACATCGCAATTGTGATTTGTATGTGATTTTTACTTTACATTTGTGTTTGTATGGAATATTTTTATTGTATTGTGTTCTATATATCCGGAATGGCTGTCTGTGCTTTTTATATAGCCTATACCACTAAGTGGTAAGGGTGTAAATTATTCTGATGTTTGTAAAACTACCAAAAATATTTAACCCTTTTATTATACCGATCGTTTCAAAACAAGTTTATCAGTCGATATACAAATATTTTTATGAAATTTGGTACATAAGCTTTTGTCGGACTATCCCTATTGAAATTGGTGAATACTGGTCCACTTGAACAGGTAATTATGAACATAAATATCGGTCAAATCTGAAAGTAGTAAGTAGTCCAAAAATAAACCCTGTAGAAGCATTTTTAGTCATAGTCCCCATATAAAGCTGCTTCACGATATTCACTCACCTCTGTCTAAAAAAACAAAAATATTGCATAGATCTTTCTCAAATTGTATATGTACATATATGTTCCCGAGTAAAAAAAGTGACCTTAATAAATATGGTAATGATCACACCATTTTTTGACCTGGTACCCATAGAAATATAGAACATTTTCATATTTGCTGGGCACAAATTAATTACAAATCTACTCAAACTTTGATTATTCTTATTTTCGATATCCAAGTAGGACCCGGGCAAAGTTGAATTTAAACCGTTTCTCGAAACTCATTGTATAGGATAACGTACAGTCGGTCTAAACCAACTTACTTGGTTTGCAAAAAGTTGTATCACGTACCGATTTTTATCCGTACGCATTAAATAAATCTGAATAGGGTGGTGTTTTGTTTTTTCATTTTTCATGTCACCCCTTATTTTAAAACCTAAAAAATAAGAAAATTCGCGACATTTGTTGCATGAAATTGTTTTTGTTTGTTTTATGATTTTTGCTATTTTCTTTTTTTTCGGCTCTACCATTTGTACGAGTATTTGCGATGTGATGACTAATTTTTTCATTGCTTTCATAGAGTTTTTTTTATACTTAGTTGAGCTGCTTATATTATTGTTATGTTTGTAAATATGTTCAAATTTAAATCCGATTTGGCGGAAGAAAAAGGAAGCGTAATTGTGATTTATAGAAATGACAATATTTGTTTTTATCGATTATTTATTTTTCTACATGGAATAACAAAATTATTAAATGTCTGGTATTGAGAATCTGAATAAGACGAGATGGTTTTTGAATTGGTGCTTTCACCGGGTGGAAAACAGTGAATTGTATTAAAGAAATATCGAATGAGTATTTCATGTGAATTTTTGATCTGCATGTTGACTATATAAATATTGATATAACTTAATAATGCTAATATTAAATTTTTGTTGTTTTAATGCCTGGTTAAGATTAATAACTTACTGAAGCAAACAAAAATCTTCCTGAATAAATTTCTCTTTGGTATAATTAAATTCTCATTAAACTTGTTGAAATATATTAAAGTTAAGAATTTTTTTTTTTGTTTTTGCTACTGTTATTTAACTTTATGTATAATGAAATTTCCATATTATTTGATTTTCATACCGGAACTGTGAAACGAAATTAATTAAAGCAGATATGTGATTGTGTGCCATCTGTAGAAAAACTAATCAAATTAAATTCTTGAATAAAGTAAATAAAAAATTTGGTACAAAATTTTAGCATAGCATTTGTTAAATCCTGATAATATTGCTCGAAGGCCAAAAAGTTCTTTCTTTGACAGCCTTGGCTGACTTACTCAACGACGAATTGTACTTGAAAGCAGATGAAACATGCAAAATTTAAAAATTTAGAAATGGTTTATTTTATATATAAAAAACGGTTCACTTGCTCCTGTAACTGAGATTGATACCTGATACCATTTAAAAGATATAATAAAATTAAAAAGCATTTAAATATTCAGCTATTGAAAACTATTAAAACGAAATATAAATTTCCAAATTTCTAATGAATTCTCAGGCTTGTTTCACGATGCTCCCAATCAGTAACCGCACTTTTATAATTTGTTTTATACTCTTTTTTAATTTCTTTTTAACAATCGCTTAGTATTTATCACTTGGTTGATGAAGGCATTTCGGTATAAAATAAATTTTGTTGTCATTATTCCACCTAATAGTGGAATTTTAGTAGTTATATGTGGCCAAATCATGTCAAAATCTCTTACATACATTTTTGACGTCATAGACAAAAAATGTGACAAACCTAAACCACAACTGATCCAGTTTTACATATTCGTATTTTGTGGGGAAACATTTCCCCAACTTGTGGGTACTTCATTCATTCATTCGACTTATACAATTTTTTATAGATGAAAAAATGCTGTTAAATTTGTGAGACAAATTTTAAAATTCTGTTATTTTGTAGTTCGAAAGTATTTTAAATCAATATCAATATTACTCTTTGCGAAATTTCTATAACCTGAGTTACAACGTACTGTTTGCGAATCTTTCAAAAATCAATTGGAGTAGCATTTACTTTATGACCTCGGTTGATGAACAATTATCTTTTGTAGAAGACAATGTACTGCAATTATATGATGAAAATGTTCCATTTGTAAACAAAAATAATTACGGAGAGAATAAACCTTGGTTCACCTCCAGTATTCGACAGTCAATCGAACGTAGGGATTTAGCTTATTTCAGGTGGAAGCATTTTAAAACATTACAACTCAAGGCCGAGTTTCGTTCTGCTAGAAAAGACGTTAATACTCAAAAAAGAAATGTAAAATCTGTTTTTTTTTCTCAAGACGATTTAGCTCCGCTATTGATTCCAAACAAACTTGGAAGACTATTCGAGTAATAGGAATTGGTAATGTTGAAAGAGATACCAAATGCCCTATCACTGCTAATGAATTCAATAGGAATTTTACGGATATACCAAAGATACCAACAAATAACCACTGCTATAACAGCAATACATTTGTCAACAGTAGCAACTCCTTTCCCGAAGAAAATATGTTCGAGTTGTCTTGTGCCAGCCAATCTGAGGTTCTTACTAGCTTCTTGGCAGTTAAGTCCAACGCTATTGGATTTGATAACATGCACCCAAAATTTGTTAAAATTTTGTTGCCATTTCTTTTGCCATTTTTTACTCATTTTTTCAACACCATCGTTACATCAAGCTGCTTTCCAACGAAATGGAAGCATGCAAAAGTTATTCCACTTCCAAAGTCTACTACAGAATATGCTTCTTTTCAAAGGTTCTAGAAAAGCTTCTGCATTCACAAATAAGCGAATAGCTACGCTGGAATTGTCTTATTACTGATATGCAATCTGGTTTCCGTCCCAATCATTGTCAGGCCTGGCAGTTCATGTTCAGCCCGAGTGGGTAGGTGAAAAGAATAATATTTTTTTTTTTTTTTTTTTATTTGCTTAACGCAAATACTGAGCTCCGTGTTGAGCATTCTGATATGAATTTTTTAATAAGTTCATTCAAATTTAAATTTTCTGCTATTTCTGCATAAACATGCAAAATAGCTATATGATTTAGCCGGTCTTGTAGCATTATTGACCTCAAATATGTTTTTAGCCGCCGGAAAACAGAAAAGCTCCTTTCATTGGTGCATGAGGACCCAGGAATAGTCACCAACAAACGTATGAATCTGACATACTCTGGAATCTCTACACCATTCATGCTCTTGCATGAATTCAACAATTTCCCTCAACGATTTGACTTTCACGTTCTGCCGTTTTAATAACTCGTAATACATCTCTCGATCGCTTGTTAAACGTTCCTTATGAAAATCATCTTTGTAGAATTTTACAATAGTTTTTACATCTACAGACTGTCCCAAGGCAAATTTTCTAAAGATTCAAAGAAGTGGGCCGAAACATTTTTGAATCGACTTTGTAGCGAGTTCAGTAGTTGGTCGAAAACTTCGTAGAACTGTTGTCTAAAAAAGTCTTTCGGTGTCTCAAATAGATGGTTTTCGCTTCTACCTGGATCAATCCGTCTGGGTATTTTACGTTGACGTGTTATTTTTGGTTCGTCCAGTTCCAATTCATTTGCACTCTCAACGCTTGTTTGCCAGACGGTTTCATATTTCGTGTTACGCGCAGCGCTCAATACATGTGTTACTGCTTTTTTTACTTTTTCATATGATTCGCTAACGTAGAGATTCGTTTTTTGCAGCTCAGTGTTTAATATTTCAATACAATCAAATATTTGAATCATCATTGTTAGGCAGAAATTAAAATCGAACGTCATCATATATTCAAAAAAACCGGATGCATTAGCTGCGACTGCACTATCGATTTCTTTATCTAATGAACGATCATAAAAAAATTTTACCAGTGCCGCATAACTTTCCCTGACCGTCTTTAAAAATTTTATTCCCACAACCCATCTGAAATATAAATATTGAAATTAATACAATCAAATTGATATGTTAAAGTTTTAACTTCTTACCTCGTCGGGCAGTAAGCTGCAAGAGAAGGTAAGTTGTCATCGCATTCCTTTTGAGTTTCATTTTGTATATCTTTGAACTGCGCCAGGCGTTTTGGTGAATTTCTCACAAAGTTTATCAAATCTTTTAAAGTGCCAATGAATTTCCGTGCTATAGATACATTTTCGATTGAATCTTGAACAAATAGATTCAAATTGTGAGCATTGTAGTAAACATATACTGCTCGAGGCTATTCTTCGCAAATCCGCTGCAGTAGTCCTGAGATCTTACCAGAAACATTTGATGCACCATCATAGCATTAACCCCAGAGTTTTGACAGCGGCAAGTTGAACTGCTCAAAAATGTTAGTTAACAAATCAAATAAAGTTTTTGACTTTGTGTCTGGTGTAGCAAAAAAGCCAACAATATATTCCTTTGCTTCTAAATTTTCAGACACAGTTCTAATACAAATAGAATTTTGTTCAAACCGAGACACGTCCTCAGTTTCGTCCAATAAAACTGAAAAATGTTCAGCGTTTTTTATATCAACCATAATTTTTTCCAAGACCGCAGTTGCCATTACTTTTAATATTTCATTTTGGCTTTGGTGATGAATCCATTTATGACCATCTCTTTTTAACCAGTTTTTTAATTCTGGCACATCTTCTGCGCGAGTGTGTAGTATAGCTAAGAAATTTGATTTTTGATCGTTATTGTCTCCTGGCAAGTGCCAGGACTGTGCAGAATATTTTGTTCAAAGCTATTCTGTTTTCCATCATATGTTTTAAATCAGCAGCTGAAATTTTTTCAACGACGTTAACACGACCTAAGTTTTTTAATGCTTCTGCAGAATTTATATGCAATGTACTTGTTGAATGTCCCTATATTCGATTTGCAGCATGTTTCCAATTTGAAAAGCCGTCGTCTACCCACGCTTTCTTAGATTCGAGAGACCGCGAGTCAAAATTCAATATTAATTGTTTATTGCACGCCTTCTTTCAATCCTCAAAAACTTTTGGCAATGTTTTAATTGTTTCAACTATAAAAAAGTCAACATACATATATGGCACACATTCAACTATTTTACACAAATTTTCTTACGTTTCTGTTGATCTTCAGCATTAGGAGCTCTTTTGCTGACTGAACTAACAATTTCATCTAACGATTCTGTATTCGTTTGTTCTTGTCGCACAATGAAACGATCCATTATTAGGTATGTATTTGTTGTTTCAACCCTCAAAAACTCAAACCTGTTTCTAATTCAACTCACTTTGATATTTTATTCATTGTAGGGATGGTTTAAAAATTATCGATAAGCCACTTTATACATAAATGCATTGCCAACAGTATTGCCGTATTCAATTTTAAATAATTTCTTTATCGTAGTTTTATTTATAATTTTAAATAATATAATTATCAAACTTAAATAAATTTTAAACCAAACTCATTCGAGTGGGTAATTACACTCGGGAAAAAATTTCGAATGGGTAGAACTACCCACCATAACGGTATTATGTACCGGGCCTGATCATAGTTGTGTGACAGCCTTTGCTGATGTGTCAGAAAATATAAGACGTTAGTTAGACTGAGGATAAGTAACTTTTTTAGTGCTTCTTCAATCAAGAGCCTTCGATACTGTAAATCACTTTACACTATGTATGAAGCTGAACCGTTTTTTCACCAACATAGTTAATTCCAACATCAACACAGTTAATTTCATCATACCTTTCATACCTTACTCAAACAGTATTCGTTAACAATACATCATCGAATCCGGTGTCACTTATGAAAGATGTACCACACTTATTCTCCATATATGCAGCATATCGGAACTGAACTAACCCAGCATATCGAAACTGAAATCCTTATAAATTGTCAGAAAATTTAAATTGTACAAACAGAGAAAAATCTTGGATTAATTAATATTATTTACGCCTTTAAGAGTTAGGATACTTCTGGCAAAGACCTATCTTATTCCGGGACTTATCTATGGTTGTGAACTCTTTTCCAGTTGCGACTCTATAAGCAGAAATAAGCTTAATGTTTTATACAACAACATCATTAGATATGTTTACGGATTAAGAAATACGTCTATATGTCCACTTTCGCAAAAAGCTTATACGGAGTATCTTTTGAAAACTTACTTAAGATAAAAGTACTACTACTCCTACATAAAGTTATTTATACGAAAAACGTCAATATATGTATGCCAAAATTCAGTTTGCAAGATCGAATATGGGCAAACTATTCATTATACCAAGACATCGACATTTAGTTTCGGAATGGCAATTCTTTATCCATGCCGCTCGTCTTTGGAATACAATTCCACATGAACAACCCCTTAATAGCAATGCAATGCGTTTAAAAACTTTTTTGTTTAATTTTTTTCACTTAACCTTTTTCCATAATCTATTTTCTGTGATATATGTAATTTAATTTTTATACCCTATACCACTATGTGGTTTGGGTATAATGACTTTGTGTTGCTGTTTGTAACAACCAAAATTATTTGACCTAGACCCATCTTTAATTATACCGATCGAATCAGAATCACTTTCTGAGTTGATTTAACAATGTCCGTCCGTCCGTCCGTCCGTCCGTCCGTCTGTGTGTCCATGTAAAGCTTGTAATCAAACTGCAGGTCGCAAATATGAATATATTTTGATGAAATTTGGTATCTAAGCTTTCGTCAGCCATGGGATGAACGCTATTGAAATTGGTGAGAATCGGTCCATGTTTAGACCTAGCACCCATACAAATTACCCATATGAAATCGACATAAATTGCCATAAGATCCAAATTGTCATATAGATCTTACTCAAATTGGGTTTGTATGCGTTCATTACATCCACTAATGAGTAGTCCAAAAATTATCCCTTTGACGCCATAGAGATCTGCTTCCCGATCTTCACTTAAATCTATTAAAAAACAAAAATATTGCACTGATTCTTCTCAAATTTTGTTTGTACATATTTTTGCAAAATACAAGAGACTTTACCAAACATGATCAGGATCGGTCCATTTTTGGACCTAGTCCCTTTATAGATATAGCATCCGATATGAACTTTTTCATATCTGCAGCCAAAAAAATTAATAAAAATCCCACTCAAATTTGGTTTTTGCTTATTTTCAATGTCCAGTTAGTTGGGCCTAAGAGATAGGCTTTCTAATCGCATGGTATAGGGTATCGTATAGTCGGTCTAGACCGACTATAATTTTCTTACTTGTTTATGCTATTTATGTTCGTAAATAATTATACCTATTCTTTATATTAACTTTCTTATTATTATTATTACAATATATAGAAAATCTTGTAAAATCGTAAACCCCTTATCCACATATAATCGTGTACTATAATTAAAGTCTTTATCTTGTTGTACAGGATATCAATAAACAAATAACATATCTATAATATTAGTAGGCTACGCGATTTCTTGTGGCTAATGTTTTGTTCTACCGTTTTATCCCGAATGTGACCAAACGTATATTATTGTAAGGTATTTCTTTTTAGCCGTTTTGCAAATTTACAGATTTTTAAATCTTTTTCTTTATTTTGAGTAAATTACTTTTAAAGTTGCTACTAACACATACATAAAGTTATACAATGCTATGTGTGTGTTTACTAAATTTGTTAATGTGTTTGTAATAAAAATGAGTTTGTTTTTTGTGTTGATTTGTGAATTGGCTATAATTGATTAGCATACTTTTAGGGTCTTTATTTAATGAAAAAATAAAATTTCCCAGAATTTGCGCTCGAATTTCGAGGGCTGGAATATGCTAGTAAATATAAATATTCTCTAAATTTGAGTTTTTAAACATTTCTCGAGACATGACTGGACTTTCATGTGAGCTTAATGAATTTTTATTCCGATTTCTGTTATCAATTTTTCTAATAGAGAGTAACACTATTATCAATTCCTATATTGAAACGTACTTATTTTTGTAATTTTAGGGTGGACGTTTCCAGTGAGTATTATTATTATTATTATTACTTATAACAGAGTGTTTTGTAAGATGTGTGTATGAAACGTAAATGAAAAATGACTGTTTTGTATGGTTTATAATGAACTAAATTGTTGTTTCCGTTATGTTCAAATATGTTCCAGTATGAATGAACAATTTGATTTATTTAACACAAATATTATTTACCAGTTATTTATAAGTTCGTCCTGATTCACCCTTAATTCTTCGATAGAACTTGTGTAAAAGAAATTGCATTCATTTAATTTGAAAGTAAATTAGAACTAGGACGTTTTGTTGTGGTTGTTGTGAAAATTGACAAACATACTCGTATATAAAAGCACCCTTGTTTTTTAGCAACTTAAAAATTATTTGACAAGTCAATGTTGGCATTAGCTACACCATCACTAGTACGCACTGTCATGGAGCATCTCTAAGGAATAAAGCCAATTCATGTATAATTTTTAGCAAAACACGAGAGAAATTCTAACTTCAATCTTGCCAAGAAAATGAACATTTTCAAACAATACCCTGACAGGTACATACGAGTACATGCTCATATATATAAGTGTAAAGTTTTATACAAAACATGAATTCCCTGTGGACCTAGGTGTACTCTCATAACATTTGTTTAACTTACATTGTGGAGCAACAGTTTGATATTGATTATGGTTAAAACGTACGTGCTTGCGGACTGTTTGAACCAATGAAAATATCATTTATCATAACCTACAAACAACAACATGCGGATCAATCAGTCATTCTTGCCAGTCTTGCATTCACTTTCGCTTCATTCAAATCTGTGCCATTGTCATTGCTTAAAAGCCTCTTCAATTTAATTGACAATGCTTAGTAAATCACAACGGATTTTTTATATTCATTCTGGTTAATCTAATAAGGATTGGGATTTTTAGTATTGTTTCATTGCTGTTGCTCTTCCAGATGATGGTTCATTTGTCAAAACCAGAGGATTTATAATGTCAAAAAATATCGAGGGAGATATAAACATTCATGCAAATTAAAATATATCACCAAATTGAAAACCGTAACGAATTATATATTTTAATGAAAGTATGTTGTGCAAGATTATTTCATATATATATATATATATATATATACTTATATATGTACAACTGCTTATATCTCTATTCAGAAGAAAACAATTGTTTCTCATCAAGTAGTTGATTTGCTAGCTAAGTTTTGCTTTAGTTTGAAATTTACGATAAATACTTATTTACAAACACCATTTAATAGAAATGAAAATGTCATTGCTAATGACATGCGGTTATGTTTTTTTTAGCACTTTACATGTTTGTAAAAATATTTACTTTTGCCATGTTTAACCTCTTTTATTGGATTAACTATTATTTAAATAGATTGAAGTAGAATTATATTGCGTTGGAATTAATGTTCATATCAACAATGTGTATATCTTGAGTTCTGAATGAGTTAAAATGTATTTGATAAGACAGAAACACAACTGATGTTTGGAGCACCACCCCATTAAATATGTTAGACAAACTAAACTGTAGCTATACTCAAGAATGTGCGTTGTAGTATCTTTAAGGATGTAGTAAATATGGCAAATGACATAGAGAATTGAAGAGTTTAATTATGCGGTATAGTTTAGCAATATATGAAAGTATAACAACAAACAGAAATGGCAAAGACAGCACCATAAGTGTAACATAAAGTTGTTTCTCACTTAACCCTTTGACGACGAATGGTTGATATAGGTCCCATTTTTATTAATTTTTTTATACCCTCCACACCAGTGTGCAGTTTGTACAATCCATTTGTAACTCATCGAAATAAATTCCGAACACCACTATATATATTCTTGATCCTTATAAAAGTAGTAGTCGATTTAGCGATGTCAGTTGTAAACATTCACCTGTCCGCAAAAAGTCGAGTAGGTCATAATACTTAGAAATGTTTGTAATAATCTGCAGGAGTTTGGTATTGCAATTGGAGCCTCTAGGCCCAATAGCCGAGCAATGACGTATGAAAAATGTTTATACGTGTCAGATGATGTGGATATCGAATTTATTGCTCTTGTTGTTTGTTGTGCTTTTAAACTCTTTCTTTTAACTCATACTCTCTGATTGTCTGTCGTGGGGCAACCCCATTCCCCCTTATCCAATTGATCTGAAACTGGACACATAGTCCTGTTGTGACTACAGATTAATTTTGGGGTAGTCACGCATAGTCACGCACAGTCACGCACAGTCACGGAGTGATCGAAATGCCATTTCCCCTCATCCGATCGATCTGAAACTTGGTCCATACACTTGATGTGAAAGAATGATTAACTTTGAATGAATCACGCACAGTCACGGAGAGATTTAAAACAGATTTCCCCTCATCCAATCAATCTGAAACTTGGTTCTTGGTTCTTACACTTGCTGTAAAAAAAGATCAACTTTTACGCAGTCACGCACAGTCACGCATAGTCACGGAGAGATTAAAACCTCACTTCCCCACATTCGATCGATCTGCAACTTTGTCCATAGACTTGTTGTGGATAAAGATTAATTTTAAGATAGTTACACACCGTCACTCATAGTCACGCTCAGTCGCGGAGTGATTCAAACCCCATATCCCCTCATCCGATCGATTTGAAACTTTGTCCATAGACTTGTTGTGGCCAAAGATTAATTCTTAGATTACACACAGTCACCCATAGTCACGGCAGTCTCGGAGTGATTTAAACCCCATTTCCCCTTATCGAATCAATCTGAAACTTGGCCCATAGACTTTTTGTGACCAAAGATTAATTTTAAAATAGTCAAGCAAAGTCACGCACAGTCACGGAGAGTTTTAAAACTCATATGCCTAAGGAAAGAAAGAGTTTTAATAAAAACTTTGTTTTTATGGGTTAGATTATTTTGTACACGTGATTGACAAGAATAAAAATGTCTGTCCATATTTAAAAAACCAACAAACAAAAACTTAGTTGTATGTAAAAAAAAACAAGAAAATACCTAAAATTTTTTATATTATCTGAAATTTAAACATCATTGTAAAAATCTAGCCACGATAATGTAAAATCTAGCCTTTTTTGTCTCTTAGTGTTAACAACCTTGGTTAGACCACGGGTGGAGGGTACCAAAGAATTAAATATTCTTAGTTGTTTATGTTTGAAACATTTTCCAACCGATTTTTTTAAACTGACTTGTATCTCTTGAGGAGAGTTGTATCTTTAAGATAATATCATTTAATTGGATAAATGTGATCTGAGGGAGACTCAGAATCAAATTTTGTTTATTTCAAATCATTTTTGAAAATCATTTACTATATAGTAGACCAATTCCTCCTGTTTTCAGAAACATCAAGATGTTTAAAATTGGCTTATTGGCTTTCATACAGCACTCTGATATAAAAGAAAAACAAGTAAGAAAATTATAGTCGGTCTAGGCCGACTATATGATACCCTATACAATGCGTTTAGAGACCGTATCTCTCAGGCCCAACTAACTGGATATAGAAAATAAGCATAAATCAAATTTGAGTGGGATTTTTATTAATTTTTTTGGCTGCAGATATGAAAAAGTGCTTATCGGATGCTATATCTATATGGGGACTAGGCCCCAAAATGGACCGATCTTGACCATGTTTGGTAAAGTCTTTTGTATTTTGCAAAAATATATACAACCAAAATTTGAGAAGAATCAGTGCAATATTTTTGTTTTTTGATAGATTTAAGTGAAGATGGGGAAGCAACTCTATATGGGGCCTATGACTAAGAGTTTTCCAATAGGGATCATTTTTGGACTACTGATTAATGGATGTAATAAATACATACAAACCCAATTTGACTACGATTTATATGATAATTTGGATCTTATGGCAATTTATGTTGATTTCATAGGGGTCATTTGTATGCGGGCTAGGTCTGAACATGGACCGATTGTCACCAATTTCAATAGCGTTCATCCTATGGCCGACAAAAGCTTATATACGCAAATTCGTAAATATATATTCATATTTGCGACCTGTAGTTTGATTACAAGCTTTACATGGACACACAGACGGACGGACGGACGGACATCGTTAAATGAATCAGATAGTGATTCTGATTCGATCGGTATAATTAATAATTAATCATCTTTAAATCTTTAAATAATGGTTTAAGGCCTTAATATGACCTTTGTTGGTTCTATCAAAAATCAAAGTCAAAATTTGTTAATTTAAAGGAGAATTTATTAAATTTAATTAATTTTGTTTAACGTTCACTATGTGACCTTTACCTTAAATTAGCTACACGTATGCGATAAATTTCATAGATTCTAATATTAAAAATGTTAAAAACAGAAAAATTCCTCTCTTGAAAAATGAATGACAGCCGCTTAAAAAAAATTTACCCAAAAAATTGTATTTTGGCTTCCTTAAGAACCAAAAGATCATACTAAAGTCTAGATCATAAAAGATTATAAAAAATTTTTGAATTTTTCCATTCTACATAAATCTTCAATAACAGCTCAATCATCTAAAGCTGGTCATATATTTACTCTCAATCAACTCGAAAATGTGCGGTGAGCGAATACATTTTTTTCTTAACATTGAAACAAATTATTATTTTTTCCTTTTTTTGAAAAATAAATTACTTTTCTTATATTATTTTGCAAAATAAATTAATTTCAGTTCGTATTGCTTAGCTGAATTTTGCCAAACAACATGAAAATTGGTCTCATAATGCTTGAAGAAGGGTAATTTTTACAGACTAATCAAAAAAAAAATAAACCAATCAGATGGATAATGCACGAAGATTTTGACCCCAACACCGTAACATCACGGAGCAAATTTCCACCATGTTTTGTTTTTGTCTGGGATGTCATTTCGTATTACGGCTGTAATAACCTGGCATTTATTAGCGGTTCTATAAATGCTTTTGCAGCCATCAATTGATGCCTTGTTTCCAGTAATCATCAAGCCGATATACCAAGACGATAATGCGCTTTACCACAGGCCACAAATTGTGAGTTTTGTATTTTGAATAACAGAAAATCTCAGCTCTTTTTAAAACTAATAAATTTATATCAAGTTTGGCAAAATTCAGCAAAGCAACACGCATTTTTGTGTTCAAAACTGTTTTTTTCTTTGGATTCCTTGCTCTTAAACCCGCATCTACCAATGCGTACTAAACAAGCAGTTATGTTTATACAAAATTGTTCATTAATATCACAGCTAAATTCTAGTGAAGAGGGAAATCGATATCGATTGTTTAAATATGTTAGATAGCGGTCCATTCTGGCGGGTGCCTTTTTGTTTTTCAATCCTGTCCCTGGAGACCTTCTTTTTGCTTTTGTGACATCAAATTTTATGCACAGCTTAAGGCTGGTTACATGGCTGCATCCTTTCCATCGGGCAACCTCCCTCAACGAATAGTTCTCGTTCCTTAACGTCATAACCGAACTTTTTTTGTCACAACTTAATTATTTCGTATTTAATAGAATATTATTGGAGCGCAGTTGAACGTGAATTGCCACGAAATTGGAAAACAAAATGGTGACAATATAAGCAATGCCTGCTAAGAATACTTAAAAAAAAAGGTTGCCTAACGAAAAATTAGCTACAAATACTTAAAAATTTTAAAAAACTTAACCTAATAGAAATTATTTATATTTTTGTATGGTTGGCAAAAAAAATTGCGAAAAATCTTCAGCAGAACTTTATATAGATATAATGAGCAATAAAAATTAATTTCTAAGCAAATTCAACTTTTAAACATTTTAATAAAAGAACTGGTGAGTAAGGAACAAATTCAAAGCTTGAATGAAAAACTGAATAACATCGAACCAGGACCTCTTGCTCATAAGAAAATTTATAATACTATAGGTTATAAAAAGCGAACGTCAATTGGGAATTTGTCTGTAAATTGATTAGTTTTAGAAAATGGGGGAATTAAACTAAATATTTTAAAATAACGTTTTTCAAAAATTTACAGTGGTACCTGTATTGAAATTGTAAACTTTGTGGAATCTTTGGTTGATGATATATTATTTAATTTCACTGATGACTTTTATGCATTGAATAATCAAAATTGTACAAAATTATTGCAATTATATAACGTTGTTGTTCATTCAATTTCTTTTAATTATAAAAAGTCTGCAGGAATCGATCGAATTTAAAATTTTTTAATTAGAAAATTTCTTATGAAGGCCTTTGAGTTTTAGTTGTTATTTTTAACAATTGTTTAAATAATGAAAATTTTCTTAATATTTGGAAAGTTTCAAAAATAATTCCTTTCAAAAAGAGAAAAAATTCTTCCAATATAAATAATTTAAGGACCATTTCTTTGCTTTCGAACTTAGGAAAACTTTTTGAAAAAACAATTCGTGAAAAAATTGATATCGGTTTAAATAACTCGTATATTCCAAATAAAAACTTTGGATTTTAAAAAGGACATTCTACTTTAGACGCTCTTTCAAAATTTCATAACGACGTAGTTTGTAATTTACGACAGCGTCTTGCACAGTAGTTGTTTCGCCGATGTTGAGAAAGCCTTAGATAGAGTTTAATTAGTTTTGATATACATATTATTAAATTATTTAAATTATTTTTGCAATAGACGGTTTTGCGTACATTTAAATAATTATTTTTCTGATTTTAGTGTTGTTTCTTGTGGAGTTCCGCAGGGCTCAATTCTGGCGCCACATTTGTATAACATTTTAATTCAGGATTTTCCCCACAACTTTTCAAACTCTACTGGTATTCTCTATGCAGATGATTCTCTTCTCTACGCCCATCATGAGTCTCCTGATCTAGCTTTGCAGATTGTATCAAGTCATCTATTTAAAGTTAAAGATTATTATGATATTTGGGGTGTTAAAATAAAGTGAAGCAATTTGTCTCAGAAATGTGTCGGGGAAATGTGCTTACTTCGTACTTCCAGAAAGCAAAAGATTAAAGTTGTTTTTAAATGGTATTGAAATTCCTTTTAAAAACAGCTTTAAGTATCTTGGCATTATTTTTAATAAGCTTTTTTAGTTTAATGAACATGGAAGTTTTGTTTTAAATAAAGTTAACAGAGTGAAGGGATGTCTTGGCAGAGTTTTATCTAATAAAGCTTTACCAGCTAATACAAAATTACTACTTTATAAAACATGTATGAGACCAGTTTTTTGTATGCATATCCTATTTGGTTTTCCATTTTACCGACGTTAATGAACAAGTTAGAAATTTTTGAGAGAAAGGATTTAAGATTTTGTATTGGAAAAAATGTTTCATCAAAAATAAAAATTTTTTCAAATTTAATTATTTACAACGAGTCTTTAGTGCTTCCAAAGAGCTCTTATGTGTTTGACATTATCGGTTATTATAACAATAGAATATATACACGCATGACAATACTGTTTTAAAAGAATTTGCTCAATCTCAGAGGAATTGCAATTGGCGTAATGCTCAATATTTATCTCCATTTGGTTTAAACCATGAAATTATTGACCTATTAGCTGTTACACCGGGGTTTTTTATAAAAAAAAAAAACTTACCCCGATACTCATAGGGTTTAATTAACAGTTATTTTTAGTTTTTATACCCTATACCACTATGTGGTTTGGGTATAATGACTTTGTGCTGCTGTTTGTAACAACCAAAAATATTTGACCTAGACCCATCTTTAATTATACCGATCGAATCAGAATCACTTTTTGAGTTGATTTAATAATGTCCGTCCGTCCGTCTGTGTGTCCATGTAAACCTTGTAATCAAACTGCAGGTCGCAAATATGAATATATTTTGATGAAATTTGGTATGTAAACTTCTATCGGCCATGGGATGAACGCTGTTGAAATTGGTGAGAATCGGTCCATGTTCAGACCTAGCTCCCATACAAATTACCCCTATGAAATCGACATAAATTGCCATAAGATCCAAATTGTCATATAGATCTTACTCAAATTGGGTTTGTATGCATTCATTACATCCATTAATGAGTAGTCCAAAAATGATCCCTTCGGCCCCATATAGACTGCTTCCCGATCTTCACTTAAATCTATTGAAAACAAAAATATTTTACTGATTCTTCTCAAATTTTGTTTGTATATATTTTTGCAAAATACAAGAGACTTTACCAAACTATAGATATAGCATCCGAACTTTTTCATATCTGCAGCCAAAAAAATTAATAAAAATCCCACTCAAATTTGGTTTTTGCTTATTTTCTATGTCCAGTTAGTTGGGCCTAAGAGATAGGGTTTCTAAACGCATAGTATAGGGTATCGTATAGTCGGTCTAGACCGACTATAATTTTCTTACTTGTTATTGTTATTATCTGTAATATTAATAGGCTAGGCGATTTCTTGTGGCCGATGGTTTGTTCTACTCTTTTATCCCGATTTTGACCAATCGTATATTATTTGAAAGGTATTTCTTTTTAGCCGTTTTACAGATTTACAGATTTTTAAATTTTTTCCTTTATTTTGAGTAAATTGCATTTAAAGTTGCTACTAACACATACATAAAATTATACAATGCTATGTGTGTGTTTATTAAATTTGTTAATGTGTTTGTAAAATGAGTTTGTTTTTTGTGTTGATTTGTGAGTTGGCTATAATCGATTAACCTACCTTCAAGGTTTTTATTTAATGAAAAAATAAAATTTCCTAGAATTTGCACTCGAATTTCGAGGGCTGGAATCTGCTCGTTAATATTATTATTTTTCTAGCTTCTTTTTTTTAGTATTAAGTTCAACTTTATTTTAAGAGATTCACTCTCTCGTTATGGCTAGCCTATGGAGCAAGGGCGTTTTCTCTTTTTCTCACTCAATATCATACCCTTATTGTCAAGTTTATTGCTGTAGATTACACTTTCATAGTTTTAAGACATTACATTATAATCTTAAATTTTCTTTATTTAATGTATTTATTTTTTCTGTTACTATTTGCGCAAAAAAAGTTTCAATATATATTAAATTAAATTAAATTAAATTAAATTAAATTAAATTAAATTAAATTAAATTAAATTAAATTAAATTAAATTAAATTAAATTAAATTAAATTAAATTAAATTAAATTAAATTAAATTAAATTAAATTAAATTATTGTTTTAACTTTTGTTTAAGTAACTCACATTTAATCTAAACTTAATAACTTTACAATACCTTTGCTACACAAATGAAAATGCAATAAAATAAAACTTTTGACAAATAATTCATAACTTTAATTATTTTAACTCTGTTTGAAGTTTTTGTAGGGTTTTGTTTGTTTTTGTCTTCTTTAATTTTTTTGCTTTCAGATTTTCCTAATTTATCACCGACTGTCGCAAATAATTTTAATAACTTTTTTGTAAAACTCTACATAGTCCCCTTCACTCTAGAAATAAACCGTCACAACACAAAAGAAATAACCGGCAAATGTACAATTCATTTCAGTTTTGAGTAAAAAATTTTCTTATGATGTAACATTCCTTAGCATAGTTTATTAGAAGTTTTCGACGAGAGAAAATCTTCTCCACATTTTTGCAAATTATAAATAATATTACTTGTACTTTATTTTATGTCTATTTCAAACTACCTGACTGTGACTTGGAAAGTGAGTGAATGAGTGAGTGACTATAACTAAGAATACAGCTACGGACCTTGGTAACACTACAAGAACACATTAAAAAGTATGAGTATATTACAATGTCTTTGGTGTTATTGCTGTTGTTGTTGTTTTTCTAATAGTAAGGAAACTTTCCAAAGTTTTTGTACTAATTTCAAAGTTATGTAGAGGTATATAGTTATATGGACGTATACAGTTATAGTTGTATTTATCAAAGGATATCATGAGTTCTTGCTGTGACTAAATATTGCTGCGCCATAAACACACTTTTACAATGTTGTATTATTGCAAATACGAGTGTATGAGACGTTTGCAAGTCCTGGTGTTGAAGAAGAAAAAACTTTTTGGTCAGATCTAATCAAAAATTCACTTAAAAAGTTTGTTTCTTCTTAAACTCACAATAGGTTTCCATTTGCTGGCTGTTGGCGTGATATACGAGTTGAGCATCTAACCGACAAGAACATACCAATAGCAGTGAACAACAAAAAAAAAACTGTTGAGAATCTAAGTTGGTGCAACATTGTCTTGAATGTTTTTTTAGCAGTTCCCACATTACTATTGCTCCCGTTTGCAACATAAAAATCGACAAAGTGGCAGTGTACATACTTGTAAACAAGTGCTAAGTAATGCTGTTACTGACATTGTTGTCAGTACTGTTGCTTGTACTGTTACCGTTGTTGCAATTTAATATTGCATATTCAGTACTTTGACAACAAATGAAATGATTCGTAATAGAATGAAATGGCTTTTATCAAGTCGTTGTCCTTGCATTATGATCACATAACTGAGAGCACAAAAAGTCAGATAAACTAGAATTCATGATAGAAGTTTAAGTGACACTTCATTTATGACTATTTAATTGTCGTCAATAAACAAGAACTGGATTAATTGGTCATCGATTAAGCGTTTGTTCAAATGGAATTTGAATTCAACAATTCGGGAAATATATGATTCCTTTTGGTATTTGAAATAGATTCGCCAAACTTAAGTATTTCCCTTTTGGGTAAGGTGGGACGTACTGAGTATGCCCATATGGAATTTGGTTTTAATTAAAGTCGCAATAGTGTATTCGTTCATTTGTACCAACACTGTTGACATAGAAAATGGTTTGGGACATAAGTTTTGGCATAGAAAGTAAGTGAGGATGTTGTTTGTTCGTTTTGAAATCGTCTTAGACATAAAAGAGTTTAAATCATTTGTTGTTACTGCTGTTTTTGCTTCTGTTGATGCTCTTGTTGGCATAAAAAGTAAATAAACAATTGCTACAAAGTATTTTGTCAACAATTTGAGCAAACTAACTCAAATAATTTAAAAAGGAAAAAATCTATTTTCAAGATGGAAATATTGTATAAAGAATGACTACTTCAAAAAAAAAATTAAGAGATAAGGTGGTGATTGTGAGAAGTAAAACTTGAAATTGTCAGTATAGTTTATTTTTTCTTCTTCTAAGTTTAAAAATTCAAAACATTGGATATACTCCACATATCTAATTTATAAGGAAGCCTGTTAAGAAAAAATTTAAAGACTTTAAGCAGAAATTAACCCTGCCGTTTGTGGGAAGGTCCCTGGGGCCTTTTTGATTTTCAAACTCTCACAACTCTTTAAAGTTGTATGGGTTGAGTACCCGAACCGTACATGGATTCCAAGAAAAAAGGTGTGCTGAATCGATTAATATGATCGATTTAATACGTGGATTAGTGAAAAGGTCCCTACGGACCTTGTACTATTATTAGAAGAAATCGCTAATGAGTTTTTTGAATTGTGTTTTTTCTTTGTTACTTGTATTTCTTTTAAAATTCTTTCTTTTAGCTCATACTCTCTGTCTGTCTGTCTGTTTGTCTATCGTGGGTCAACCCCATTCCTCCATATCCAATTGATCTGCAACTTTGCCCATAGTCTTTTTCTGAAAAAAGATTAATTTAGGTGTAGTGACGCATAGCCACGCACAGTCACGGAGTGATCTAAATGTCATTTCCCTTCATCGAATCAATCTAAAACTTGGTCCATACACTCGCTGTGAAAAAAAGATTAATTTTGGCTTGGACACACACAGTCATGCAAGGTCACACACAGTCACGGAGAGAATTAGAATGGATTTTGCCTCATCCAGTCATTCTGAAACTTGGTCGGTATATTAACACAGTCACGTCATACACAGTCATAGTCATGCACAGCCACGGAGTGATTTAAAACACATTTCCACTTATTCGATCGATCTGAAACTTGGTCGACAGACTTGTGTGAAAAAAGATTAACTTTGACATAGGCACGCACAGTCACGCATAGTAGAGCACAGTCACGGAGAGATTAAAACCTCACTTCCCCTCATCCGACCGATCTGAAATTTTGTCCATAGACTTGTTGTGGCCAAAGATTAATTATAAGATATTCACACAGTCACGGAGATATTCAAAACTCATATGCATAAGGAAAGAAAGAGTTTTAATAAAAACTTTGTTTTTATGGGTTAGATTATTGCAATCATTATAATACAATCGATTTATGCTCATCAAAAAAACATTCGCTTTGATAGCGCAAATACGCAACGGAAGCGATTAATCAACAGTAAAGCTGCTGCTATTGAAGATGTTTGGCAAAAGTTGCAAGCGAACTTGGCGGACGAGCAATTATTCCCAAATGGAGGCCGTACACAGTTTACACAATACATTCCATCTAAGCCAGTCAAGTATGGAATAAATTTAGGTTGGCTGTGTGATTCGAAATCATTTTATCCCCGCAAACGAACGATTTACTCTGGGAAGTTGCGTGATCAACAGTGTGAGGTAAATCAAGGGTAGAACGTTGTGTATCAACATTGGATGTGGCGCTTACATTGATGAGGCAGAAAATTGGTTGGAACAATATGCTCAAATAAACCATATGTACCACGTGAGTTCCTGAAAAGTCCTGCGCGTCCAGTTTGTAGCTCATTGTTTGGCTTCCACGAAGGCAATGTATCATATGTTCCGAAGAATAATAAAGCGATAATTTTGCTGTCGACAATGCTCTATTCTTGCGATGTGGACACAACTGCAAACACGAAGCCCATGGTTATCCTGGACTATAGTGTTAGCAAATCCGGCCTAGATACAATGGATCAGATGCTTGGCACTTATTCTTGTAAATGATCAACAAACCGCTGGCCACTTGAAATGTTCTACAATATGGTAGATATTGCTGCATCGATAAGCGACGTTAATTTTTGCAAATGCCCAATATTGTAGTACGAGCCATCAATGGACATATAACGAGCTATCCCAGGATTCGAAGCGCTTCGAAAGCATTCAATGTAAAGGTAAAACAAAATAATTTTGAAACACTCAGAAGTGGATAAACTAAATATTTTTTTGCCATTGAAAGTAGGCAGACCGAGAGCAGAAGCTGTACCTTCTTTTGCGACTCGGTCAAATCGGCCAAATCGGCGTTAAACCAGAGCGTATTGCTTTATTTGCAACAAAGCAATTTGTGCTGAGCATTCAACATTGCTGCATCGTTGCAACACCTGCACATTCGAACTAGAAAATTAAGTAGAAGTAGTGATTTATTTAATTTTCTCATGTATTTTAATATTAAAAAAAACCGAAATTGCCAAAAAAAAAAAAAAAAAAAAAAATTTCTTGTGCCTTTTTATTACTTTATATAATACTAGATGTAACCCGGAGTGATTCGCTACACCCTCCTCCTGCCCCCACGAATCGTTATGAGAGGGCTCACGCAAAGTCCCAAGGCTCTCACTAATACAGTAATTCAGATATATCACATTTAATATTAAGTTTGTGTAGAGGTGCCACGCGCATTTGTCCAATCCCGCCCATTTTTTTGTCTGACTACTCACGTTAATAATAGATGCCCTGAGACAAATTTAATATTTAAAATTTACTTTGTATGGGAGGTGCCACGCCCGCTAAAAATATTTAAAAAAAAAAATTACAGCCTGTAGCACTCCCATATCCACTGTAAGACCCTGTGAAAATTTCAGGAAGGTCAGATGAGCAGTTACGGAGATTACCTCCTACAAACAAACAAACAAACAAACAAACACATATGACCTCTTTATTATGTTACTATAGATTATTAGCATAGATTTTTTTATTCGAATACTTTCTGATATACAATGTTTTTTGGTTTTTTCATTCCGTACAACAATTATCAGATTTTTCGGCGTTCCTACTCTGGAGCAAGGTACATGTAGCTGCCCATGAGAAGAAGATGGATTATCAAAATTAACTGTTGTCCTTGAACTTAGAATATCATAATGGGAATTTTTCTCTTTAAAGATTTCTGCTTTTGCCCATTTTTGATTTTGAAGATTTTTTTGAGCGATTTTTATTTTTTTCGCAATTTTCGTTTTTGGCGAATTTTTGTTTTTGGCGATATATTTTCCACTACAAATCACATTGATAACTAATGTACTTGTCAAAAGACTGTTGCTTTCGTAGTACTTCATCTTATTTATATAGGAGGTGCCACGCCCACTAATCGCATCCCGCCCAATTTTTATTGGACCAATCACATTAATATCTGATGGACTCATGCAAAATGTCGAGTCTTTCCTCTTTTATAGTACACCAGTTATATGATATTAGATATCTACTTTGCATGGGCGGTGCTACTGCCCACTGCTCCGATCACGCCCATATTTTTGTTCGACTAATCATACAAAGAACCTATGGGCTCATGCAAAGCCACAAAGCCCTCTCTTGTATAGTACTCCAGATATATGACATTAAATAGTTACTCTGCATGGGGAGTGCCACGCCAATTTTTTGTCCGACTACTAATACTAAGATCTGATGGTGTAGTCCAAAGTGTGAAAGCTTCCCTTTTTTAGTACACCAGTTATATGATATCATATATTTACTTTGTACGGGCGGTGCCACGCGCACTGCTCCGATCACGCCCATTTTTTGTCTAACTAATCACATGAATAACTTATGGGTTCACACAAAGTCCCAAGACTCTCACTATAATAGTACTCCAGATATATGACATTTTATATTTAATTTGTATTGCAGGTGCCACGCCTATTGGCTCGATACTGCACATTTTTTGTCCGACTACTCACATTAATAATAGGTGACAACAGACAAATTTTAAAAGCTCTCGATATCACAGTACTCGAGATATATTATATTGAATTATTACTTGTATGGGAGGTACCACGCCCACTTGTCCGATCCCGCCCATTTCCGGCATAGCTACTAACATTAACAATAGGTGACTTCACACAAATTTGCAAAGTTCTCCCTATCATAATACTCAATATATGTATATGATATTAAAAATTTATTTTGTTAGAACGTGCCACGCCCACTAAAAATATTTAAAAAATTATAGCCTATAGCACTTCCCATATCCGAGTAAGACTCTGTGAAAATTTCAGGAATATCAGATGGGTAGTTACGGAGATTACCTCCCACAAACAAACAAACAAACACACAATACCTCTTTATAATATTAGTATAGATAAAATTAGCATACAATTTGTTATAGGTTCCTGGGGTCGTTTTCACTATTTTAAGGCCAATGGGAGACTTGCTAATCGAGGAGTTAAAAGTTAAAACCAACAGAAAATTAAGAAATTTGAATCGTCTTCACATTTTATTTAAATATTTTTTATTTAAATATATAGTATTAAAAATCCGAAAAACTGAAAATTCGATGATGATTCCGCTCATCTCGAGAAATGTACCAGAGCAACTCAAATATAAAAAAAAATTTCCATGCTTGGTTAAAAAGTATGTTGAACTTCATGTTTCATAATAAATCAAATTAATTGAAATTCAATCATTTAAATAAGATATTAAATATTATATTGTATAAACATTACTACGGTATTAATAACTAATGGAATTTGACAAAGTTTTAAAGTTGTTGTTATCTACAAATATAAATATTTAATATCTTTTATTTCAAAATAATAATATTATTTATTATAAGTAACTGGAGTTGCAATAAACTGACATCTACCTGTGATAACAAAATAATGATTCGCGCAAAATAATTGTATTCATATTTATATTTCTATTTTAATTTTAATGTGATCAAAACTCATATTATCACAACCCTTGAAAAAGACAACAATAATTGTTGAAACGTCGGGTGAAATATGTAGTAAAGAGCTTTTTATTTACATTAATACATTAGGCCTGATTAGCTTGATAATAACAAATTATATAAATATTTAATTTATATTGAGTAATTGCTACGTTCATTTTTGTCGCAACTACTCAATTAATAATTTTTGAAGAAACACATAAGCCCAAGAATCTCAGTATTATAGCAAAATCGACTGGCAAAATCCCACCATTTCTAGTAGCATGGATGAATATAAAGTTCCAAGACTCTCGATATCTCACAGAAAAGCAGAAGAACGGATATACAAACAAATACTTTTTCAATTTCATATCTGAATAAATACAAATATATTTAGTACATGTAATATATAGATTAATTTAGAAAAACAGAAATATATTTTGACTGAAAAATTATGTCTTTTTGCATGAGATGAAAAGAAAAAGCCATTTGCAGTGAGATTAAACTAACAACAATATTAGTATCTGCATTTGCGATTATAATCGTATGTTGTTCCTTCCTGTATGAAGACATTCTACATTCAAACATTATATTCTTTTTTTAACTCTAAAAAATAACATTTTCGACTAGAGTTCATTTATAAAATGTTGTTTAAACAACATATGCTTATAGCATCTTTGACGTATTCGTATGCTAGAAAAAATCGTACTACACGAATAATGCTGATGCATACTAATATTGCTATAATAACAACAGCAACATCATACGAACATACATACGTGCGTTACCTGTACCACATTACAAATATAAGAAAATACTAGCATATTTAAGGGCGTTATACATCGTAAAAAGAATATTAGCAGGTTTTACGTTACGTTTTTTTTTTTATATTTTGAAAAATGGACAAAATTTGAAGCAATAATCTAGTGTTTGGTACTACAAACTTTGGTAACTAGCCAAAAAAAAGAGCGTAATATTGAAAAAAAATATTGTTGTTTAACCTAGTTTACCTTGAATATATAAAATAGTTGTACATTTCTTATGTTTGTTTCATCAACACGATTTTAAATGCTTATAAACTAAGATGCAGTTGTTAAGTTTCATTGTTATTATTTTTTTGCAATCAACTTTATTATGCTCAGATAAATTTTTTACTGCATATACGCTAAAAATAACGTGCTTAATATATGCAGCATTTTAACTTTCAGTATGTTTGGCGAAATGGTTTGATAATTCATTTATCTTCTTCAGCAATATTTTCTTTTTGAGACAGCACAGGTTATTAATTATTACCGGGAAGTGGCAACCAGGAATGAGTTAGTTTAAAACTATGAATGCGATAAATCTTCTTTAACCAACATACTGCTTCGTGGGGGTTTATCTCTATAATATGCTAGGGTTAAATGACTTGAGATGGCAAAGGGAATTAAGTGTCAGAAAGCGCCGGGTTTCCGTATAGTTTATGTTCAAAATTTTAATTATTATTTAGTTAATACTAGTATAGCCTAGCACTCGAAACTCGAGTGAAAATTCTAGAAAATATTATTTTTTCATTCAATTTAAAAATTTATGCATATTTAAATGAGCCTAAAGGTATGCTTATCAATTTAGCAATTCACAATCCAATACAGGGCGTGTCATATACAATTTAAATCATCCTCATTAACAGGTGTAACGAATTATTAGAAATATTTTATTTGATTTTATTTAATATATGTATTTTTAAGGCAGATTAAACATAAATTTTTTTTCATTCTCAGCTTCTCCTCTATATGAACTATAACTATGCCAATTTTCACACTCCTCCGTGCCCCCATATTTCTTAAAAAGGGAACTAAAAATTTGCCTTCACGTATTAATATATAGATGTAAAAATATAAACAAAGAAAAAATTAATGCAGGGAATGAATTTTTCATAATCGGTATGAATCGATCGTGACTCTTTCCCAAAACATTTTCATTAAGAGAATTAAATTTTTTATACATTTTATGAAATGGAACATTACTTTTTAAGCAAGAACTTATTCTTATTAGGAAATTGTTCATAATAATATTTTTTAATTTGTTCTACCCTGACCAGGATTCGTTCCCTTCTATAAACCAACAATAGTATGATATTTTATTAGAATAAATAAAAATAAATGTTGGTTTCCATTAACGCGTTACTCTACCGTGTAATGCTTCGTTTATATTAAACCTTTACTGTCAGCTGTCATTTTACTGTTTTTTCTGGTTGGCAACGCTTAAATGCAAAAACAATGCTTGTGTAAATTTTTGGGCAACCTCTATATACAAATATATAAAACAAATATATATAAGTGACCCAACTTTTCTAACCGATGTCTTCCGATCGGGATGATCGGGTTAGTCCTATTGGATACTAGTATAGATACAATTTTTCAACAAGATCGGTCAAGAACTTTCTGAGTTAGAGGGGGGCAAAATTTGACATTTTGAACAAACAGGTGTTTTCTCTCATCCATGTAACTTTTTACTTATTGTTCTTAGCAAAATTTGTCCCAAATAGTTTAGATAGCTACTTCTTCAATCTTTTGTATAAAAATTAAAAAAAAAAATTTGCTTTTTTGCTAAATCAAAAATTGTTCGACGTTTTTTTTTCAAAAAAAATGCTCTTTTTTGCTGGAAAAAAACTTAGGTTTTTGCCTTTAAGAGCTTCTTGGTCGCTTAATGGGATGCCAGTTGGATACCTATCAAAAAATATTTTGTAACTCAAGACAACGGTTTTTCAATTTTTAGCATATGCACTATTTTGCATTTTTTCCTATTTGTGTGTGTTTCTAAAACCATAAAAAAAAATTTTTACCGAGAAACAAGACATATTAACCTTTCCTGCGATATGTAGCATACCGAACTAAAATTTCACACCATCGATATTGTAATACCCACAATATGTTAACCTCGGGAAAAAACCACTTTTTCTATAGAAATGTTGAACAATTATTTTTTTATTTATTTGTAATAATAATCAAATTAATATATAAAAATAATAATAATAATAATATTAATAATAATAATATTAATAACAATATTAACAATAATAATAATAATAATAATAATAATAATAATAATAATAATAATAATAATAATAATAAGAATAATAATAATAATAATAATAATAATAATAATAATAATAATAATAATAATAATAATAATAATAATAATAATAATAATAATAATAATAATAATAATAATAATAATAATAATAATAATAATAATAATAATAATAATAATAATAATAATAATAATAATAATAATAATAATAATAATAATAATAATAATAATAATAATAATAATAATAATAATAATAATAATAATAATAATAATAATAATAATAATAATAATAATAATAATAATAATAATAATAATAATAATAATAATAATAATAATAATAATAATAATAATAATAATAATAATAATAATAATAATAATAATAATAATAATAATAATAATAATAATAATAATAATAATAATAATAATAATAATAATAATAATAATAATAATAATAATAATAATAATAATAATAATAATAATAATAATAATAATAATAATAATAATAATAATAATAATAATAATAATAATAATAATAATAATAATAATAATAATAATAATAATAATAATAATAATAATAATAATAATAATAATAATAATAATAATAATAATAATAATAATAATAATAATAATAATAATAATAATAATAATAATAATAATAATAATAATAATAATAATAATAATAATAATAATAATAATAATAATAATAATAATAATAATAATAATAATAATAATAATAATAATAATAATAATAATAATAATAATAATAATAATAATAATAATAATAATAATAATAATAATAATAATAATAATAATAATAATAATAATAATAATAATAATAATAATAATAATAATAATAATAATAATAATAATAATAATAATAATAATAATAATAATAATAATAATAATAATAATAATAATAATAATAATAATAATAATAATAATAATAATAATAATAATAATAATAATAATAATAATAATAATAATAATAATAATAATAATAATAATAATAATAATAATAATAATAATAATAATAATAATAATAATAATAATAATAATAATAATAATAATAATAATAATAATAATAATAATAATAATAATAATAATAATAATAATAATAATAATAATAATAATAATAATAATAATAATAATAATAATAATAATAATAATAATAATAATAATAATAATAATAATAATAATAATAATAATAATAATAATAATAATAATAATAATAATAATAATAATAATAATAATAATAATAATAATAATAATAATAATAATAATAATAATAATAATAATAATAATAATAATAATAATAATAATAATAATAATAATAATAATAATAATAATAATAATAATAATAATAATAATAATAATAATAATAATAATAATAATAATAATAATAATAATAATAATAATAATAATAATAATAATAATAATAATAATAATAATAATAATAATAATAATAATAATAATAATAATAATAATAATAATAATAATAATAATAATAATAATAATAATAATAATAATAATAATAATAATAATAATAATAATAATAATAATAATAATAATAATAATAATAATAATAATAATAATAATAATAATAATAATAATAATAATAATAATAATAATAATAATAATAATAATAATAATAATAATAATAATAATAATAATAATAATAATAATAATAATAATAATAATAATAATAAATCAAATACATTAGATAAATTTGTATTATAACTATTTTTTTAATTAATATATTGTGGCTGGTGAAGTATTTATGTTTTGTATATTTTTAAATACCCAGTCTTTCACCCAGCTTATTTATCACCTTTATTTGCTTATTTTTTTGCTGATTTTTTTGCCAGTCCTTTCTTGGCGTTATTAGGTTCAGCTGTTAATTTCGCTGCTGGTTTCTTTTTTGGCTTTGGAAAGAAATCGCATTGAGTAAAGGCAGAAAACTTTTTCAACTTGAGCCTTCCATCGACGAGCTGTATAAAAGCATGGTATTGAGCGGTGCCATCGATTGTTGCCACAGCATCAAATCTGCTCTTCAGTGTTTTCAATGTTTCCTCAAGATCCTCTTTGCTACTAAAAACTATTTTAGTTTAAATTTCGTTGAGCTTTATTAATTTGTCCCGTCTATTTATAGATTGACACTACATATTGTATGAACTACGCTTCATTATTTTTGCGATTTCGCGCAGCAATTTCCCTTCAGTATGAAGATTAACCACAATTTTTCTTGCATCTGTTGATTTTCGACCCATCTCAAAATTTTTAAAATGACGCGACTGAACTTCAACTAAGCTGACTTAAATATGCTGAACTAACAAAACGTGAAAGTGAATATTTATCCTTGCCACCTGCACGAATACGGATTTTGTTTAACATAATAATAGCAACACGCCACATAGTATTGCAGTTTTGTTTTTTGTTTTATAAGTAAAATAAATAATAACAAATAAATAATAACAAATATATACATAAGTACATTAAAGTAGAAATTATAAGTTTTTATGAATTAGACCGTAGGTCCCTTCTCTTCTTACTTCAACGCCTCACGCATTCACCTAAACATAAGAAACAAGAATTTTTTTTTTAATTAGTTTTATTCAAATCCACTAAAGATTGTAAAAGCAGATTCGACTAAATTTTGAAATAATTGGAAATGTTTTATATATAAAAAACCTGTCTGTTGACGTACCTTGGATGGAAATATTTCGTGATGCATATTGAAAACTCCAGAATTCTTTATTAAACATAAATAACTATCAATCGCTTTTTATAATTAAGGATTTCAAATAACCACTGATTGTTTAAGGAAAGATATTTCGCTGCGGTTCTTTTAGCAGTGACCTAAATTATTTGAAGCTAATCTAAACATTTAAATATGACATTATAAGACGACATTTCTATTATTCCCTAATTTAAATAAATGTAAAGAAGACTCTCAGGATTTAAGTATTATTTTGTAAGAACACGAAAACTTCTGAAAAAGCACAAAATTAGTTGTATGCTTAGTTTTCATTAATTTCAAGGCAAGTGCAATATATAAAAAAAATATTCACGGCACGCAAGATCTAAAAGGTTCGACATCATATTTATATTTATATTTTATATTTATATTTATATTTTAGTTTTAAGAAAAGCAACTCTGGTGAAAGGTGCTCATTGTCCGACGTTGTTCGAAAGTTAAATATTATGGAAAAATATGACACGTCGCGATTCCATTGCATGCAATAGTAAATTTTTTGATATCTCATTTCCAAAAAAGGATTTAGAGTTATGCATATGGCATCCCTAACCAAGATATCGCACCTGTACCTCTAAAGTGAGTAAACTCAAAATTTAAAAATTTTTTACAAATGGTTTTCTTTAATATATGCTACAAAATTTTAAAACGGTTGTTTCATTTTAAAGAATTGCGAATAAAAAGTATACAACAGTAGTTCTTTTTGCAATTTTTTCAGTGATCATCAAAAATAATAAGTTTATTGGGTGAACTCAAAATATGTCTTTTTAGTGGATTCTAAAGCAGCTACTCTTATAACACAAAGAGGGTTCCAACTATATTTTGTTTGCGAAAGACTAGAAAAACGATGTAATGGTTTTGCAGTGAATGGATATGATCACTGAGTATCACGGAGGAGTGTGAAATCTAAAATAGTTATAGATCACATGGAGGAGAAGTGCCGAATGATAAAATTTATGTATAACATGTGTTAAAAGTATATTAATTTAAAATAAAATATTAATAATAAATAATTTAATAAGAGCCTAATGCTAATGTAGGCTAATCAATTTTAGCCAACTCACAATTCATCGAATTTCATTGGTATTCTATATCACACGATTCCTAGAATCTGCACTCTAATTTTGAGTGCCGTTTTTTTTTTTTTTTTGCAAAACGGGAATAATAATAGCAATACTCCAACAGTGAATACATTGTTCCTTTCCGAAATGAAATTATCCCGTTTGAGTGATTGCCAAAGAAAGAGAACATTAAAGCGGACATGTGGTTACTGTAAATATCTTGTATACATAATTGCAACAAATTGCAAGAAACAGTAATGCAAGTAACCGTCACTTGACATGTTTGTTCACTGCATTTTCGAATTATTTTTCAATCACGATGATTCAATCATCAAACAAAAATAATAACTTCGGAATTAAATGATTATAAAATCAAAGCTGAATGAGATTAAAAACTTTATTGTTTTATTATTAATTAATTGTTACATTTCTATGAACACTTGTACAAATACTCGTAATATTTGATACTTGACAAAACTGAGTTTGCGTACAACAGTACAGCAGTAAAATAATTATAATAATAATAAACAGTGATATTTTGTGAAACTGAAATGAAATAATAAATTTTAATAAATTATACTCAGACACACACTTACATGTACTCTCAGTTATACAAAAACAATTTGTAGTGATTTTATTTACATTTAAAATAAATTGCAATGTTGCACAAATGATATGATGTACAATACAATTGCGTTTGTACAGATAAACATACATACATAATAGGGCGGGTCGATTTAAAAATCGCACAAGTGACAAGGAAAATCGTATTCCAGCGATCAAAAAAATAAACTTTGCCCGAGGAACCATACCTCTAAAACGAATTCTGATGTCCCGACTTTTGACCTGACTGTCTGTCTGTCTCACTTTGACCCACTTAGAGTGCCCCAATCGAGTCCAAATGTATGATCGACCCCCCTAACTTTGGAGGGCCGACCCACCCATGCCAGTGGCATACCCCCTGGAACCCCTGGGGGGTTCTCCATACAAACATTTAAAAAAATCACCATTTGTTGTTTAGAATTGGGTTGAATATGTTTGATTTAATATTAAAATTAACACTCATACGTATACGTATCTTCCTTCTACTCTGCTAATAAATAATAATCATACGCCTTGACTATGTTATGTTATTCAAAAAGATCGATCGGATGAGGGTAAATAACTTTTAGATCACTCCGTGACTATGCGTGACTATGCGTGACTACCCCAAAAGTAATCTGCAGTCACAACAAGACTATGGGCCAAGTTTCAGATGAATTGCATGAGGGGAATGGGGTTGCCCCATGGCAGACAGACAGACAGACAGACGTGTCAAAAGTCGGGACATCAGATTTATTTTTAGAGGTATGGTTCCCTTTTTTGATCCCTAGAATATGATTTTTCTTGTCACTTGAGCGATTTTTTTGCCTCCCTACAAATCGACCCGCCCTAATACATACATATGTATGTATATGTGAATATAAATATACTTATGCAAGTATGTGTGTACATACATATATTTTGAGTTTTCATTAACATGTACACATAAAATGTATATAAACAATAACAATAACAAACAACTTCGAATTCAAATGTCAAATTAATGACCATATGAAATATAAAACTTTTCAATGTAAAATAATTTCTTCTATCGAAAATCAGTAAATATGGGCATGCATAATCCCTACTTATCATATATCCAATAGAATAAGAGGTTTTCGTAACAACTGGAACTGTAAATTGAAAACTTTACTGGATTTTAAAAAAATAATCATTACGCTTTTTTTTAATTTGATTAAATTAAATTAAGTTTAAAGGTTTAAATTTAAGAATTCGGTAGTCGATGATCGCAATTAAGTATTAATATATTCTTCGAATAAATACTAGTAACAAAAATATTGAAATATATTCTAAATTTAATTTTTTTGAAGATTTCATATGATGAAGGGTTTTTTAATTTATTTTGGACAATTTGTTTTTAATTAGTAGTGAAATATTAAGTAAAAGCAACGAATGTATACACGTTGCAACTCATCTTCTGAAGTCTTTCAGCTAATAATATTTTTTATTTATTTTTATTTATTTTTTTTTATTAATTACATAATACAATTATTGTAACTAAAATGAGAAAAAAGTACTAGCAACTGAGGCTTTCCACTCTAATAATAATAATATGGTAATATAAATTATTAAAAAAAAACGTCTTTATTCATTTAACTTCTTATTTGTAGTTTGTAAATATACAATTTTTTTTATGAATATGACATCTAATTAAAATTGTATATTAAAAATAATATTTTTAAAAATCAAAAACTGACTAAGAGTACGTTTAGACCAAAACAAAATCAAAATCTAAGCAAGTAACAAAATTAGAGTCGGTCTAGACAGACTATACGATACCCTATACCATGGTTAAGATACCCTATCTCTCCGGTGCAACTAATTGGATATATATAGTAAGCATAAACTAAGTTTGAGTGGCATTGTTGTTAATTTTGGCTGCAGATATGAAAAAGTTCATATCGGGTGCTATATTTATATGGGGTCTAGGTCGAAAAATGGACCGATCCTGATCATATTTCGTAAAGTCACTTATATTTTGAAAAAATGAATACAAACCAAATTTGAAGGAAAGAGATACATATGTGCAAAATTTTTTTTTTCACAGATTTAAGTGAAGATCGGGAGCAACTCTATATGGGGCCGATGACTTAGAATTGTCCTATAGAGATTATTTTCGGACTACTGATTAATGGATATAATAGACACATATAAACCCAATTTGACTCAGATCTATATGATAATTTGGATCTTATAGCAATTTATGTCGATTTCATAGGGGTCATTTGTATGGGGACTAGGTCTGAACATGGACCGAATTTCACCAGTTTCAATAGCGTTCATCCTAAGGCCGAATTTGTTTGCGACCAGTAGTTTGATTACAAGGTTTACATGGACACACAGGCGGACGGACGGACGAACATCGGTATAATAAAAGATGGGTCTAGTTCAAATATTTTTGGTAGTTACAAACAGTAGCACAAAGTCATTATACCCAAACCACATTGTGATATAGGGTATAAAAACCAATTCGTTTACACGCACCAATCGGGTTTCTCTTGTTTAATTTGAAATGTGAAATTAGTTTTAAAATAGTCAAAACAAATTTCGCTTCGCTGTTCGATTTTTCGAACAGTAAAAATCCTTTTTTTTCCCAAAAATTATTAATGTATGGAAAAGGTGAATTTTGATGATAAAAAAATATCACCGTATGACCACCACTGTTGTCCCCGACGCCACGGGCACATTTTGCATTAATTTTTAAGAATAATAAAAAAAATTAAAGAATAATCATGATGAATTATTATTGCCAATATATGCAACTATTTTATAAAAAAAATGTTACACATGTGTTACATGTGTAAACTTCACTGTTCGAAATTTCGAACAAGTAAACTTGACTGACATTTCTCATTCTTGTTGTGTTTGACACGCGGTATATATGAAAAGAAGCTTCTTCATTATGTTCTTGTTTATCGACCAGATTTTACTGGCCAGATTTTTTAATTAACCCTAAAAAAGTACGTTTTTCCAAAAAAAGTATAAATAAAATTGAATCTTGGAGCGAAATGGGTTAAATAATAAAATGAAAAATTGTGAAGAATTTGGTCAATACGCTTATGCCAATGGCAATTTAGCATCTGTGGCTAAGTGACTTGTACAATTGTTGCAAAAATTTTATTTATTATAATGTTTTTGCTTTTTTAATTTAGATGATAGTTCAATCAAAATATTTATTTACGAATGTAGTATAGAATGAAACAACGTGTGACAGGATCTGTTAGTAATATCTAGGTTTTTTAAATTTTATTAGTTTTTATAGAAAAAAATGTTTAATTAAAAAAAAAATTTTTAACAAAAACCAAAATTTTCTAAAGTTTAGGTTTATATATTTAAATATAAAATTTCTTAAATATGAAACTAAAAACATAAATACAAATATGACATTATAGATAAATATTTTAAAAAATTTAAATAATATTTTAAAGTCATAAAATAGAATATTGATTCATTATGAAGTTGCATATAAAAACGACCACTAGTTCACTTTCGATTGAAGAGCATTTTATTAACAATAAAGCATAAAATAAGTCATTCCGATTTGGTGTTCTATGAAACTCCAGTTGTACGAAACTTTAAACAATATATTTTAAAACTTTAAACAATATATTTATAACTGAATTTCGGGTTGAAAAAAACTTATAATTCTTAATAGTAAATATTTTATCAGAATATGAAATGGCTTGCAGCTAATATATATCTTTTGATGAAATCGAAAATTCAATTATGTTACTTTAAAACAATTTGGTTGGTGACTTTTTTCTTATATGTTTTGCTTTTTGTTTTCACTAATTGCACTTTCAATAGTTTTATTACCACTTTGAATTTTCATCGTATATTTTTACAGAAAAACACTTCGTTTATATGATAATCTTAAAAAATAGTTTATTTCCTAATAAAATAAAAAAAAAATACCAAAAATAAACATAAAAGCGAATGTTCAAATTATAGGAACCGATGTTGTTTTAGGTCCAGTTTTGTGCCTGTGTGATACGCCTACTTTTAGGTATTCAAAAAATTGAATAGATTTTCTTCTACTATGGAACTAAGTTGATCCATTGTTTAATTTCTCAAATCTTCTTCTTTACCATGCACCATTGAAACAAAATTTAAATTTTCATATTAATTACAGTATTAATTGCAATATGTTTGAAAATGACTACAAATTTAACAATCTTCTCAAATCATCGTTTTTTCGGAAAATGGTTAATTCTTAAACTTTTATATTTGCTTAATGCAACTAAACGAAGCAAACACTGAAAATTCGAACGCTTTCATATGAAAGCAGGAAATTGGTGAAGGTTTTCTTAAAAATAACTTGATTTATAGTTTTTAATTCACAGGTATGCGGTCAAAATTTCCAGGGAAACAGGAAGTTAAAAACAGTTAAATTCACAGAAACTTTTTGGAAAAAGTTTCCAAAATCGAAACTGTAATAGGATCGATAAACTCAAAAGGCACCATCAATTAATTTTCTCTCTAAATCTTTCTGCAAAAAGTTTTATGTGTCTTCTTTTTCCAAAAAGCAGAAAATTCATAACTTATTCTAATTAGAGGAAAATGCATGCAAAAACAATACAAAACAACTCCAACAGTATTTGGACAAGCAAACATTCTTTTTTGTTTCAGAATAAAATATCTAAAAGTTCTTAAATTGCTCAATAATTCCTTGTTGAGTTTCATAAATGCTGGATTATTTTTCTATGAATGGCATGAACAGCAAAAAATCTGAATGTGCAATTTTCAGTACGTTTTCCTCTAGAAAAGTGTGAAATTGTAAACTTCGTGCTAAAAATCTATGTACATTAAAAAAAAAATGCGTGCAAAAACTACGCCAACAGCAAAAACAACTATTGAAAACTCGTACTTGCAAAACTTGCAATCATACAATTCACAATATAGAATAATAAATTGAAATACATAATAATATATTTAATAATATGTATGGTAGAACTCGTACAACAACTTTTTATTGTGAACAACTGAAAAGGAACTATCATGATATTATACTCACCCATTCATACAATGTATATGTGGAGATATACCCAGTCAGCATTTTATGCAATTAATAGCCATATTCTAGTCGTCTGCGCTATTAAAACGAAACATAATGAATATAAAGAACAGAATTACAAAGCGACCCATATCAATGTTTTTTTTTGTTGATTTGGAGCCAAATCCAAATAATAAGAAAATTTAAGATGTAAGACATCTCCTTAACGCAATTATTAAAATGAAACCTCCTTTAAAATCAAAGGATATTGTACAATGTCACCGATGTTCCCAGCAGTTTGGGTACACCCATTATGTAGGAGCATAAATAAAAATGTGTTAAATGCGGACTAAGTCATCCCACGGATAAATGTCCAAATAGTGTGTCAACTCTCTACAATATCACACCGCAAACTACAAAGGATGTAAGGTTTACAGAGATTAACTAAATGTAATGTAGGAGCATAAATAAAAATGTGTTAAATGCGGACTAAGTCATCCCACGGATAAATGTCCAAATAGTGTGTCAACTCTCTACAATATCACACCGCAAACTACAAAGGATGTAAGGTTTACAGAGATTAACTAAAAAGAAAAAAAAAGAAAACTCATTAATCGCAGGCAAAACTTGAATAGCCATGAATCAAGGAATCTATTTAATTCAGAAAATGCTCCTTCTTTTAACAACAATATACCAGATAACAATCAACCAGAAACACGTTAATTTTTATACGCTCAAAATATCCGAAATAATATTGCAGTAGTAACAATAAACTAAAAATATTGAAACTTCAATACAAAGCCGAAGTGAATTATTCAATACACTGTTGCAAATGATGCAACTTTTTATTAAAAAGCTATGATTTTAAATCTACGGATAGCACTTTATTGACTGGCAACTGATCTCAGAGACTCACTTTACAAGTAGAAGTTTCAATGCCAATCATCGTAATGGTTGAGCTCATGCAGATTCTGGAGTCTTAATAAAATGTATATAAAATTTGTCATTCTCAAGGGATTTCAAATAGCACACCTTCAGGCAACATTTAAAAAGCTTAAATGTGATGATGGCGATTTGGTTATTTCTTCAATATACGAGGGCGGATCAATAAGTCCGTGACTTTTCGAACTTCCCTCATAGTTATATGAAATGCAATACTGCTCCCCTCAAGCACCACCTGTAAAATTTTGGGCAAGTTCCTTCATTTACTTTGCGTTTAACAGCTGTTCAAAACATACAACCTCGTGGTTTTTTTTTTTTGAGTGCTCACAAAATATTATTTTGTGCGTAAAAAAAACCGTAAATCAAACCAAGGAAACTCTGCACCAACCATGAAATTATTGATCAAACAAATGCCTATTTTATAGATCTTGAAAAATCCTATTTTTTGGAAGGGATACAAAAATTGGAGAAACGTTGGACTAAATGTATTGAGCTAAAAGGAGATAATGTTGAAAAATATTTTTTTTTTTGCAAAAAAAACTGTGTTTTATTCTAAAAGTCACGGACTTATTGTTCCGCACTCGTATTTTCCACCTTAGGATGACTATTTCTTGTTGGCGGTGATTTTATCTTCAAGCGTTCATGGTAGGTTTCCGGTTAATAAATCTTAAAGAAAGAAAACTTTTCAAAAGTCTTAATAGGAATAACATGTATACTTTATCCACAGGAACATCAAAGTACTGTCCTAGTGACCTTCGAAAAAAAGCTGATTTGCTGGATTTTTTTTTTAATCTTCAAAGTTATTCCTAGGCACAAATTAGAAATAAGAAGCTGCGACAACTTAAGTTCTGATTACACACCTGTAATTATCAATTAAAATGTTTCTGTTACAATGAAATCTTCAAAGTACCACACCTTCTCTTCTAACACAAATATATCACTTTTTCAGCAATAGTTGGAAACAAACTTATATTTATAAATATGACCCTTTAAACAAAATCTAAAATTTATGATGCATTTGAAGACTTACAAACTAGATTCACAAACTAGATTTGAAATTCGATAGCTTGTGAGAGAAAATAGAAGGTTACAAAACAGATGGCAGAAATATTAATGATAACTACTTATTGAACACAAAAATGCGAATTTCTGGATAAAATAAATAACTCAAAGTATGAAGAACATCTTTTATGGAAATCCACTAAATATATCAAATGACCATCTAAGAGGAATGCATATATTAAACGCCGATGGTTCTTGGTTAGAACTGATAAAGATATTTCTGAAACATTTGCTAATCACCTTAAATATACAATCGTGCCATTTTCATTTAACACTGAAACTCAACAAGAATAAATATCACATTTTCTTAACTCATCTTTACAAATGGACCTTCCAAATAAAGCATTTACTCAAAAAAAAAAATTAAAAAATGAAATAAAATTATTAAACAAAAACAAAGCTCCAGAAAATGATTTCGTAAGCAATCTTGTACGAATATGTAGCGTATTTCTTACACTAATATACAATTCAGTTCTTAGGCTTGCTCACTTCCTATTGCAGTGGAAGTGTGCGGAAACAATGATCCAAATAACAAATAGACCATAAAATATAAATTCATCATACAGACCAATACGCACGCTGTGTATATTTTGCAAAAATATTTGAAAAAGTATTCTTACGAAGATTGTCGCCTATATTGGAAAATAAGAACATTAGTCCAGACTATCAATTTGGATTTAAACAGAATCACGGTACAACTGAGCAAGTTCACTGTATAGTGAATGTTATTATAGATGCTCTAGAGAATGAAATATATTGCTCAGCTGTTTTTGGTGACATACTTGTTGTATGTCTTTGTCGAGTTGGCATCAAGGGTTGCTCTACAAGATTAAAATGTATCTTCGTGCACCGTACTATCTAGTGTTAAAAAGTTAGTTCAATAAAAGACATTTGTATGTAAAAGACAATGATGAGAGTTCAGAACTGTATCAAATAAAAGCTGGAATACCACAAGGTAGCTTATTAGGTGCCATTATGTACATCATGCACACACCAGATATGTCCGTATGCAATTATTGCTGCAAATGCTTCTCTTGTACAAGCATCCCTATTTGTCCAAACTGAGCTAGATTTGCTAGACTCATGACTATAAAAATGGAATATAAAGGTTAACACGCAAACATCGAATCATGCAACATTTGCACTTAGACGAGTGACTGTCCTCCAATTACTAATAACGGAAATAACATCCATAAGTGTTTTTCAGTGCGGTATCTCGGTATGGTCTTGGATAGCGCATATTAAAAAAAACAGCATCAACTTAACGTAAACACTAAAAAGCTTTACTGGCGTTTAGGACCAAAGTCTCAATTGAATCTTAACAAAAAACTGATAATATACAAAGTAATACTGAAACCAACCTGGACTTACGGTGTCCAATTATGGGCACTGCTAGCAACTCAAATATTATATTTCAGCCAGATTATAAAAAAAATTAATTATTTTTGAAAACTCAAAATTGTAACAACAATTCTTTTGTAAATAACTACTGTAAATATTTTTCATTTATACATATTAGTGTTGTAAAAAACATGTATTTTTATTAATCCCTGTGATTTAAAATTAAGTTTAAAAAATTTGCTATTATTTGATATTATCTTCGGCTAGATTGTAAATAAAGAATATACTTTAAAAAAATAAAAAAAAATATATATAATTATTCAACTTTCACTTTAAAATTTTTTAAAATTTTAATTGAAATTTAGAAATCAAGTTTTTGTAATTAAATTTGGTATCGGGTAAAAGTGGATAAAGCTCTGCATCACCAGTTGTCAAAATCATTCAACTAGGTTGTTGGCTGCAGTGAGCTGTCAAAGTTTACAAATTATGCAGTTTTTCTCAAAAAAAAGGGAAAAATTTAAATTTTTACGTAAATATTTTTGCGTAAATATTTTTCACACTTTTTTTAAGAAAGGTCCCTAATTTGGTCATTTTCCATTTTATTGGGCCACAATTTATTAAGTTAGAGTTGGAATTAGTTTCGTAGATTTTAAAAAAGTATAGGATTTCAGTTTGTATTTACAAGAAAAACAAGTAAGAAAATTATAGTCGGTCTAGACCGGCTATACGATACCCTATACCATGCGTTTAGAGATCCTATCTCTCAGGAAAATAAGCATAAACCAAATTTGCGTGGGATTTTTATTAATTTTTTCGGCTGCAGATATATCTATATAGGCCCAAAAATGGACCGCTCCTGATCATATTTGGTAAAGTCTCTTGTATTTTGCAAAAATATATACAACCAAACTTTGAGAAGAATCAGTGCAATATTTTTCTTTTTTGATAGATTTAAGTGAAGATCGGGAAGCAGCTCTATATGGGGCCTATGAGTAAGAGTTGTCGCACAGGGATCATTTTTGGACTACTGATTAATGGATGTAATAAATACATACAAACCCAATTTGACTACGATTTATATGATAATTTGGATCTTATGGCAATTTAAGTCGATTTCATAGGGGTCATTTGTATGAGGGCTAGGTCTAAACATGGACCGATTCTCACCAATTTCAACAGCGTTCATCCCATGGCCGATAAAAGCTGATGTACCAAATTTCATCAAAATATATTCATATTTGCGACCTGTAGATTGATTGCAAGCTTTACATGGACACACAGACGGACGGACGGACGGACGGACATCGTTAAGTCGAATCAGAAAATGATTCTGTTTCGATCGGTATAATTAAAGATGGGTGTAGTTCAAATATTTTTGGTTGTTACAAACAGCAGCACAAAGTCATTATACCCAAACCACATAGTGGTATAGGGTATAAAAAGGTTGAGACAATGCGTAGCCATTTTTTATACCCTATACCACTATGTGGTTTGGGTATAATGACTTTGTGCTGCTGTTTATAACTACCAATAATATTTGACCTAGACCCATCCTATAATAAAGGATCGATCGACTTAGAATCACTTTCTTAGTCGATTTAGCGATGTCCGTCTGTGTGTCCATGAAATTTGGCATATAAGCTTCTATGAGGTATTGTTAAATTAAGTGCTATTCCAAAACTAATTGAAAAACTTATATATGACACGTTATCACATCATGTGTCCTCTATCATATCTTCAACGCAACATGGATTCTGCAAATCACGCTCTACAATAACAAATCTTTCGGAGCTTACAACTTTGGTAAATGATGGTTTTATTAATATGAAACAAACAGATGTTATTTATAATGATTTTAGCAAAGCATTCGATAAAGTAAATCATGATCTATTGTTGTTTAAGCTTGACCGTATGGGCTTTGGTATAATGCTAATAAAATGGATTGGATCATATTTAAAAGACAGAACACAATGTATTAAGTTTCGTAACTCGTATTCGAACAACATAAAAGTATTATCTGGTGTACCTCAAGGTAGTCACTTGGGACCTCTTTTATCTACGCTATTTATAAATGATCTTCCTTCTGTAATTAAACACTCAACTACATTAATGTATGCAGACGATGTAAAGTTAATTTTTACCCTCAACAATCTTGATCAACAATCACTTTTACAGAATGATATTGATCATTTAACTACTTGGTGTAATATGAATCTAATGGACCTAAATGTCAAAAAATGCAAATATATGATTTTTACAAGATCAATTCCAATTAATGGTCGGTATATCATGAATAATGCTGTGCTTGATTTAGTGGATACATTCAACGACCTTGGCGTACTTCTGGATAAAAAATTAGACTTTAGAAGTCATATTTCGCTAACAATAAATAAAGCTACTGGTGTACTTGGATTCATTAAACGGTGGGCTAAAGAGTTTTCGGATCCGTATACGACAAAACAATTGTTTACTACCTTGGTAAGACCAATACTCGAATATGGGTCTGTAGTCTGGGAATATACATTCGAATAAAATTGAATCAGTTCAAAAACAATTTTTGTTATTTTGTCTTCGTGGTTTGGGCTGGGATCCTAATATGATGTTGCCATCTTATGAAAATCGTCTGGCTCTAATTAAGCTTCCTACATTGAAAAGTCGTAGACATATGCTAAATGTTACTTTCCTGTTAAAACTGTTAAATGGTAGTCTTAAATCTGAATTTCTTATCAACAAAATAAATATAAATATTCCTTTTCGATCATCAAGAAATTATAACTTTCTAACTATCAAATATTATTGTACAAACTATGCTAATTTTAATCCACTACGTAAAATTTGTGATGAGTTTAATATGCTGTATCAGTTTATTGATTTTAATAAAAGTTTGGATATTGTGAGAAGAGATATTATATTACACTTAAATGCATTAAATCAACTGAATTAAATAAATTTTATATATCAATTTTGTTAAATGTTTAATTATATATATAAATTATAATATAAATGTACATATACTTTAAGTAGTCTGTAAGGATGATTCCATAGACTGAATAAATAAAATAAATAAAAAAATAAATAAATAAATCAGCCATCAGATGAACGCTATTGAAATTGGTGAAATTCAGTCCATGTTCAGACCTAGTCCCCATATAAATGACCCCTATGAAATCAACATAAATCGCCATAAGATCCAAATTATTATATAGATTTCAGTCAAATTGGGTTTGTTTGCGTTTATTGTATCCGTTTATCAGTAGTCCAAAAATAATACCTATAGGACAATCCTTAGTCATAGGCCCCATATAGAGCTGCTTCCCGATCTTCACTTAAATCTATCAATAAACAAAAATATTGCACAGATTTTTCCCAAATTTGGTTTGCTTATAATTTTTCAAAATATAAGTGACTTTACCAAATATGATCAGGATCGGTCTATTTTTCAACCTAGTCCGCGTATAAATATAGCACCTGATATGAAATGTTTCATATCTGCAGCTAAAAAAATCAATAACAATGCCATTCATATTAGTTGGACCGGAGAGATAGGGTCTCTTAGCCATGGTATAAGGTATCGTATAGTCGGTCTAGAGCCACTATAATTTTCTTACTTGTTTTTATTGTAATTTTAATAAATCACTTTTTAAAAGTAAATGGGAGTCGCTTTCGAGTCTTTTTTAACCCCACATGAGATTAATCAGTTTTTAATGTGATTTTAGTAAAACAATGTACGGTGGGTATCCACATATTAAAAATCCATTTCGTTATGTACACATTCATACATTCAAACACCTACAAACATACATACACAGTAACCGGCACGCACCAACATATACGGTGTTGCATGAAAAGAAAAAGTTTATCGCTTTTGTTTTTTTTTTCCTCCTATCGTTCTTGCAACAAGGACAAACTTTTATTGGTCATGCAAATGGTCATGCATCTACAAAACATGCATGAAGAACATTTATTATGAAATGTTGAATGAATATTTAGTTATTAACTTACAACTACTATAAGAAGTGAAAAAAAAACATGTAAAACTACAAACTTTAGAAGAAATAAAAAAAATTATCGAGTTTTAATATGAAAATTATTTCGTTACTTTACAATAATGTGAAAATACTTTTAACAACAACTACAGTAAGCTCGATGATAAAAGTTGTTAGTTTAAAAAGAAAATACACAAAATACACACAGACTCCTAGAAGTGTGATGTAATTAATGTAATGAAAAAACTTGTTGCTAAATTGCAAATCAAATTGAATGCATGGCAAATCAGATTTAATATTGAAATTGTTTTAAGTGATTAAATGAAATTGTTTTAAGTGATTAAATTGCTGTTTTGTGAAATATATTATGCATTTTAGTACAATAGAACACATTTTATTGCAATTTATCAACCACAATTGTTGTTGTTTTTATAAGATAAGAGATTGTATTAGTTTTTGGTTGATGTTGTTTGTTTTTATTTTGCTTTTTTGTTTTTGAAGTTTGTTGGCTGAAATCTGTTTTGTTCGTATCACCTTGGATATCGTTCACTGCAATAAATCAAAATATGGCATTACGAGGCTTCATGGAACAAACAGATATCATATTGCTCACACACACACAAACACACGCACACCACGTACCACTACCACACCATTCTAAACTTTAGTAATAACAGTCATGTATGAATTTAATTAAATTTCCAAATTCCATACAATTCAAATTTATCCGAATTTATGCATTACGGCTGTTGGCAAAGGTAGATAGAGTAACTAACATGCGTAGACATTAAACGACAGTTTTCGTTTCAATTCGAAAGAGGGGAGAGAAGAAATATCACTAAACAATGGCGTGGATAACAACAAAAAACGAGTGCACACACAACGCACACACAAACGCTGTTTGACAAACAACAACACAACACATTAAACATATTAAAAATACACGCGTCAAAACACACTCACAAACAGTGTTTAAACTAACACACTAACAAACCACTCTGCCACAAACCCAAAAACGGGGGATGTCGGAAAAAGCTTTAACTTTAATAAAAACTTGTGGTTTCCATGGTTTATGTGTTAGATGGGTGGGTTGATGGTTAGATGCGTTCAAAGCATCTACAATTCCTTAGCTAGATGGAGTAACTAAAGTAAAAACCAGCCGCAGCATTTTATGCTTGGTTAGTCACAGTTTTCCATATGAGTTGAAAAAATGACAAGTGCACGCGTAAACATTTTTAATGGAAAAAGCATGATCAGCTCTGTAAAAAAAAAAATACAAAAAAAAAAAACAAACAAAAAAAAAGATTAATAAAATTTACGAAAATTGTCTAAAGTTTCAATTCAAAAAAGCAATTTTAAGTTTTTGTTACATACATTTTTATAAACGATACACACCTATCCTCTCAATTTTTTACAACTACATGTTCGTATGTAAATACAATAGGGATGTTCCTGTAGATGTAGGGGTTTTTTAAAAGAATGTTCTAAAAGTTGCATAGAGTCAGAGTAGATCAAATGAAATTTGATGTAAGTTATATAGGAAAAATAACATAATGCGTGAGCTAGTGGAGCTCTTCGGCCCAATGTGTACACACCCGTGTTGTTATAACAACCTCAATAAACTTTTGAAATAATATGAAATCGCATTTTCATTAAAATTGAGAAAAAATAAATTAAAATTCTGCTTATAATCGCATCTCCAATATTTAGTCGATTTCTGACTCGAATTATGCCAATTTTGAATGAAAAAGAATATATGTATACATAATAATAAACAAATAAGAATGAATATTCATATTCAATATTCATTTGCATGCCAGTACATCCCAGCAAAACTTTCCATTACATGTAATGAGCTTTAGAATAAGAAATCAAAAGCGTTCAGTAATTACCTTTCCATTTTACGAAACCCATTATTTTAATATGGGGGTGTCATTGGAGAAAAGAGCTTACCGGCACCTTACTAGGTACTGATACAAATAACTAGTTACTTTATAGATAACAAGAAAGGTTTTGAGTAATTGGTTACATTTAGGAAGTACAGTAAATTTCCGTAAAAACAACACATTGATATCGCATAATCTGTAGCTTTTGTTGCGTTTTTTGTCCAATGATGACTGTCGCCGCGAAATAGTTTATCTCATTAAATTTAACTCATTATTTATTGTCATTACCAGTAAGTATTTCCATAAATCATTATCAGGAAGTCCTTACAATGAAATTACTCAAAAGGTATGGGGTTAACATTACCATGTAATGCAATGGTAATAACTAATCCTTACCAAGGTTTTGCTGGGATACTCGTACTCGTATCTAAACGTGAAGTTATTTACATTTGCCCGTACATACTGACGTTCGTTTTTCACTTATTGAAATATCCTAAGCAACTACAAGTATAACATCAATCGAATATTAATTTCATTAAATATGATCTCATTAAAAATTGCGGTTCAGAAAAATGTAGCAATATACGCAGGTATATACAGACGAGCCTCGATTATCCGGAATGAATAGGGCTCGGTTAATATAGGTAAAATAAAAGTATAGCGTTACAAATGCACTTTTTATACCCTATACCACTATGTGGTTTGGGTATAATGACTTTGTGCTGCTGTTTGTAACTACCAAAAATATTTGACCTAGACCCATCTTTAAATATACCGATCGAATCAGAATCACTATCTGATTCGATTTAACGATGTCCGTCCGTCCGTCCGTCCGTCTGTGTGTCCATGTAAAGCTTGTAATCAAACTGCAGGTCGCAAATATGAATATATTTTGATGAAATTTGGTGTATAAGCTTTTATCGGCCATAGGATGAACGCTATTGAAACTGGTGAGAATCGGTCCATGTTCAGACCTAGCCCCCATACAAATGACCCCCTATGAAATCGACTTAAATTGCCATAAGATCCAAAATATCATATAAATCTTAGTCAAATTGGGTTTGTATGTGTTTATTACATCCATTAATCAGTAGTCCAAAAATGATCCCTATGGGACAACTCTTAGTCATAGGATCCATATAGAGCTGCTTCCCGATCTTCAGTTAAATCCATTAAAAAACAAAAATATTGCACTGATTCTTCTCAAATTTTGGTTGTATATATTTTTGCAAAATACAAGAGACTTTACCAAACATGGTCAGGATCGGTGCATTTTTGGGCCTAGTCCCCATATAGATATAACATCCGATATGAACTTTTTCATATCTGCAGACAAAAAAATTTATAAAAATCCCACTCAAATTTGGTTTATGCTTATTTTCTATGTCCACTTAGTTGGGCCTTGGGGTAGGGTCTCTAAACGCATGGTATAGGGTATCCTATAATCGGTCTAGACCGACTATAATCTTCTTACTTGTTTTTGGATTTATTTATTTTGTTTGTTCTGTAAACGATAAAAATAAATTTTATATTACAATTGCGAGCAATAGGATTCCCTCATTTCATTTTAAACACACAAGAATTTAACGATTACATTATATTCACAAGCAATAATAGAATTGAGTTAATCACGGTTAATCGATCATGACTATAAAGTTTTCTTCTCTTAATCGTTCACGAATTATTGATGTTTCCAGTTGATCGAACCACGGCTAATCGATGTTCAACTGTACATCCATCATACTTGTCTGTAAGTACAAAGGTAACATCTGTACTCATAATTACTAAAGATTACTAAAGATTATAAATGTTCTTGTTAGTTATGTCAACTATTTAATGTAATGCATATTGTTGAATGCAATTGCATTAATAATGGACATGTCAGCATTATAATCTTTGGACAAGGAGTCGTATGCACCACAAAGTGATTTTTACATTAAAAACAATAGGTGATTATTAACATAACTTTTTTATATATACGAGTAGGGTATTCCCAAGGGTGTCCTTACTGTTGTACGTATCGCCTGTGCTAAAATTATACAACAGTAGTATGTATAATTATTATTAATATTTTCCATACAAAAAAAATTATACGACAATACAACGTTAGCAGGCAAGAATGATAGAATACAAGATTACGCCATCCCGCGGACAGTATAAAAATTACTTGCCCCGGTAGGGCTAGTGACGTCACGCAAACTGTGTTCCTATTGGCTAATCATTTTCAGCTGTCAAACTGTTATGTTTATGTGTATGTTTACATTATAAACAATAACATTGTAACAGTGGGACAATTTATTATTTTTCTCTTCAAATTATTTGTTATTTCTACAAATATGTTAATTTATTTATTTTATATACACTAAAGAAAAATGGTCCAACAATATTTGAACAAATTTTTAAAGGCCATAGTTCTGTACTTCAGAACAATGGTGGCCATCGAGGGAATTGAGTTAGTAATAGTGTTTATGAGCATGTGTTAGTTGTACTACACTGATCGAAATCCATGGACGTAACACAATGCCGATATTAAATGGGTTTGTGTAGATTTTGTATGAATTTTTATATGAATAAAAGGGAAAATAGTTGAGTTCACGAAAAATTTGATAAAATTTTAAGTATATTTTGTTGTTTTACAATTTTAAATCTTACATTCTGAAAATGTAAAACAAAATGTGAAGAACATTTAATCTCTTTTATCCAGAAGTTTGAAGTTTATTAAATCCAATAAGTTAAAAAACAAAAAAAAAACACAAAATAGCCTAACTTACCAGCCTGCAGTAACTGGATATCTGAGTTAAAAAAAATGCATAAAAGACAGCTATAATGTTGTCAAATGGAGGCGACGTATGTAATTTATAGAAAATGTTTAATTTATAGTTTATCAAGTCTTCGAAATTTTCTCAACATTTTTGGTTTCTTTTAAACAAATATTCTGTGTGCACCTATTAATAAAAAATATATATGAATTTCAAAAGGCAATGCGACAAAGACCTGCTTTGTTCAAAAGCTTTCATAAGACTGAATGAAATTGTTGTTTACTTTTACTCTTAGTATTTTTGTTTTGGTTCGGCTGTATACATATAAGAAGCCGAGCACCAGCGTGTTTGACACGGCCTTCACTGCTTTAGAATGAGGTTACTAATATTTTTAAATTACTTTAGTAACCTTATTCTAAAGTACATTTACATCAAAAAAAAATTTTTTCACTACTTCTTTGCTTCCAAAAAATGTTTTTATACCCTATGCCACTATGTGGTTTGGGTATAATGACTTTGTGCTGCTGTTTGTAACAACCAAAAATATTTGACCTAGACCCATCTTTAATTATACCGATCGAATCAGAATCACTTTCTGAGTTGATTTAACAATGTCCGTCCGTCCGTCCGTCCGTCCGTCCGTCCGTCCGTCCGTCCGTCTGTGTGTCCATGTAAAGCTTGTAATCAAACTGCATGACGCAAATATGAGTATATTTTGACGAAATTTGGTATATAAGCTTTTATCGGCCATGGGATGAACGCTATTGAAATTGGTGAGAATCGGTCCATGTTCAGACCTAGCCCCCATACAAATTACCCATATGAAATCGACATAAATTGCCATAAGATCCAAATTGTCATATAGATCTTACTCAAATTGGGTTTGTATGCGTTCATTACATCCACTAATGAGTAGTCCAAAAATTATCCCTTTGACCCCATATAGAGCTGCTTCCCGATCTTCACTTAAATCTATTAAAAAACAAAAATATTGCACTGATTCTTCTCAAATTTTGTTTGTACATATTTTTGCAAAATACAAGAGACTTTACCAAACATGATCAGGATCGGTCCATTTTTGGACCTAGTCCCTTTATAGATATAGCATCCGATATGATCTTTTTCATATCTGCAGCCAAAAAAATTAATAAAAATCCCACTCAAATTTGGTTTTTGCTTATTTACAATGTCCAGTTAGTTGGGCCTAAGACATAGGGTTTCTAAACGCATGGTATAGGGTATCGTATAGTCGGTCTAGACCGACTATAATTTTCTTACTTGTTTTTTTTTCAAATATTGGCTTGTAAGCACCAATTTTTCAGCATTTAAATATAAATATATATTTCTATTAATAAATTTGAATTTTAAGTAAAACATATAATTATTTCATTAAAAAAATCACCCAAAATATTAGTTTTTCATACAATTTCTCACTTGTCTTTTACTATTTGTTCGCATTTTATCATTCTTGACCCACTGCACACGCCATATTTAGGTTTTTTCTGTTTTTTGTTTTTGTTTTCACTTCACTAAATGTTTTTAATAATATTAATTATTATAATATTGTTTTTAATAAAATATAAACCGACATTTGTAATTTATATTATGTTTTAATATTTTTTTGAAAAGTGATTTTAATTGAAGGGTTACCAACTATCACATAAAATATAAATTTTTCGCAAGATTTTATAATTTTCACACTTGAAACAGACTTGGTAATCCTTGCGAGGGACATACTATATCATATAACGGGAAAACATGCGGATGGCTTTATTAATTTCTAACTCAATCGTAAAAACGATTTAAGTATGAACAAGAGGCCAGGATGCCACGCCCTATCAAAAGCCTATTTCACATCCAGTAATACCGCTGAGCTGTACAGTTTTCTTTCAATAGTGTTCCTAATCATTTCAACAACCCTATGGAATTGTTCTGGAATTCCGTGTTCATGACGAAATCCAAATTGATTCCAGAAGTGGTAACAGACGATATGACAATAATCTTTCGAAATCCTTTGAAAAAGTACCCAGTAGACTAATCGATCTATATGAATATATTTTATTTTATGGCTTATTTGGCTTGTGGATCAAAATGATATCCACACATTTCCATTTTGTGGGAAAATAAGAAATTCTTAGAATTAAATTATAAATACAAATTAGATTTTTTTTTGATAAATTCTTAGCCAAAATTGAATCTATTGTGCTTTGGAATTATTTAACTTGAGAATTTCCTTCTTCACTTCTAAAGGAAAATATGATTTGATCGGAAGGTACATCTGACAAGGTGAATCTAAGAAGCTTAATATTTCTCTTTCATTTTCTGAATTTGTGGTTGTTGGTGCTCAACGAACGCATCAGCTTTTCTTTTTGTTGATTTACACCAATTACCATTTTCATCTTTTAGAGGGATATCGCTTTTTGTAGGTCTTTTTTAAATATTTGGTAACTTTCCATAGACTATTGTTAATATTATTTATCAAAAAGTTTGCAATTTCTAAATTTTTTTTTACTCCAGTATACGTTTTTGAAATCATTAGCACCACGACTATATTTAGTTTTATCTAATGGATTTCTGCTTGATTGCCAAACTCTTCTCAGTCTTCTTATTTTCGTATTAGATATCTAATTTCTGCAGAAACTATTATTTGTGATGTTGAAAGAAACGCTGCTTCATGAATAAGATTGGTAAAATTTTCTACAGCTAAATCCATTTCTTCGGCAGATTTAAGAAACATATTGACATTCAAATTTGAATCCCGCCACTACTGAAACGATTTAGTGTCTGTTTTAGATGAAATCAATTTAACATCTTTGCATACAGTTTGTAACGAAGTATTGTAGTTAAAATTAATAGGCGTGTGATCTGAATTTAAATCATTACTGTGTTGTATGTTAAGTAAATTAGATGATATTCCAGAGCAAACGAAGAAATCAAGTAAATTAGAAATTTTAGTTGGATCACTTGGCCAATAAGTGGGCTTATAGTTTTAAAATTGTTCGTATTAACACATTTAAATAGTTCTTTTAATTTTTGATTAATAAGCCTGGAGCCCCACCAAGGGTGATTCGCGTTGAAGTCGTGCCGCGTTAGACTACGCCTTGCTTGTATCGATGGATGCTTTACTGATTCTAAAATTCCATATGTAAGGGTGACTTTATTAAAACAGCAGATCCTGTGTGTGCCTTTCCATCCAGATGGTTTGCCTAAGTAAGATTATATCCATAAATTTTGAAAAATGTTTTTGTCTATAAAATTTATCTATCTATAAAATTTAACTTAAGAAAAATTTCAATTTCCTTAACGTGGCTGGAAGCACCAATATATTTGCACAACTTAGTTATGAGAACTGTCATTATTTTTAGGATTTGTGTCTGGAAAGTTTTGATTTTGGTTATTTTGTTGATATCGGGATCTCAGATGTATACTTATTTTTTTATTGACAAATTTCTGATATACTCTGCATCCTTTATAAATGGATGTGTGATTCTGCAAACAATGATCACATTTAGGTGGTGTATTGATGTCCTTGGTACCGTCTGCTGTTTTATGATCGCATAAACACGATTTAGTATGAACAAATTCCTGAAGTTCTGTCGAGATAATTGTTAGAATTTGGGTCAAGATCTACAAAAAAACATAGACAGCGGTTGTTTTGTGACCAGACTTTTTATGTTAAAAAACTTCTCTTACTTGATGACCTATGTCCGCAACTGGTATAGTATGCTGAATAGCCTTAAGTTGGAAACACAACTGGGACGAACGACGAATTTCTCGTTCAGAATATTCGTCATGAGAAATAAAACACATTTGTGTATATGAAAATGCACACAATCAGTGCGTCAAACGAAATACGTAGTGCGTAACAAACTCTGCAATAGGTTTATTTCTATTTCTTACGCCGACGAACGACGACTAATTGATGTAGAGTGGCTGTATTTTATTTTAGTTTTTCAAATGTTTTAGTAAATAAAGTTATTATTGTCTTCAAGAATTGTTTTGTATTTTATTTATAACTTATAAGTTAAATAAAACATATTTTAAATTATATAATTTCCTTTACCAAATTTTTTGTTAATATTTATTCTTTTTCGTTTAGTGCTTCTTTTTTTTTAAATATGGTCACACTATCAGCTACAACATGCAAACAAAAATGACATAAAATTAATTTATTAATGAAAATTTATGTAATTTTCTCAGAATTAAAAAACTACACGCTACCGTACAAAAATAAAGGCTTTTACCATCGTGAATATGATGTTTACAATTGTAATAACTCGTACAAACTTAAAAATTCTATTATTCTATTTTTCCAATATTTATTTATATAAATTACAAACAATTTCAAATGACGTTACAGCTGTTATATGAATTCGTCGTAATTGTATTTCATTCGACGAATTTACGCAACGAATTGTTGCCGACAAATTCTTCGAGCTGTGTGAAATTCGTCGTACGCCCCAGTTGTGTTTCCACCTTTAATAACAATTCTATAAGCCTGTCTCTTATTTAACTGAAATGTACGAAAACAAATATTTTTTGAGTCAAGGTGTTTAACTACTTTTCTGTATTCAATGTTTTGAAACATTAACCTAATCTGGTTTTCTATTATCGATTGATACATATTTTAAATCATTATTAGAAATAACTTTACTTAATAATAGCACGAATATTTTTTACAAACGGTATATATATCGGAGGTGGTTTTGGTGAATTATCTTCATCTTCTCGGCTTTCCTCTTTTCCATCACCTTCATTAAGTAACTCGAACTTATTAGCGTTGGATGTACTAGGCTCAGTGCATATATTCATTTTTTATGCATAAACCGTAGCTTGTTATTGTTTTCTGGTACTTGCTGCCAATCACCATCATTTTCTTCGCTGTCTACATCACTTAACATAGATGTGTTGTTGTCTTTTAACACAAATGTTAAAGTTTTTATTGTTTTTTTTTTTTTAAGAGGATTAGTAAATCCACTGTTATTTCCTCTGTACTTTTTTTTTTAATTTTGAATTGTTTTTTTATATTAAGGAAGAAGTTTAATATTTTTCTAATAGCGCACAATATATTTCTGTCTATTCACAACCACGGTTAAATAGGGATTCTAACGTTAATGTAAGCACCGATTCAAAGATTTGTGATTCATACGTGATATTGTCGTGAAAAGCATTTAAAGTAATAACTAAACCTACATTTGTCGATCAACGACAATGACAACAACTGCGTTCAATTGTCATAATCTTGAAATCGAAATATTCATATTCAGTTTCTAAAAATTAAACATAAATGCATTTGATTGCACAGATAGAAATCGAAATATTATATCGTTTATATTCGATATCGAACGGTCCATTTTACCAAGGTCTAAACGTAACTCACACAACATATGTACTTACCATTTGTTACTTCGTAATAACTTTATAACTTATGAACATTTGTATGTGTAGGCCAATACATTTAATAAACCTTGACATTGAGGAACGTACTTTTTTTGATATGTTTTGTATAAATTGTCGTGAAAAGAAAGTAAACATTATACGTTCCATATGCCAAAGTCACTTACTTAAGTATTTGCTTTTGGCACGCGTCACTTGATCATGCAACATGCAATATGCATTTCAATTTGTACTTATCTAATATTTGAGTTGTCTGGATATGATGAATTTTGTTTCACATGGCAAAACATTAATATTTCTTTTGGCTTTGGGTAATCGTATACATATTTATAATGTGAATCTCTCATGAATGGAATGAATGTTTGTGCTTGTTATACATGAAAATATTTCAGAAAATATGTATCTACTCATTGTTTATTTTAAGGGTGAATAGTTAATTTTCATAAAGTATGAAAACAAAAATGTAATTTAAAAATTTTTAATTCAATTAAAAGTTGACATGAGAACCACTTGACTGACACACGTTTTTTTTTTTTTTTTGTAACTGTTATAAAATGTCTTTCTGAAATTTATCATTAAATGGCAACACTTATACTGGTTGAAAAGAGGAACCACACAATTTAAAAACAAAACAAGTAAAAATGTTAAATTCGGCTATGCTGAATTTTTGATACCCTCCACCAGGGTTTTATGTTAACATTATCATGTAATAAAGAAAGCCTTGGAACTATGTATGGATTCATAAGTTATTAATGTGAGTAGTCGGACAAAAAATGGGCGAGATCAGATCAGTGGGCGTGGCACTCCCCACACAAAGTAAACATTTAATCTTATATACTACAATAGTAAAAGCCTTGAGAATATGTGTGAGTTCATAAGTTCTGTAGTTTTCTGTATGTCCATTTTTGTCTGTTTTGAGTTAATGATGCCAAATATATTATTTTTTAACGCTCTTTACATCTGTTCAATTATTTTTTTTAATGTTGACCATTTCTGAGTTTTTTCTTTAAATAACGACGTAACTTAAATGTTTATTAAATTAGTTTGCAGCACTAACGACGTATGTCAACCTATGTTTGATCGCTGATAAATTATTTTCTCAGAAAACGACACATAGCGACATACGTTTTTATTAATGAAAAAAAATGCAAAATAATTTTGGATTAGTTTTCAGTGTATAACCACTTATAAAAACTTGTGTGTTTATTTCTGTTATTTTTTGTCACTATTATTCTTGATAAGTTGTTATATTCTCATCCAAAGTCCCGTTAACTTTTTGTTGACGAACAAAAAAATCCATTTTCCAAGCAACAACAACTTATGTCTTAATGGTGGTAGTTTTCTTTTTCAAAGAAAAGTACGTTTGTCGACATAAGTTGTTTTATTTGCACACAATTTAAGTGTAATTTACATATTGTTTTTTCGTCCTTCTCTAGGATCTATTCCTCTGAAGATTTCTGACTTAACATTTTATATAAAGTATTTATTGCCTATATCTGCAGGACTGTTAAAGAAAATGTTCTAAAAACTTTATATCGAGCCCATAATTTCAAATATAACGTTTTTTGGCTCCCCTGAACATTTTGATTTTATGACATATGCGGTTATTCTAGAAAACCACAGAGTTATCAATGTTTGAGCACTCGGAAAAGAAATTGGCGGGATTTAATATTTAATGTAATTAAGAAAGTTCCAACTTTGTCTTAGTTCATAGGTTATTAATGTTAGTACATGTATAATAGAATGATAACCGCCAGTTTGCTAAACCATCTTCAAGAAGTCTTCAACTGTGTTTTCATTTTTAAGCAGATTCGACTTTGCATCAAAAAAAACATTTTCTGACAAATGATGGACTATGATTTAAAAAAAGTATTTTTAAATGAAAATTTCACTTTTTAGGAATTTAAAAAAATGTGCTTTATTAAAAAAAGACCAATTTAAAATAAGTGTTTTCATAAATTGGTGCACCATTTTTAAAAAAGGTTAGATTTTTTAAAAAGAGTTTAATACTTTCATAATAACTGTCTGAATAGTATTAAAATAAACAACAAAAAAGTTCCCACACCTTTGTCCACTTCTCAATCCAAGTTGGATCCCGCTGACCTAGAACGTCAGCTAACATGGTATGTTGGTGAGGTGAATATTCAACCACTTTGCTTTTATTTTTGTAGTTGTATATTATGTTGGAAGTACTACTTATTTATACACTAAACTAATATAAACACTCTGAATTGTTAAATTTGTCTACACATTTAGACCATATCTTAGGACATTCATCCCAATTTACCCCATTTTCATATCAACCTAGTCGAAATAATGATAAACAATATTATGCTAACTTAACTCAGGTGAATAGTTTATTTTGTGAATAAGCGTGATTTCAATGGACACACGGACATATCTATATCGACTCGAATTGTTTAAAGGATCAAGAATCTATATATGTATTATGGGGTCGAAAATTAATTTTTTGATACGTTACGAAAGGAATGACAAATTGATATATACCCTCTGCACAGTTGTGTGAAGGGTATAATTATTAATATTTTAGTGATAAAAAGCAAGAACAAATAAAATAAATACACGTGACACATGTCTTAACATAACAACAGATGACAAAAAAGCTACATAGATTGCTTTGGTTGGTTTTGGTAAGTGAACATAAAAGATACATCGCTAGCGTCAGCTTATTACAGAATGTTGTTACACCACGAGTATGCTACACATTTATTCTGAAAGAACTATTACACAGGGAAAACAGATTTGTTGTGGAAATCAAGTTGCGTATAAAGGTATTGTTGGTTAGTTGCAGTAACTAAGTAATTCATTTAAACAACCCAAATTCTGTACACACAACCGAATAAAATAAAGTATACGATTTAAAATATTGGTATTTTACAGTTTAAACACATTATGGCTAATTAATATACTATGACTAAATAAGTAATATTTTCCAATATTCTTTGAATTAGTATTCTTATACCCTTTACATGAGTTTTATTTTTACATTAATATGTGGACTTATTGCACTATTTATAACAAATGTAAACAAAATATTTGAAAAAGTTAACAATTCGATATTTTTAATACTAAATTATTACAACAAACACAGTGAATATGTTTTTTAAAGGTGTCCCGACATTTTAGGCCATATCTTGGCATGATGATGCCCGATTTACCCCATTTTAAATACCGACCTGCTCAAAATAATGGCAAATAGTATTATCTAAGTTTACCTAGGTAGTTCGTCAATTTTATGAACGAGTGTAATTATAACAGACAGACGGACAGACGTACATCGCTCTATCCAATCGATCAAGATTAAATATAATTTATGGGATCGCAAATGCATTTTTCGAAGCATTACAAATCGAAAGATAAACTGATATTTACTCTATGCACAGTGGCATGGATGGTATAATAATTTTTCAATAATTTTTGGGTCATCGCTTGCAGCCCAAATGATTTCCACGCAACATGAATCAAACCTAATAGATTATATGATAAGGCATTTTAGTTTTTATTTGTTTATTACTTTCTGAAATTGCTTTAAGATAAATATATTTGACTTCATTCGTTATATTTTTGGGGTACACATATCGAGATTAACCAAAAATTTTTCCAATTACTGTAAGAGAAAACTAAATGACCATATTTGACAATATCAATATTTAGATAATACTATTGTAATTACTCGTGTAGCTTTTAAGTAATTAGATCCATTTCGCGTTGTGTTTCATATAATTATACCGTAAACAAGTCCCTGATCATGGAATTATGGGCTTGAAAAATATATGAAATAATAGACCCACATTACAAATCATAACCACTTTCTGACTCGCTTTGATCCGAACGTCCATCTGTCTGTTTAACCATGTTGTGCGGACACTACAGACAGCTATCAAAATTATTTTTTGGCAAATTCAACTGCACTTAATTAAAAATTAAAGAGATCGCCAGAAAGAAGTGTGAAAAATTAATTAAGAGGGATGAAATATGTACCATTATTTACGCTTTTCTCTTCCATGGAAATTCATTTCTTCTTAACGTTATTTATATCCAGTGAAATTATTGCGAAAATAATTTTGTCTATTTATTTACTAAAGCGAGTACGAATTGATCAATTGGGTGTAGTGATACGAAACATATTACCATGAAGGCGACCGAAATTATATAAATAAAATTTAAAACAAGCAAAAAAATAATAGTCAGTTTAGACCGACTATACGAAACCCTATACCATGGTTTAGAGACCCTATCTCTTCGGTCCAACTAACTCGATATAGAAAATAAGTATAAACCAAATTTATGTGCCATTGTTATTAATTTTTTTGGCGGCAGATATGAAAAAGTTCATATCGGGTGCTATATTTATATGAGGACTAGGTCAAAAAATGGACCCATACTGACCATATTTGGTAAAGTCACTTATATTTTGAAAAAATATATACAAACCAAATTTGAAAAAAATCTGTGCAATATTTTTGTTTTTCGATAGATTTAAGTGAAGATCGGGAAGCAGCTCTATATTGGGCCCATGACTAAGAATTTTTCCAAAGGGATTTTATTTGGGATTTTTACTGATAAATGGATATAATAAACACATACAAACCCAATTTGACTGAGATATATATGATAATTTGGATCTTATGGCATAGGGGTCATTTGGTCATAGGGGTCATTTGTATGGGAACTAGGTCTGAACATGGACTTTATTTCACCAATTTCAATGGCGTTCATCCTATGACCGATAAAAGCTTGCATACCAAATTTCACTAAAATATATTTGTATTTGCGACCTGTAGTTTGATTACAAGGTTTACATGGACACACAGACGGACGGACGGATGGACATCGTTAAATCGAATCAGGTAGTGATTCTGATTCGGTATAATAAAAGATGGGTCTAGGTCAAGTATTTTTGGTAGTTACAAACAGCAGCATAAAGGCACTAAACCCAAACCACATAGTGGTATAGGGTATAAACATAGTGATTAACCGATACAAAACAAGGAGTTTGTTAATCGGTTTGCAAAAGGAACAGAGATTTGAAATTTAATTTATAAAAGAAATATTCATAACTCTAAGACAATTACACACATACATATATATATATCATAGGGCATTTTAATTATAATTAAATCTGTCACTACAGTCCGACCTTAAAGGAAATGATACATGAAAAAAACCCCATCGAATATGAAACAGTTCAACAGTTCAGACAGCCCAGTCAGTTTGCTACATTCAACTTCTGCTGTCAGGGTTAATTTAAAAATGTTAATGTTCCTCCCACTATCAAAGCACTTTCTGTGCCCTTGGAATAATAGTAAGTCCTCATAAATCACCATTGTTGAGTTAGGATGATTTTTAAAGCTTAAGCACATAAAAAATGTTACACATACTTACGTACAATTATTTACGAGAATATTTAAACAGAAACAAGAGCATTATGATTTTTGACTTTTTTATTTGCTATTTTCCTTTTTTTTTACTGAAAAGGTGAAAATTCCATTTATTTTGTCAGTCTGTTTGTCTATCTGTCTCTCTGTCTGTCGGTCATTCTCTATGTCGTTATGGATAGTCAAAAGACAATCATAAGAAATGGTTACTCAAAGACAATAGCAAGCACCCTTGTCTCTCTAATACGAAAACCTTTTTCATTTGTATCTGTCTGATATCCAACGTACATGTAGAAAGAAGATGATGTGGCAGGTTTTTGATGGGCGCTTAGGGAAATAACAAGGAAATTTAACACCGTCTGCAGTTAATTTTTGTTTGAAAAATTACATGATTCTATATAGAAAATAATTTTTTGTAATTCTAAAACAACCCTTAAGATTTCTAATCATCCTCGTCAATATGAGAAGTACCGACATCATGGCCTTGAGTTTTAACTTCCTTATAAACACACATATACAAAAAGTTACTGTTCTAAGGAAAAGTATTGAAATCTTTTCATTTTATTACGTCGAAGAAGTAGGTAAACTAAATGATAGCAGCATATTTATTAATGCAACTACCCTTGAACACAAACAACAACAACATAAACAATACTTAAAAACATGTGACGCTCCTTTATACAGTCAAAATTCCCCCAAACTTTCAGTTTAATTCAATGTTAACCTTAAAATCCCTTTTTATCATTTGAAACAAAAAAAAAAAAGCCCCCCATCCCCCATCTGACTCTCATTAAAATAAAAAAACAATAAAATGCTTTTGTTGCTGTTTGTAAAATAAAATACATTAAAAATTTTTGTCTGGCCAAAAAAAAACTGAAAATCTAATTACCATAATATGTATACTTAGTTGACAACAAGTAAAACAACAAGAAAGAAATACAAACAAATGGAATAAAATATTCAAGTATTTGAGTTAAGAAATTATTATTTTATAGCAACGACACAAGCCTGTTGCAGCAATAGTTGTATTCGTTAGACAACGAGTCAGCGTGCATATTTTTGATAACGATGATAATGATGTTTGTTGGTCTGAATAGCAATTCAAATAATACATATTAAAATTAAAACAGGATATAACACGGGAACACTTTCTGCTTATATTCACGAGTACTGACTCTCCTAGTGTCTCTCTGTATTTTTTTTTTTTTTTTTGTGTCTATTCCGTCGTACTGACTCTGGCACCCATTCAGTTATTGTTATTATAACTGAAATAATTGCAATTTTGATTAAGAAATCCATGAAAATATTTATTTTTTAAACTACAAAAGAAAACGGCTTTCTCTAGTACGTCGCACTAGCAGAAGTACCAAAAATCGCACTTCTACTCATCTGGAATGGGTACTTATTTCAGTTGGTTTGGCAAAAGTTATTGCCAAAAAAAAATTCTTAAAACAGTTTTCGGTTAACGTCGTTGTTCAGACAGTTTGCAAATATCATAATTGTTTTTAATAGTGCAAGGAATACATCGTGAATAATTGTTTAAATCGTTGAGACAAATATTTCTTCGGCAAGAGATTTAATTTAGATTTAGATCTAAATCTAAATCTTTTCTTAAAGCTATACAGAGACTCATGATCAATTAGGTCCTTTGAGCTCATTAGGATCAAATCTAAAATTGTTTGCAATCAACAACAATTGCTTATCTAACCAATAGCAAAGACGAATAACTTATTGTATATGTAAAATAAATTCAAATTTTATTAAGAATATGTAGTGCACATAAATTTCATAACATTAATAAAACAATTTGTTTTGTATGCAAAGTTTTTCAGGGATACCTCCCATAAGCACTTTTGGAATACTATCTCAGTAATCGTTTTGCTGGATACATACCATTTCCGAGCAAAAAGTGTGATATTTATTTATTTATTTATTGAGTCTATAAATACGATATTACTAAAATTACAACAATTTATTTAAACAAGTTTTAAACTCATTGGTAGAAATACTTAAATTTTTAAATTCATTGCAAAGACTGTTACGGCCATATTCATATGACGGCCATATAAATATGAAAAAGATTGTTTCTTCTTAATGAAATTTGAGGAACAAAAATTTAAATAAATGTAAAAGATCAGGACAATCAATTAAATCACAAATTATGCCACGCAAATATGTTAATGAGTGTATTTTTCTTCGAGATGTAAGAGATTTCATAGAAATCCAACTACATCTGTGGTCATAAGATGTGACAGGGGTTGAGAAATGAAGAGACGAACAAGTGAACTTTAAATAAAAAAATGACTGGAATTTTTTTCACACGATTTATGTGGACGTAGCATTGAGGCTTCAATTAAATATCGACCGCAAAAAAGACTAAAATATTATTTCTTCGCATTATAATCAAATATATTGTTGCCGACTTGCCATGTGCTACTTATCACTCTTTTTACAGGAACCCAGTGTCCTAGTTCCGGTCAGTTGGGTGAATTCGCATCTTCTGGTACGAAATTTAAATTTTTTTCTGTACCATCCAACAACTGATTTACTGTAATAACATGACGCAAGATCAAGCCGATTTCCCGCTTAAGGAATGAAATTAGTTTTTTTTCCAAGCATACAAATCGGTATTAATCGTAACCGTTGGTTTTTTTTTTTTTTCTTACACAACTACAAATAGCCTGTCACACTAAAAGCTTTTTCGGAGACTGTTATTTTTTGTGTCTTAAATTATTCACGGACATGTCACCTCTGTGAGAAGTAGCCAAGCACGACCCTTAAATGACACAGATTTTGACCAATATATTTTATAGCTTTAATGGTGCGTGGTATTCTTAATCGGACCGGTTTCTGGAATTTCAGCCTTCATCAGCGATTTATTGAACATTGTGATAATTGTTATGTTATAATTGAATAGATTGTTTCTATATGAAATTTTGTTATAATTTGCCTACAACTTTTCCAATTATATTTCAGAAAATATCAATGTATTTTCAGAAAATATCAATGTATTTTCAGAAAGTATCAATTGAATACCAGGAAGTGTCAATTGTCTTTCAGAAAACATCAACTGAATTCCATAAAATATCAATTGTATGAGTACTACGGTATCAGCTGATCGGTACGTGTTTACTTTTGCACGTTCTCGCGTTTTTCATAGTTAATTTATATTAAACTAGATGTAACCCGGTGTGCTTCGCTACACCCTCTCCATCCCACCGCCCTCCCAATCGTTATGCAAGGGCTCACGCAAAGTCCCAAGGCTCTCACTATTACAGTAATTCAGATATATCACATTGAATATTAAGTTAATGTGGGGGTGCCACCCGCATTAGTCCAATCCCGCCCATTTCTTTGTCTGACTACTCACGTTAATAATAGATGACCTGGTACATGTAGCTGCCCATGAGAAGAACACGGAATTTTCCAAATTAGATCTGGCAACACGAAACTATGTGCCTTGAACTTAAAATATCATTGGCAATTTTTCTTTGTAGCGATTCTCGATTTTGACCATTTTTGATTTTGAATATTTTTGTCCGACTACTCATACTAAGATTTGTTGGTGTCGTGCAAAATGTCAAAGCTTCCCTTTTTTGGTACACCTATTATATGATATGCAACGACTACTCATACTAAGATCTGATTGTGTCGTGCAAACTGTCAAAGCTTCCCTTTTTTAGTACACCAGATATATGATAAAAAGTTATATGATACTTTGTTCGGGCGGTGCCGCGCCCACTGCTCCGATCACGCCCATTTTTTTGTCTAACTAATCACATGAACAATTTATGGGCTCACACAAAGTCCATAGACTCTCACTGTTACAGTACTCCTGATATATGGCATTTTATATTTACTTTGTATGGCAGGTGCCACGCCTATTGGTCCAATACTGCCCATTTTTGATCCGACTACTCACATTAATAATAGGTGACACCAGACAAATTTGAAAAGCTCTCTTTATCACAGTACTCGAGATATATAATATTGAATTATTACTTGTATGGGAGGTACCACGCCCACTTGTCCGATCCCGCCCATTTCCGACGTAGCCACTAATATTAACAATAGGTGACTTCACACAAATTTGCAAAGCTCTCCCTGTCATAATACTCAATATATGTATATGATATTAAAAATTTTCTTTGTGTGGGTCGTGCCACGCCCACTAAAAATATTTAAAAAATTATAGCCTATAGCACTTCCCGTGTCCGCAGTAAGACTCTTTGAAAATATCAGGAAGAGCAGATGAGTAGTTACGGAGAATACCCTCTACAAACAAACAAACAAACAAACACACATTACCTCTTTATAATATTAGTATAGATATATCAATTTATTAATTTCTAAAACTTTCCATGGCTGGTAAACAATTTTGGGGAAATAATCCAATATTTAAAGAACCCAGAACTCCTGGCTCTAATGCCAACAGATTTCGGTGATTAAACGACGATGAAGATTAAACAAGTGTATTGAGGAAGGTAAAATTGTAAATTATATAGCTAAGGCTCCACCAATAATTGTAGACATGACTCACAGTTTCGCGCTGGTTATGGGTTTAACTGATGAACAATACAAATATAAAGGAATAACTGTCGGAACAAAAATAATTTCGGAATCAATTTCGTTATGTGAAGATGCCATTAAACTATATTTTTTTATTTTCTTATTTTTTTAACGACCGCCTCACACTTACCCCCCTCAATCGAGGGGCATGCCCCTTAACGTGGGAACCGCGTAAAAACCATGGTCCGAACCCTGACAAATTCCAAGACCTGGCAAGTAGATTGTGTGGTCGTACATCAGCTACAGACTATGTCATCAGCTGATATTAGGAATAGAAAAATTTAAAAAACATAAAGAACAAAGAAATAGTTAATTGAATACCTCAAAAATTATATCGCGCTTTACTTTCAATACATTAAAATTAAAAGCAACGAAATTGTGTAACGCATTATAATCATGACAAATTCTGCGGAAAGGATAAGCATTAGCATAATTAGGCCTAAAATAGACCACATGAAGCGGATTAAAATGTCTTGTGAATCTTCAAGATATGTTAGAATTTAATTTTGATAAAAGAAACTCCGAGTCAACGTCACCATTCGCAAGGTTCAAAACAAAGGTAACACCCAATATGGTCCTCCTACTCTCAAGAGTTGGAAGTCTGATAAGCTTTAGTTTATTAGTATATGATGGTAAGTCATCATAACTCCAACCTGAACCACGCAGACAGAATAGCAAAAACTTTTTCTGCACCAACTCAATTGCATTAGCGTGAACCTGATAATATGGATTCCATATTATTGATGCATATTCCAAAATTGGTGTCACAAGTGCTGTATAAAGCTGTTTAATAACATATGGATCTGAAAACTCCTAAGCCCTTCTTATAACGAAACCAAAAGTAGATCTTCCCTTATTAATAATCATACTAACATGACCAATGAAGTCAAGTTTCCTATTCATAGTACACCAAGACCCAGAAATGTTTGGACGGTATACAATACTATTCCATTAATATAACACTTGTTAGAAATTAACCCCTTTCTATGAAATACCATATGCTTACATTTCTTAAGATTTAGTTCCATCAAGTTCACAATACACCATTCAACTAATAAATCAAACTCACGCTGAAGAGTAATATGACCAGTTATGTTCATTGAAACTGTGAAATAAATTAACATCATCTGCATACATAAGGATGTTGTAATTTGAAATTACAGTCAGAAGATCATAGTAAAAACAATATAGTAAAAACAATAACGGGTCCATTGGGGAACGCCAAAAGTAACTCTTATAATTTTAGATTCAATATAATAGATTCATGTATACCAGTGAGTCATAGATTGAGAAATTAAATATTATGATCCACCCTATCAAAAACTTTACTAAAATCAGTGTATATCACATCCGTCTGCCCACCACGGACGAAGCCTTTGAAAATATGTGTCGAAAATTCTAGAATATTAGTAACTGTTGATCTTGATTTTAAAAAGCCATGTTGAAATCGAGATATAGTCGACTTTAGTTGATAAGAGAGATAATCATTAACTCCATTAACTTAGATAAGTACATTCGCCTTACCACCTGATTCTTTCCAAGAAGTAGGAAAATAAGAAATTTGCAAAAGACTGTTGAAAATACACGTTATGGGCACATTTAGAATTTGAGCGAAATTTTTCAAAATACACGCAGGAACACCATAAGGACCAGGTTTGTATGAAAATTTCAACTGAATCAGAGACTTAAAAACAGTTTTCGTATCAAAGAGCGGGCATGTGTAGTACAGCAGATGATCTAAGACCGAAGCTTTACAATAAACTTGAGCTAAATGATCTTATAAGAGACCTCGAGCTAACAAAGAGATATCGGAGCTTTTTTTCATCTCGCTTAAGAGAGAAAAGACGTCAAGTCACCTGCGTATCGGAACTGACATAAACCATATATGCCAGTTTTTATACAACAAAAGATAATGTATGTTTTTGTTACGTTAAATTAAAAATTTTGTTAAAGCACTAGAAAAAGAAAGTTGAGCCTCTGTTTATTTAAAAACAATATTTCCAAATTTTTCGGTTGCAAAAATTGGTGAAGGGGTTTTCGATGGTCCTCAAATTAGAAAACTGCTTCTAAGTCCTAACTTTAAATAGTTATTACCAAGATCGGAAAGCTGCGTGGAATTAATTTTGACCAATTGTTTCTAACTTTCTGGGTAACATCAGGAGTAAAAATTACAAAGAAATCGTTCGTGATTTGCTTTAAAACTCTTCAGAAATTTATAAATAGAAATTAAATGAATTTTTTTATTCATATTTATTTACTTTTCTAATTTTCTAATTGTAGGTGTAAAAATGTTACTAATAATACATTCCTTGCATTTGAATTTGGACTTTGTTCCGGAAAAACTTGGTGCCGTAAGCGACAAGCATGGTGAATGATTTCATCAAAAACTTAAGACCATGGAGCAACGTTATCAGGGACTATGGAATGAAAATATGATGGGAGATTTTATTTGAGGAATAAATCATAGGAGAAAAACATAGGAAGAAATTACATTTAAATTATGCTTTCTTAATCTTTTTAATTAAAATATAACCACTTAATTAAAATATAACTTGTTTGAATTTTTGGCAATGGTAGTAAAGAAATTTCTTTTTCGTCAAAACTAGGTACTTTCAGTTTATCGAAAATAACAAAACGTATTTTTCCATAGATTTTCATGAAACAAAATTTGTTTTATTTCTATTACATGCAGCTTTCAGATTAAGTACTAAAACTGGTAAGTATTCATGGCTTTCTGTTTTAATAAATTTTTTGAGTTCAAAAATTTTAAATTTTATTTGTGCCTCAGTGATTCCAAAACTAGCTATATCTAAAATGATTTTCAGAAAATTTAAAGCCGGCAAAATTTTAAGTTTTTTGACATATTGCGTAATAAAATCTAATACGTCTTTCCAAAGTTATAAGAAGATGTATGGAGCAAGCTCTTCATAAACCTCGAATTTTAGAACAAAAAAATTAATATAGAATTTAAAATAACGATGACTTTTGCAGTTAGATGACTGTAACGGATCTAAAAATACAGTGTTTATCAAAGGAATTTTAGTTTGTTGCAAAATTTTATTAATAATATTTTTTTATTTCTTTTTTTTTTTTTTTAATTTTAATAAATACTACTGTCAAACTTATCTTCAAATTGTCAACTATTGTTTTGCATCAATAGAGCTGATCCATTCATGTTAAGAACAGCTGTACTGTTTGGTAAAGAAAATAATAGGAATTAAAAGGGATTGATATGTGCGTTGTTACGCACTGAAGGGTTAAGTTTTTACATTCAAAAACAAAACGCTGTATTGTTAAAATAATATCCTAACTATGACACAAAAACTCCATCAAAGCAAATACGAATGTAAAAGCCAATATATATATATTTGGATATGAAAACTTTATTTTATAATCTTTAGAAGAGCCCTCCTCCCCCTCCTCTATTAGCATCAAAAACTCTGTCGTCGCACAAAACAGAAAAAAACTAAATTATCCTTAGTGCGAATACTGGTACAGACAAGCTAACAATAACTTTGTAATGTATTCATGTGTATTTGATTTTCTTGCATGTCTGTCGCAACATACACAGCCATATGTATGGGTGGGTATGTATGTAAGTGTGCTTGAAAGTTGATATCACATCACTTATACTCTTAAACAATGAATGCATAATAATAAGAAGGATAACAATATAATCAGCTTAATGAGTAGATTTTAAGTCAGCTTTACACTTCTACCAAACATAACTCTTGCTGTTGTCGATGTTGTTGATGTTGTTGTTGCTGTTGTAGTGATTTTGCTGCTGATGCTGCTGTGATGTGTTTAACAATATCAACTTGAAAATCTTACAATGCATACTTTCAGGAGTTTTCAAACTGACAATATGTTTGTGTGTGTGTGTGTGTGGCGTGTGTGTGTGTATGGCTATGTGTGCTTATATGTCTGTCTGTCATTCTTTCTGGCTGCATATATTTTAATGATTGTGAGCGAGATTTTCAACAATGATTTACAAAATGAAGTGTTATGAAAACTCAATAATAACACATGGAAACAATAGCAAACATTTTAAATACACTGAACTGCACGTGATGTTAAGACTCAGTGAAAAATTTTTCTTTATTTATGTATGTATTTTTTGTTGGTTTTTTTTTTTACATCGCATAAAAAGGAAAATTATATTAAATTGAAATGTCGCAACCACCTTCCTGCGCTCATTCACTACAACCAACCAATATGATGGTTATACTTAATCCGTAATATTTCGGCAAAAAACATTTACGTATAATGAAAATCGTGGTTGGTAACATCTGCTTTTTATGACATCTTCAACTTATGTATGTTTGTGTATTTCAGTCAGACTACATCAGGATTTTTTTTAACTGGATAATGTGTATTATCCAAACTTGTGCTTAAAAATTATTTAACATACGTTTTTATGGGATATATTGTTGTTTTATAAAGAATTGTTGATCGGTGTCCGTATTGAACTGGTTTAAACAGCTTCCATACATATGTTAAATACTTCATAAATAAAAGAAGAAGAAAAAATTATATTAAAATTGCACGCAATTTTGTAAACTTTTGTTGAAATGCGTAAATCGGCTGCTGTAGGACGTTCTGATTGATGATGGTACGATAGCAGTGATGACACAATATCAATGATAATTAAGTTAATGAAGACAAAGGAAATTTAAAATAATTTGAAATGTCTTCCGTCAGCCTTTTCCAATCAGCATGTCGAAATGTTACAATAATAATAAAAGGAAAATAAAATATATATTTTTAGAGAATACATGAATCCTGACAAGGTGACAATTTTGGTAGACAAGAACAAGAATCATCATCATCATCAAAAATGTCTATAATATATATTTAATCTACTATCTACGCGATGGATACCATCAACTCAACTATTCGATACAGTAAAGTTTCGTTAGTGCTCCAGAAGTATCCATTCATGTGGGTACGTACATATCCTGCATTGTGTATTTTAAACATGAAGTGCTTCGCTGAAGTATCAACATCATTCCGCAGTGAACGAGAATAATAGTTGCTTTGTCTGCTTTGTATGCTTATTGCAAATTATTTGCAATCAACTTGCACTTGCCTAAAGTCATGGCATCCCTTTACATCCCCTCACATCTCTCCGAATAAAACGAGGCTGCATACGAGAGTGTCTTTGTAGTTGATGGGTTGGTGTCCTTTTCGTTATTATTCGCTTATTTAGTTTTGTGTGTTGTTAAATTTTGTTCCTGAAAATCAATTTAAGTTGATGCTTTTGTTTTCCGTTTTCTTCCTCAATACACTTCACTACGCTTGACTTGGAAAGAATTTTAAAGATGCCAATGTTGTCAACTTGCAAAACGGTACTGTATTATACAAACAGAATATAGTAAACATTTCTTTTCATCATCATCATCATCATCTATATTACCGAGACTTCTAACTTCAGAACTCGTGCTTTCTGATATTATACCTACTACTTACTTCAAAAAATATAAATAATATACAGTTGCATGTAATAATTGTGTGTGTTTGTGTATGCATACCCCTGCTAAGGAATTTTTATGAGCGCCATTGTTGCAGTTGCATTTTCAAGTTTATTGATAGTTAAAGCAATATGTCGAGCATTCCTTCCTATGTGTGTACTTGTGTGTGTGTGTGTGTTTTACTTTTTCATTCCTTTGCTTTGCAATATGTATTGTAATAATGCCCTTGGCATCATTAAAGCCAACTCAACTCAACTCAACTCCACTTTCTAGACTTTAAGTACATTGAAATGTATATTTAAGAAACACGGCGGAGTCTTTGTATTCTGTATAATTTAATTTTATGCCAAAGTCTTTTTCAAAAGTACATACAAGTATGTACGTAACTGGAGTAGTGATGACAATATGATGTTATTAAAGGTAGACGTAGTTTGCTCTTATCGAAAAACTCACAAAGCAACAGCTTGCAACAATAGCAACAACAGTTTTTAATATTTTACCTTGTTTGATATTGAAAAAGGGAAGTATCAACAGGAATTTCATTACGACAAACAACTACAAATATAAACGATTAGATTTAACCAAATAGGAGTAAGTAGACAAGACACTCATAGCTGCAGTACAGTAGAATCTCCCATAGACAGAGTGTTAGTTAGGCAATAGCAGCTCAAATTCATTGATATTTCAGCAGGATAATCTGCTGCTAGTCGATATTTGAATAATTGTAACTCAAATCCGGATTGGAATTTTAAACTTTACTTCAACATAATTCGAACCATAAATGATTTAGTTGTGATAGTATAACACAGATGGTTTTAATTACAACACAAACTGAAAACAAAGCACTATTTAAACCCTTGATTTAGTTGGCTAATAACAATATTAAGTAATTACTTTATGCTCGTCTCAACAACTATTTTGTGTTTGCAATACTCGAAATCCAGTCGACTCGCCAATTTTTACTAATTAATATTATTTGTTTGTCGTCTTTGTTGTAGGTGTAACTTTTGCTTGTTTTTTTTTTTTTTTTAATTGTAAACATATTTAACACTCAAAGGAAAAATCAATTTCCGCACGTGATACATTGTTATCATAAGCGAAAATTGTTTTCAAATTAAAACAATTAACACCGATAACAACCACACCAAAATGTGCTGCGTGTTGTGTATCATAATACTCTTAAAACTCAACTGAATGTTTGTAAAGCAACCTTTTTTTATAAGAGCCCGCGCTATTGCTAGAAATGAGACAAATTATTTGGGGAGACAAATTATGTTTTGCTCTCACACTATTGAGAGAGCAAAATAGAAAGAGATAGAGGAGGAAATTAATAAATGTTGCAGTGAATTTGTGTATTCTGCAACATGACTCTAGACATGATTTTATTCAGTGGAATCTAATACAAAAATTATGATACATGTCAACATATACCGGTATGGCATGTTGAAACAAACCCGCAACTAAAAGATTTTCCTTTTTTGTCAATAATTAAAAATCGATGAGGAGTAATCTTAAATTTTCAACGAACATAAATTGTTATTTTTGTTTAAAACAACAACCTATATTTAAAAAAATTATATAAACAAATTTCAAACATTAACCCCTCAATAAATGATCTTTTCTTTTCTAATCATATTTTCATATAATCGCACGTTTTTTTTCGCAACTCTTAAAACGGAATATAGATTCTTATAGCATAAAAAACTTTTGGGAGTTCTATCCAATTTTTTTGGAGCGTAGCAAAGAAACTAGAAGAAAATGTGCACAAAATAGCGATATTGTACATTATTTATAAAATAATCTAGCCCATAAAAACAAAGTTTTTATTAAAACTCTTTATTTATGCATATGAGTTTTGAATCTCTCCGTGACTGCGTGACTATTTTAAAATTAATCTTTGGTCACAACAAGTTTATGGACCAAGTTTCAGATGAGGGGAAATGGGGTTTAAATCACTCAGTGATTGTGCGTGACTATCTTAAAATTAATCTTTGGCGACAACAAGTCTATGGACCATGTTTCAGATCGATCGGATAAGGCGAAATGGGGATTAAATCACTTCGTGACTATGCGTGACTATGCATGACTATTCGTGACTATGTCAAAGTTAATCTTTTTCCACAGCAAGTGTATGGACAATGTTTCAGATCAATTGGATAAGGGAGAATGGGGTCGGCCCACGACAGACAGACAGACAGACAGACAGACAGAGAGTATGAGTTAAAAGAAAGAGTTTAAAAAATGGTTTGTTGTCAAATGGCTACATTCTGCCTATAAGGGTTCATGTTAGTTACACATGTTCTGTAAGTTTTTAAAAGAAAATATTATGTAATTTTATTAATGGTCCCTTAAAACAAGTGGCTTAGTCACGCACAGTCACGGAGTGATTTAAACCCCATTTCCCCTAATCCAATCAATCTGAAACTTGGTTCATAAGATTGTTGTGACCAAAAATTAATTTTAAAATGCACAGTCACTCTGTGAAAAAAGAATAACTTTGACATAGTCACACAAAGTCACGGAGAGACTCATCCAACAATATAGTCCATAGACTTGTTGTGACCAAAAATTAATTTTAAAATAGTCACGCAAAGTGACGCACAGTCACGGGGCGATTCAATACTCCAGTAAGGAAAGAAAGAGTTTAAATAAAAACTTTGTTTTTATGGGTTAGAATATTTTTAATTATAGCAATAAGGTATATTGCTACTAACTATTCAATTTCAATTTGAAAGTAAACATGTCAACTGAATTTTCATGTTATCTATAATTTTCAAATAACTTTTTCTTTTCATTATGTAACACACCGTATTAAATTTTCATTCATATCTTCCCTATTTATAGTAAGTAACTGCTATAATTATTGTAAAATAAAAATTAAATACTCTTACATGTATACTTTTTCATATTTATTTACTAGCAGATTCCAGCCCTGGAAATTCGAGCGCAAATTCTAGGAAATTTTATTTTTTTTTTTTTAATAAAGACCCTAAAAGTATGCTAATCAATTACAGCCAATTCACAAATCAACACAAAAATCAACACAATTTTAGTCGGTCTAGACCGACTATACGATACCCTATACCATGCGTTTAGAGACCCTATCTCTTAGGCCAAACTAACTGGACATAGAAAATAAAATAAACCAAATTTGAGTGGGATTTTTATTAATTTTTTTGGGCACTAGGCCTAAAATTGGACCGATCTTGATCATGTTTGGTAAGGTCTCTTGTATTTTGCAAAAATATATACAAACAAAATTTGAAAAGAATCAGTGTAATATTTTTGTTTTTTGATATAATATTTTTGTTTTTTGATAGATTTAAGTGCAGATCGGGAAGCAGCTCTACATGGGGCCTATGAGTAAGGGACTACTCATTAATGGATGTAATAAACGTATACAAACCCAATTTGAGTAAGATCTATATGAAATTTCATCAAAATATACTCATATTTGCGACCTGCAATTTGATTACAAGGTTTACATGGACACACAGACGGACGGACGGACGGACATCGTCAAATCGAATCAGATAGTGATTCTGATTCGATCGGTATAATAAAAGATGGGTCTAGGTCAAATATTTTTGGTTGTTACAAACAGCAGCACAAAGTCATTATACCCAAACCACATAGTGGTATAGGGTATAAAAACAAACTCGTTTTTATTACAAATGCTTTAACAAATTTAATAAACACACACATAGCATTGTATAATTTTATGTATGTGTTAAGAGCAACTTTAAATGCAATTTACTCAAAATAAAGGAAAAAATTTAGAAATCTGTAAATCTGCAAATCGGCTAAAAAGAAATACCTTTCAAATAATATACGTTTGGTCAAAATCGAGATAAAACGGTAGAACAAAACATCAGTCACAAGAAATCGCCTAGCCTATTAATATTATAGATGTAAAATAATAAACACAAAGATTTAAAATATACATTCTAAACTGTTTAAGGAATGTAGAGAAAAATTCTGTTTTACTACCGCTGGTGTGTGAAGTTACATATTATGCGCGTATAAAATATGTATATATGTGTAAACTTGCAATTCAAATGCTTAAAAGTATATATAATACATTTGCTATGACATATAAAATGTTCTTTATTAAACAAAATATACAGACGAAATGTTGTACGTAATTAGATTTAATTGTTAATTGTTTTCGTTCTTAATATATATAAACAAATTAATTGTACCGATAACTTTAATTGATATTTCCTTTTTTACATTTTTATTGATTATTTTTTTTCTTTTAAATGTTTTTTATTTTTCTTATTGCGTACCATAACACCTTGTGAAGGATTGATTTTCTATTCTATATAGCGTCCTTATGTACCAGTTGCCACGAGCCATGAACTTACTTGCTCAACCCTGGGGCCCTGCCGCAGTAGTATAAAAATAATAACCGTAACCAACATTGGCTATAATATTGGGTTTAAGACACTAATGGCGGATATAAGAGATTCAGCACAACCGAATTTAACACTCTTACTTACACATTTTTGCGTGTTTATACGTAGAATATGTATTGTTTTCTAAAAAAGGTTTATCAGCCTATGTAATTTTAATGGAAAATGTTGTGTAAACGAATTTATTAAGCATTTTATACTTAAAGGTACATGTTTCACAAACTGTATTTTATGTAGCAGAAAGATTCAAGTTCGTGGCTCATCATATTAATTACAATTAAGACTCCTTTAATAAATACATAAGTAAATGATTTATAATACCGCAATTCGAGAAACTGTAAAACAATTAACTACATATTTGAAAATCATACAAACTAAAAGTTATACAACTCTACAAGCAATAAATTTTCACTATAACTTTAAAACATAATGCCTACCGAAAAAACACTTGTACTCAAGCTGTAAAATTGTTAGAATTGTGTTAACAAACATAAAAACAAGTCCAAAGAGAAGAAGGATGCATGGTATGAGAAGAGCAGAAAATATAAACGAAAAGCTGGACTGAAGCCAAACTTCGCATAACAAAACGGAACAAAAAAAATGCCAGCATAGTTTCAGGTATTAAATGAATACAATGTATCAGAGAAAGTTCAGTCCAAAAGCAGACTTCTAAAAATTACAAAATATTTACAAAGTATCTGTGTTGAGCAAAGACGTTAAATGGAACGGGAAAATTATCTTCTTTGCTCTTGAATTCGAAGAAAAAAAATTATGCGTTTTTATTTCAGTATTTTTTCTTTTATGTCTTGTCTTGTTAAAATTGTGATGTTTATAAGTTTTACTAATTAACAAAAATTTTGTTTGCTAATTGAATTTGTTTTTCTTTTTTTTTTTCTTCAAATAATGAATGGAAACAACAAGCCCACCGGAAACTAATGATAAACAACTCGTGCAAAAGAAAAATCAACCAATTGAAACAGCTGATGCATTTTTGGATGTATTATTTTGTTTTGGTATTGGATTCATTTAAGACTGTAAGTTTGTGTAAAGTGTAAGCCAACAAAATTTTAGGTTTGTAAAAAAATGTATATTCTGCTTTTTTAAACTCTTTCTTTAACTCATACTCTCTGTCTGTCTGTCTACCATGGGTGGACCCCATTCCCCCTTATTCAATTGATCTCAAACTTGGCCCATAGTCTTGTCATGACTACAGATTAATTTTGGGGTAGTCACGCACAGTCACGCGTAGTCATGCACAGTAACGAAGTGATCTAAATGTCATTTCCCCTCATCCGATCGATCTCAAACTTGGTCGATAGACTTGCTGTGAAAAAAGATTAACTTTGACATAGTCACGCGCAGTCACGCATAGTCACGCACAGTCACGGAGAGATTAAAACCCCACTTCACCTCATCCGATGGATCTAAACTTGGTCCACAGACTTTTAGTGACCAAAGATTAATTTTAAAATAGTTACGCAAAGTCACGCACAGTCACGGAGTGATTAAAAACTCATTTGCATAAGGAAAGAAAGAGTTTTAATAAAAACTTTGTTTTTATGGGTTAGATTATTTTGGTTTATAATTCTATTTTTTTCCATTGCATTCATGGAAAGTAAATTCAGAACGGAAACCAATACGGTGATACTTACTGTTTTGCTTAATTATCAATTCAATTTATAAAAAAAAATATAAATACTACATGTGAAAAACTAAATTGTAAAGAATGTTTTATTGTCCAACCTAGAAAAATCTTAAAAAAGTTCGTTATGGCTGGATTGTTAATTGTCAATTGTTGTGTCTGTTGCATTAAAACAGCTTTTAATATCTTGCCATTTCCAACATATGGCATCATTTGACATCTAAAATGAAATTGATACCAGCTTGGAGAATATCTTATATATTAAAAGAATTTATGAATAAACTTTGCATTCAAGATTTTTTCTCAATATTTTTCTTCTCTCAAACCTATACATATAACTAGAGTTCTAATTAACGTAGGCTGTTGATATAAGTCTAAGAACACTCAGTGGATTAAGCTCCCTCTTTTGAGCTATTAACTGCTTAAATTCGTTGGGTTTGAGGAAAGTTATGCGTGGAGAATCAACTTTGCTTTTACTGTACGTTAACTTCTCTTGGCAAATTTTGGTATTATATTATAAAAATTAATATAATATAATATAATGCTGCGGAGCAGCAGGGGTCATCTAGTTTGCTTTAAAAAGAATGTTTGATTATTTTAAAGAATACACGCAGATTTCGATTGTATCAATAGATATTTTATAGCAACTAATCACTTTCTATTGTGATAAAATATTTCTTGTTAATACAATGGATTTGTAATTATCATCAAATCAAAATTCGGCTACAAACTTGATCGATATTCGGTTGGCAATAAATTTGGTAGCGACAACGGATCTGTTTTCTGTGTGCACTATTGATCGACATTATGATAATCACTTTGTTATTGACATTGCGATCTAATTAATACTTACATCCAAAGAAATTTGTAAAGCTTAACAACTTTATTTTCGGTTGAATCAATAACAATTTTATAGCATCTAATTATTTGCTATTGAGATGAAATATTTTTTGTTAAAGCAGCGATTATTAAAATCAATGCAATTATTAGTATGATTGAAAAAAAAATTTAGAAAGCTGTTAAAAAATGAACTTCAAAATGAATAATATATTATTTGTCTGTAAAAAATGAATCGCTTTACCATAATATTGATGTCCTTAGACGATCGGACAGACATTCCATAATTGACTTCACAATAATGGATAAATAGTACTAAAAAACCTACAGTTGACCATTTACCCAGCAAAATTGTATTGCATTCAGACAAAACGATATTTTAAAACAAAATAAAAAATTCTAATCGAGAAATGAAGAAGTAAATATAATTTTAGAGCAGTAGGAAATGAAGTTTTTTTGTTGAAACATTTATGCGTATACAAGTATTTTTCTTTTTACTATTTTCTATTTCAAACTTTATTTTTTTTTTGTTGTTTGTATTGTACTGAAAATCCTTTAAATAACTTATCTTCGAAAATGTTCCAACAATCTTATTATGGCTAAAACAACAATTGAAGAAGAAGGACGAAATGAGCATTTTCACCATGTACGTTCTGTTAAATTGCATTCCAGAAGCAGTACCTAGCAAAAACATACAAATAAAAAATAAATAAAAAACAATCAAAAAACTCACTTAAAGAGGAAAAAAGCTTGTAGCTAAAAAAAAAAAATAACTGTACAATGTATAATAAACAAGAACGGAAAAGGAAGTGGTTGAAGATTGTTGTAAATAGTTGCAATACAGTTGCTGTTAAACAGTTTGCGAACATACATAAAGATTGTTAATTAATAAAAATTTATAAAATTACTCTTGTTTCTATTTTAAAAATTATAGTAATACCAAAAATAAAAAAGGTAATTTCCAAGTGTTATCAATTAAAATCTAAATTCATTTCGAGGTAAAGAAAAGTTACGAATTTTAATGCTTCAACCTATGATTAGGCTTTGGGCACATATTCAAGAGTATTAAACAAAGTAATTTATAGTTTATTTTTAGCATGTTTCGGAGTTTCTCTTAGGATTTGTCTTACCACAATCCTCGACAGTTTATGAGGTTTTAACAATTTACTCTATTCTTTTATCTTTTATCGTGTTCTCTATATGATTTCAGATTATATATTGTTAAAATTTTTAGTATTTTGATGAAAGTTTTGTTTTTTTTAACTCTTTCTTTTAACTCATACTCTTTGTCTGTCTGTCTGTCGTGGGGCAACCTCATTCCCCCTTATCCAATTGATCTGAAACTTTTCCCATAGTCTTGCTGTGACTACAGATTAATTTTGGGGTAGTCACGCACAGTCACGCATACACACGCACAGCCACGGAAAGATTTAAAAATCATTTCCTCTTATCCGATTAATCTGGAACTTGGTAGGTAGACTTGCTGTGAAAAAAGATTAACTTTGACATAGTCACGCACAGTCATGTAGATTAAAACCTCACTTCCCCTCATCTGATCGATTGTCCATACACTTGCTGTGAAAAGAAGATTAACTTTGACATAGTCACGCACAGTCACGCATAGTCACGCACAGTCACGGACTGATTTAAAACCAATTTCCCCTTATCCTATCGATCTGAAACTTGATCGATAGACTGTTTTTATGGGTTATTATATATACATAGAAGATGGAATGTTTTGTTCTTTTTTTTAATCTCTCCAGGAGAGGTTACGTTTCCGTATCAAATCTCCCCTTATAATTTTTGCTAATTTACGATCCAGGATGTTTTCGGTAGATTTGGTACTTATTATGGAAGCAGATGGAGATGCCATGCTATTTTATTTTTTTTTTTTTTTTTGCAATTTTGATGTTGTTTTCTTGACCGATCAATTTCTTGAGAGATCATAGAATTTAAAAAGTAACGGGAGTTTTCCAGTTTGTTCACTGATAACACGTTATTTACATTTAATTATGTAAATAGAAATTCGTGTACATGCTTTATATAGGAATACAAACAAAATTATGTGAATTTCACTTCTTTATACTCGTACTTGGTAAGTGCGCAATTGTTTTTAAATAAAGAAATTAAATTGCAACAATCTAACTAAATATTAAGTTTACTTAAGCAATGGATATTTGCTGTTTAAATTCACACCTTGTGCAGAGAGATAGAGCATTATGCATGATCTCAGCTTGATGTGAGTGATGAAAGATTAACATTAGCATTAAAATCCAAGTAAAAAAATTAGAATGTGTCCAATGTGTGTTCAACAAAAGATGTTGCACTTCTTGCTAAACATGCGCTAGGTTCAGTGCGTAGCAAATTTCATTATTTATGATAATTTCGAGGATGATGCCTTGCAGTGGTCTGACCTTAAGCTGGCTTTCCCTAAGCTCCTATGCCTTACTTGATAATTTTCCTCAACAATAGCCTTACATGAGTTGGACGACCGTTATGCTACGAGTTCGGGTATTAGTCGCATGACAATTACCAGAATTCAAAAATTTATAGGTTTTGCCTAATAGTGCGTTTACATCTAAGGAAAATCTAGTAGATTTTAGTTGAAATCTATTTCAAAATCTAAATTTTTTGACATTTTGTGTGATTTTATTTATACAACAATAAACAGCTGATTAAAATAAAACATATAAACAAAACAATATAAATGGAAATATGGAAAATTCTTAAAAGGAACAGATTTTATTTTTATATTATGCATCAAGAATGAAAAAAGCGAAAAAAAACATCAGCATTTGTTAAATGTATTGTTTGAACAACAAAAACAAAAGCATTTTCCACAATCATTATGTGGCAGATTGGAATAAGCACATATAAGAATAAAACGTTATAACTTTTTAACTACTAAATATTTTTTTATTATAGATTCGTCATTTTTATTAATAACTAATATTTTGTATCCTTTTTGTTCAACTTGTTTGCTTTTTTTTTGTTGTTAAATGCCAAGTTTTCAGTCACTGCGTTGTAATTTTCTACGACAATAATAAAAATACACAGTAATATGTATCATTTGGTAGTGCCCAAGTTTGACAAAATTTAGTGAGATTTTGCTAAAATCTAGTAGCGTGCAAGATTTTGTTTTGTATGGGAAATCTAGTAAAAATGAGCTAGATTGTGCTCGAAATCTCGTATATACTACATTTTGCTTAGATATAAACGCACTATAAAGTAAATACGAGTATTTGTATTTTTTTTAAATTTTATCGATAGACTCGAGACAATGAATTTGTTATGAGTTTGAAACGAAGACCGTTCTGAAAATAGAAAAGTATTACTTTCACTTACATATTTGTACATTTCTATTCAGTTGCTACTAAGAAGTCATTAAAGGAGTATAAGATAATATGTTTATATATACATATATTTAAGGAATCAAAATGTTAAAATAAACAAAACAAAAAAATCACTCAAACACCAACAGGCTAATGAAATAATTATAACTTAAGCTCAAAAACCAGGCATATCATATACTCGCACTCGTAAATGTACCATAAAACAAGTATGTAAAGGTATAAAGGTTAGAATTATCCTTAAGATAACTACTACAAAATACCAACATATTCGAAAGAAGAAGGAAGCATCTTGCTTATGTATCTTCTTCCTCCATTGGCAAACTGAATGACTGAAATAAATACGCATATTAAGTGATTAATGATACATTATTCTCTACTACTGGAGCAGCTTTCCGTGGTTATTATCACACAATGTGTGCAGCTCGTATATTTACCAAAGCTTTGTGGATTAGACGAACATGTACTTTGTTCCGACTATTACTACCGCAACTGCTACTGCTAGTGCTTTGACAACAAGTCAGTTCTTTCGGTGCCCTCTGCTTTAGAGGTTTGTAATTATTCTTGATTAATTGTTTAACGACTGTAGCAGTGGTTAAGGAGACATTCAACCTGAGAATAGAATGAACGAGTTTAATAATGTACACATGCTTATGTACCTAAAGCTCTAATGAAAATGGGCCACATCGAAATAACACACAAAATGAGTTTGAAAGATTGAAATCTTATGAATCGAAATTTTTATAGAAATTAAATTAACCGCCTATGAATAAATATTTCTACTCGTATTCCGCATTCACGCCGAAATACTATTTAAAATGCTTATATTAACTGCTTATATATTTGTATTTAGTAATTGTAAAGTAAATTTTCAATTATAACTAGATATATAGGAACTGGATGCATGAATTTTCGCCCTTATAGGCTAATTATGTTGCGGATATTAAATTTGTAGTATTTTACATCTTTACTGACTTTACTTTCATGTAACTTTTATTTTTAGTCAATTAATGATCCACAGAATTTTTGATAACAATTCGTTGAAAAAAATTTACCTTTTAAACAAAAAAAAAATGTACACTTAAAGTTACAAAAAATAATAGTGCATACAGCAAAAAGATTTGTTGGAACTTTGTAACAACTAGAAAAAATTGTTAAAGTAATAAGAATTGTTATTGTAATTCTTGAATAATTAAAAATTAAATAGATACTCTCTTAAAGCACAATTAATTTAAAATTAAGATATCTACAACAATAAAATTAGTTCAGTTTACCAATCAATGTCTTTATACAAATTTCTAAACTGATTTAAATGCATATTAGTGACTGCAACTACTAAATCTATCATAACAAAATTTTTCAAACCGAAAATGTCTTAACGGATATTGTAGCAAATAATTGGTTAGAGTAATACATACAAAATTTGTAATACAAATTGTTTTTTGGTTGTAACAAAAGTAACTTAAATTTTTAACTTCTTTTGTTATCTAGAGTAGATTTAATATGTCATTTGTCAAATAAAATAAAATAAAACAAGAAGGCAAATTATAGTTGGTCTAGACCGACTATACGATACCCTATACCATGCGTTTAGAGCCCCTACCTCTTAGGTCCAACTAATTGGATATAGAAAATAAGCATTAACCAAATTTGAGTGGCAAGTTTTTATACCCTATACCACTATGTGGTTTGGGTATAATGACTTTGTGCTGTTGTTTGTAACTACCAAAAATACTTGACATAGACCGATCTTTTTTTATACCGATCAGCTCAGAATCACTTTCTGTGTCGTTTTAGCGATGTCCGTCCGTCCGTCCGTCCATCTGTGTGTGAATGTAAATTTTTAATCAAACTACAGGTCGCAAATATGAATATATTTTGATGAAATTTGGTACGTAAGCTTTTATCGACCATAGGATGCTATTGAAAATGATGAAATTTGGTCCATGTTCAGACCTAGTCCCCATACAAATGACCCCTATGAAATTGCCATAAGATCCAAACTATCACATAGGTCTTAGTCAAATTGGGTTTGTATGTATTTATTGTATCCATTAATCAGTAGTCCAAAAATTTTCCCTATAGGACAATTCATAGTCATAGGCCCCATATAGAGGTGCTTCCCGATCTTCTCTTAAATCTATCAAAAAACGAAAGTATTGCACAGATTTTTCTCAAATTTGGTTAGTATATATTCTTTCAAAATATAAGTGACTTTACCAAATATGGTCAAGATCGGTCCATTTTTCGACCTAGTCCCCATACAAATATAGCACCCGATATGAACTTTTTCATATTTGCAGCCAAAAAAATTAATAACAATGGCACTCAAATTTGGTTTATGCTCTTATTTTCTATATCCAATTAGTTGGACCGAAGTGATAGGGTCTCTAAACCATGGTTTAGGGTATCGTATAGCCAGTCTAACCCAACTATAATTTTCTTATATCTTGGTAAAACATATACACACAAAATTTGAGAAAATCTGTGCAATATTTTTGTTTTTTGATAGATTTAAGTGAAGACCGGGATATAGCTTTATGTGGGGGATATGACCAAGAGTTGTCCTATAGGGTTTATTTTTCGACTACTGATAACTTGAAGTAATAAACATACATAGAACCAATTTGACCGATATTTATAGGATAATTTGGTTATTATAACCATCTAAGCCGATCTCATAGGGGTCCTTTATATTGGGACTAGGTCTGGATATAAACCGATTTTCACTAGTTTCGATAGGGTTCATCCTATGGCCGGCAGATATTTTATATTTATCAGTTTTTATATACTATACCACTATGTGGTCAGGGTATAATGACTTTGTGCTGATGTTTGTAACTACTAACAATATTAGACCTAGACCCATCGCTTATTATACCGATCGACTCAGAATCACTCTCTGATTCGATTTAGCGATGTCCGTCCGTCTGTGTGTCCATGTAAAGTTTGTAATCAAACTACAGGTCGCAAATATGAATATTTTTTGATAAAATTTGTTATGTAAGCTTCTACTGGCTACAGGATGAACGTTTATTGGTGAAAATCGGTTCATGTTCAGACCTAGTCCCCATACAAATGAACCCTATGAAATCGACTTAAATTGTCATAAAATCATAATTATTTAATAGATTGCAGTTAAATTGTTTTGTGTATGTTTATTACACCCATTAATTAGTAATCCAAAAATAAATCCTATAGGACAATTCTTAGTTATACCCCCCATATAAAGCTGCTTCCCGGTCTTCACTTAAATCTATCAAAAAACTAAAATATTGCAAAATTTTTTTTTTGTTTTGCATATCTTTTTGCAAGAAATAAGTGACCTTACTAAATATGGTCTGGATCGATCCATTTTTCGACCTAGTCCCCATATAAATATAACATTCGATATGAACTTTTTTATATCCGAAGGCAAAAAAACTTGCCGCTCCAATTCAGTTTATGTTTATTTTTTATATCTAAATAGTTGGGCCAAAGAGATTCTTGAAACGCATGGTATAGGGTATCGTATAGTCGGTCTAGACCGGCTATTATTTTCATACTTATTTTTTAATTTCTTTTTCCAAAGATTACAAAAAAAATACGGATGGGTTAATAATATCGTTTTTACAACAGAATTTGTTTCGTTCTTTCAATTATAAATACCAGATCAGGTTTTAATTATATAACGAATGACCCTGTATAAACAAAATTGTGACACACTACTCACTTAGCACTGCAACTTATAAGAATTCCTTCTTGTTGTGCTAGAATTTCAATAAATAATCTATAATATTAATAGGCTAAGCAATTTCTTGTGACCGATGTTTTGTTCTACCATTTTATACCGATTTTGACCAAACGTATATTATTTGAAAGGTATTTTTTTTTAAGCCGTTTTGCAGAGTTACAGATTTTTAAATTTTTTACTTTATTTTGAGTAAATTGCATTTAAAGTTGCTACTAACACATACATAAAATTATACAATGCTATGTGTGTGTTTATTAAATTTGTTAATGTGTTTGTAATAAAAATGAGTTTGTTTTTTTGTGTTGATTTGTGAATTGGCTGTAATTGATTAGCATACCTGTAGGGCCTTTATTTAATGAAAAAATAAAATTTCCTAGAATTTGCACTCGAATTTCGAGGGCTGGAATCTGCTAGTAATAATTAATAAGAATAATAATAATAAATTTGGTTTTCTTTTGTTATAGCCGGAAATTAAGTCTGAATACAAATTTGATTTTTTTAAATTTAACAGACAATTTAGAACAATATCTGTTTATATATTTTATGTTTAAAATATATTGTTACAATATAATTAATTGCTGAAAACCCGAATATTTACGATTGCAAAAGGATAGATTTCCTAAATTCCAACCAATTCCTTCTCTTTGTGTATATTTAAATTAGATCAATTTAATAATTGATTAAAGGAATGAATGTAATAGAAGATCTGGATACACATATTGGTGTTTAACGTCCATATGTGTACGTATTGTGTATTGGTACTCGTATATAAACTAAAATTAATGAAAAATTACAAAAGCGAAAAAATAGCCGGTATATTTTTTTGGTACCCAGAAAAAACCAAAGTGAGCAGCATGAACGACTCTTATGATTATTTAATCTCTGAATTTATTAATTAAGCAGAAAATTAGAAGAATAATTGATTTTGAATCTTTCAGAAATATACTTTTTTTTTGAGAAATCCCCAATTTAAATCTATTAAAACTTTACTTCATGCAGAAAACAAAAGAAGATAATATTCATGAACTGGCTCGTAAAAGTATATCTTGCTTAGTATTAGGTGGAACTTCAATAATTTTCATTATAATTAAATCTAAATTAGAAAAAAGTTTTTAAGACACGTTTTATAGATTTAAGTGAAATTTAAGCGAAAGCCCAATTAATTTGTGTATTCGACAAAAAAAAAAAGTAATGGCGTAGATGTTTGTTTTCCTTCCTCTAACGAACACCTGCATTTAAATTAAAATACACCTTGCCTTATTAGGGGGGAATTTATTAAAATTTCCGATCAGAAAACACAGTTTTACATACCTTCAATCAAAAACTCTTTGAAGTACAAATAAAAAAAAAAAAACTATAAGCTTATGGATCCAAGAACTAGGTGCACAAGACAGCCAAACGGAATATTAACATACATACACACACACACACACACAAAATGAATGAAGAAAAAATCAACTCAAGGAAATCAAACAATCAGATTGAAAAAGTTTATTTAATTTCGAGAAATAAGACACAAATAAGCATGAGAAGAAAACAAGGAATGATCAAAAATTTCATTCATATTATAAATAATGATTTCGTTAAAACTTATATAAGAAATAATAAAAAAAAAACTTCCGCCTAAGATGTGGTTCTGATAATAAACATGATACTGAATGAGACAGGAACGAAAAGGCATCCACCAAACACACTTTTGGCAACAAGGCAACAATTACCGAATTGTTTAAAGTTCATGCTAAGAAAGACCAACCAACAAGGTACGAGTATGCTAAAGGTTGTTTGTACGAGTATGTCTGTATGTATGAATGAATAGTTATTGCATGAATGTATAAATATATTCGTAAAACCTCAAAACAATGTTTTATCTCTCTAAGTAAAATTATGTACTATATATCAACACTCACTAGAGTAGTATGATAAAAAAAAAATAAGTTTATGTAAAATACGAGTAATTCCCTAAATATAGTTAAAACTTTGAAACAACAACATATTCCCCTATGGCCCCATTGTCATTTCGAAATAAAAACAACACCAGAGAAATATTCGATTTGTTTAAAAGCAGTGATGCGCATACGTACGATTACGATTATTCAAGTGAACTTTTCTTATTTCTTTAGTTAGAGATTTTTTTTATTTTTATAATTTGCATACCCTACACCACTCTGCGGTCAGGGTATAATGAATTTGTATCCATGTCTCTAACTTGAGAAGAATACATCCTTCTTTCTTATGTCTATCTGGCTGTGTATCACTGAAAATATTCCGTCGAATCCGAAAAACCAGATTTCATTCGAATTTCCTTCTCGATGTTAACCGACGATGGGGGTTTTTAATAATTATTATTTTTTTAAACTCTAACTAGAAGTCGCAGCTGTAAAGATACAATATTTTATATAAGCTTTGATCGGCTCAAGGAGAATGATAGTGATGAATAATGATCCATAGTAATAAGTTTAAAAATATACAATATAGGATCACTTTTGGTTTTGACCCTCCTAAAATGAGTCTCCAAAATACAATCCGTACATTTCTCCACTTAAATCCCAAAATCATAATTTAGGATATCGCATTGTCGGCGTAGACCTTCCATAATTGTTGTTTGTTTGTTTGTTTGTTTATTTTGTTTTTCTTTTTTTTTTTTGTTTTAAATTTCGTTTTGATTATTTGTAAGAATGAAGGTGGGAACAAGTGAATTGAAAATTATTTCCAATTCGATTGTTTTGCTCATTATAATTATTGTGGCTCTGGAGGCATAAACAAAACAAATAGCCGAGTAACATGCACAGTAAAAAAAAAAGAAGATACAAAGCCAGATTTGTGATTTCATCTGGATGCCTAAGGTAAAAGGAATTGAAATGGATTGAGTTGTTTTCACTAATAAGCAGGCGGCACCTTACACAGAGTTTTTTATTTGTTTCCTTAGAAGGGTCCTCTACTTATACAGTTGCAAATTGCAAACAAATCATGCTGATCAATTTAACAATGAATTCTTTTTCTTTGTTAAGCATTTTAAGCAAGCCGATAAATATTTCATAATAAAGCACGACACTTTACAAACACAATTTTTTTCTTTTAAAAAGAAACTGGAAATATTTTGTCATCCAAATCAACTAAAACTACATCTTCAAAGTAACAAAGATTATTTTATAAAGCGGACAGATTTTGAGATTTTTGAAAAAACTTTCACATAAATAAATTTATTTTTTTGCATACTACATCAAGGTTTCAGTTCTTTTTATTCATTCAAATTAGCCGCAATACTAAAACTGAATATAAAAAAACGCCTTTATAACACAGTTATAACACAGTAATTTACTCAACTTCTTTATTAACGTCATGCATTTTTCATTAACAAACGAAATCTATAGAATTAAAGCTGAAGTTATATTCATTGAATATCAACTATGTTTGTCACTCCAACAATAATCATTTGATAAATCGAAGATATAAATTTCCATTTTACTCGAATAAACAATTCGATTAATTTTTTTTTTTTTTTTTTATTATTCAAATAGTTTTTATGAAATTTTATGGATGTCAGTGAAAACTTTGATTTTAATGATTTTAACTAAACTAAGTCCTTTAAACTATTTGACTAAAGAGTTAAAAACAGTATTTAAATCGAACTAAGTTTTACTGACATCCCAAAAACTCAGCCGAAGTAAGAGATCTCGGCAAAATTTAGAACCAAAATAAAACATAAAATCTATAATTAATTTGTTCTAATATCTCATTAAGAGTTTTTCGTTTGAAATTCGTAAAATTCAAAGTAGAAATTTAATTAATTAGTTTACATTTTAATTGTTTTGAATGATTGTTTTTGAGGAAAAATAAATAGGTTCCAACGAAGACATTTGACTACTACTTTTTATAGTAAAACATTTGAAAATGTGAAAAAAAGGTATTGTAGATTATGTTCTTGAAAGCTATCAATAACGAAATTGAACGGCGAAGTAAGAATTTAGAAAATAAGATTGTTCAAGCTGTTACCAAAAACTAGGGTATGTACACTACAGATGTTAAACACAAAATCGGAACAAACGTTAGTATGGTTCAGAGACGTTAGAGGCGGAATGGCTGAAAACAAAAGTCTCAGAAAAGCAAAAGAAAATCATAAAAATTTGATCAAGAAAATGTTATGAACCTTTAGGATTGAAAAATTGTTGCTTTATCATGGATAAGGAAATGTATATCAAAGCGGACTTCCTGGTCCTCAAAATTATACAGCCTTCTAACGACAGATACTTTAAGATTGGGAAAATTCTATTGGCATTTAAAAGATTGGCTCGAAATATTTTTTAGCAACTTCTTTGTAAATCTGGCAAAAAGGCAACTACATTTATAAGAGCAGGAAGTGTGCAAACCCATGGTGAACCCGCTGTATTATGGTCTGATTTTGTGAAAGAGGCATCAGCTACCAAAAGTTCCACAAAGTCGGCCAATTGAAATTGTTTGGCGTCAAAATAAATTCATTTTGAAGAATAATTAACAGACTGTCAATGAAAAAGATATTTAAAGAAAATAGAAAAATGCCTCCAAAGTCACAACCCGTAACACTCTCAAAAGCTTGATAAAGGACATTCGGAAAAAGCTGAGAATTTTTATTTAAACACAATTTTATGACTTTATTTTATTAAATTAATAAAAAAAAAATTATTTTATAAATTTTAAATGAAAGATTCTCTATTACACAAAGTTCATGCCGCCAAAAAAATTTATAAAGAAATGTTATGAAAGTTTGAAACTCTATATTAAATTTTTGTTACGTAAACGCTCCTAAGTATCTCCTTCATATGAAATAGCTAATTTAGAAATTAGTGACTGTAAAATATCGGAGTTTTTGCCTTAGTTTATCATTTTCTATAAAATAAAATTTAGTAAAACTTTTACTTTTATAATATATATTTACATAAAACAAGTAAGAAAATTATAGTCGGTCTAGACCGACTATACGATACCCTACACCATGGTTTAGAGACCCTATCGATTTGGTCCAACTAATTGGATATAGAAAATAAGCATAAACCAAATTTGAGGGGAATTGTTATTAATTTTTTTGGCTGCAGATATGAAAAAGTTCATATCGGGTGCTATATTTATATGGTGACTAGGTCGAAAAGTAAACCGATCCTGACCATATATGGTAAAGTTACTTAGATTTTGAAGAAATATATACAAACGAAATTTGAGAAAAATCTGTGCAATATTTTTTTTTTTTAATAGATTTAAGTGAAGATCGGGAAGCAGCTCTATATAGGGCCTATTACTAAGAATTGTCCTATAGGGGTTATTTTTGGTCTACCTACTAATGGAATGGATGGACGAACCCAATTTGACTGAGATTTATATGATAATTTGGATCTTATGGAAATTTATATCGATTTCATAGGGGTCATTTGTATGGGAACTAGGTCTGAACATGGACCGAATTTTACCAATTTCAACAGCTTTCATCCTATGGCTGACGGAAGCTTATATACAAAATTTCATCAAAATATATTCATATTTGCGACCTGTAGACAGAGACGGACGGATGGCCGGACATCGCTAACTCGACTCAGAAAGTCATTCTGATTCGATCGGTATAATAAACGATGGGTCTAGGTCAAATATTTTTGGTAGTTACAAACAGCAGCACAAAGTCATTATACCCAAACCACAAAGTGTTGTAGGGTATAAAAAGACTCCGAATAATTGCCATAGACTAAATCATCATTTGTTGCAATTAGTTTTCGAAATGTCTAGGTGTAAATCATTTTACTAAGCACGCATGTGCTTTTCCAATCTTAACATAAGTTCATGTTTTTTTATTTCTTTTTTTTCAGGAAAATATTTAACCAGTTTTAAAATCAATGCTTTCAGTATAATGCTCACTGCACACGCCATTCAAAGAACTAAACATTTTAATTTTTGTTAACAATCTATAATTTGCTAAATGTAAAATATTCGTAAAATTTGCTACGAGTATATTCAATATTTTCTGAAAACTTTAAACTTTAAAGACATGTACAATAGGAAAGCGTTGGTTCATAAAACAAATATCGAGGGTTTATATTCAAAAAGTGCTATCTGCTTTAGCAAAATTTTTGAGGAGAGCGAGGAACACCAATTTATTCGTATGATCTAAAAGTATATATCGATCGGTTTTAGTACAATATCTATAAAGAATTAATCCTATTATTGATGTTGAAAATTAAAATCATTATTGTAGATAACAGTTATCTTAGAAAATAGTTTAAAATCAAATATAAATTATATCGTAAATTACAGATAGCACTTTTTGATTATAAACCCTCGATATAACATCTATTTTCCAAAATTTCCTCACTAAGTCATCAAATCGGAAAATATAGAAAGAATTAAATACAAAAAAAAATTTCAATTTAGATTTTTTTTAATTGTATCAATCTTCGAAAAACATATTTCTAAATAGGTGGTTGAACTGGAAAACGTTGTTTTGCCAAAGAACTGTAAATATATGATGATATGCATTTAACATATATCAGACGTGCCACGCCCACTGATTTGATCCCGCCCCTTTTTAACGTAACTGCTCACACTCATCATTCGTGGACTTACACCTAGTTTCAAGACTGTCGGGTTTATAGTACTCCAGATAAATTTTTTTGTATGGGAGGTACCACGCCTCTAACTCAATCCCGCCCATTTTTGGTACGACTACTTACATTAACAACCAAATGACGTGCAGAAAGTTTCAAGACTGACCAACACAGTACTCTAGATATTTACCGTGTGTTGAAGGTGCCACGCCCACTGGTTTGATCCCGCCCATTTCTTTTCCGAGTACTAACGTTGATAAGTTATGAGCTCGCACTAAGTCCCAAGACTTTTTCTATTACAGTACTCTAGATGAATGACATTAAATATTTACTTTATATGGTGGGTGCCACGCCCATTGGCCCGGTCCCGTCCATTTTTTCACAACTCTTCAAATTAGTTTAATATGTTTAACATGTGCATAGTTTCAGAGCTCTTGCTGTCATAGTACTCCAGATATTATATGTTATAATTAGATGTTAAAAGTTCACTTTATATGGGAGGTGCCAAGCCCACTTGAAAATACAAAAAATATAGCCTATTTTTCCTTCCGGAGAGTCAGTCACTTTCTGAGTCGATTTAGCGATGTCCGTCCGTCCGTCTGCCCGTCCGTCCGTCTGGGTGTCCATGTGAAATTTGTAATCAAACTACAGGTTGCACATATGAATATATTTTGATGAAATTTGGTATGTAAGTTTTTTTAGCCATAGGATGAATGCTATTGAAATTGAAAATGACCCCTATGACATTGACATAAATTGACATAAGATCCAAATTATCATTTAACTCTCAGTCAAATTGGGTTTGTGTGTGTTTATAATATTCATTAGTCAGTGGTCCAAAAATAAAGCCCATAGGATAATTCTTAGTTATAGCCCCCATTTAAAGCTGCTTCACGGTCTTTACTTAAATCGATCAAAAAACAGAAATATTGCACAGATTTTTCTCTAATTTGGTTTTATATATTCTTGCAATATATAAGTGACGTTAGCAAATATCGTCAGGATCGGTTCCTTTTTCGACCTAGTCGCTATATAAATATAGTATCCGATATGAACTTTTTCATATCTGCAGGTAAAAAAATTAATAACAATGCCACTCAAATTTGGTTTATGTTTATTTTCAATATCCAATTAGTTGGAACTAAGAGATAGGGTCACTAAACGCATTGTATAGGGTATCATATAGTGGTCTAGAGCGACTATAATTTTCTTACTTGTAGTATATAGTTTTCAATAAATTTTACTTTATTTACCAGAATTACTTGAAATTTTTTTCTTTCGGAAATACACTATACCAGTCGAATAAAAGAGATAACTTGTTAAAGTTTGTACAGTATTTTTCCCATACATACATAAATGCATATTGAATCAGAAATTCAATATTGCAAGGAATTCATAGCATTGTACAATATTTTCCATCCCTGATGATGCCATTATCAGGGCAGTGACTTTCAAGGAAATGCATGTTTGTAGTCATTAGCCTAAAATCAATACATTTGTGATCACAGAATTGAAAGGAGTATGACATCAATATTTTTTTGCCTATTTTGTTATAAATGCATATTTTGCATTTTGTGCGTTTTTGTAAATATTAAAATATGACAAAAAAATTAGAAGAACTTATATTATCATTTAAAAAATATAAACAAATAAAAATTTAATTTAAATTTGTATATAAAATATATTTAGTAGATTTCCTTTTTAAAATTATCAGATTTGTTAATTATACTTGGGGAGGCAATTCAGTTGGTTGAGTGAATGTACAAGAAATTACGTTATTAAATATAAGTCTTATTCTGTGGTGTTTTATTTCGCTTCTTAAGTTCGAGTATTTGGTTCAAATGCGGGATGCTGAGCCATGTTTTCATTTAAAAAATTAGCTCCGGAGTCAGACTTGACAATAAGCCCTCCACAGCCCTGTATGAAATTTGCAGCCCTGGCATTATAATATGATTACACAGGTCGACAGCCATATATTTTAAATTATCTAGTAAAATTTGGGAACTCTTCGAGATATTGGCAAAAAAAAATGTTTTTTCGATATGCAAATTAATATAAATCTTTTTTTTTTTGTAAAATATTTGTAATATAAAATCATTTGTAATTTAGATATCTTTAATTTTGTATCTTCATATATATACGATATTCCCTTTTAATCAAAATTTACAAATTTTCGAAATTTAAAGTTATGTAAACAGATTTATTCCAATTTTATCTGTCTTCCTTATTATATAAATGCGCTGTGCAATTGCACTTAAATAAAACATGCATGTTAAAGTCATTTCGCAGCAAGATTTAGATCGTTTTTGGATTCAGCGAGCCCAAATTACTCTAAAAATTTTTTGACTGCCCTGCAGCAAATAAAAAAATTTTTTTTTAAATAAAACTTGCCATTAGAAAAGCATTAAGAAAATGTCTATCGATCGGTAGACACAATTAATATCTCAACTAGGTTGTTGTTTCCATACTCATAAAATCATTTGTCTAATGGAAGTTTATAATATGTATGGTATAAATGATATAATTGGAAACAATTGCAAAAAGTTCCACTAATATTTTTATATAATGAGATCAAAGATGCATTCCTGAATCAAGTGCTATGAATAAATTTATCCAATTTGAACTATTTGGAAAAACTTACTAAATTAATAAGATCAGCAAATCGATAGTTCTGTTTTGAACAGCAGAAAAAAAGTCTCCTACACATTTTTTTTTGTTTTTTTGTTTTAATATGCGAGGTACTACGAACACATTTAACGTATTGTGCAGTAAATATAACAATATAAGTGGTCTCGTAGGCATTTCAATAAATTTAAATCAGTGGTTGCTTTTTTACGCAACCGTGTAATTTTATTGTTCCACTAGTTGCGGTGTTAGTCGTAATCATCTAAGAAAACAAATTGCACAACGGGTTAAGCAAAATGCCCCGAGCTTAGGTAACGCTTCGTAAATGGACACGATATGAACATTTTAATATACATAAAAGCAAATTGATGTTTTGTTCTTGCTAATAAAGACATTAGCTATGCTCTTTCATTCAGCTTGCACAGTTCCTCATATCGTAATCTGTTCACTGCTTTGTGTACAAAAAAAAAAGCATTTGCTGCATGATGCTTCTTTGAAACTTGATTGTGTTGAACGCTAAATAAAAATTTTACTATACTTTAAAATCGAATATGAGCTCAAGGTGTTTTTTTTATGTTCTGTACGAAGGAAAATTAGCTTCATGACTCAATTATAATTTAAAAACTTAGATTAACTTTTATATACAGGAAACAGTTGCACACAGAACGAAAAATGTTTCGAAAATTCAACAACTATATCTTCGATTGTATCGAGAGAAAATTAATATCAGTTGATTCTGTAATACTATCAGGCTTCTTAGAATCTGTAATCTGTCTTGTAATCTTAATCAATCCGGTTATTACCTGCATCACAATTCGATCTTAAGTTGTCGCAGACAGAGACTTATTTGCAATCATGTTCTGCAAAAAATATATGGAACAAAAGAGATGTGAAAAAATTTTGCACACTTTTTTGGAAAATCCAACATATAGTGGTTTTAAAATTGGAAAACTTCTTAAAATTCCAAAATCTATAGTAAACCGCGTTTTGAAACGTCACAAGGCCAAAACAAGTGTAAAAAAGGTTATGGATACAGCTTTGAAGAACAAAGTACTAATTTCCATTAAAAATAATTCTGGGATGTCTGATCGAGATAGCGCCATAAAGTTCAATACAAGTAGAAGCACTCTGCTGCGCATAGGCTCAAGGGGAGGAATAAATCCAACTAAAACACGCGCCCGTATATTCTAAACCAAAGTTTTGACGATGTTTAAAGGTTGTATAAGATATATATAAGATAAATATAAGAAGCCTATGTAAGATCTCATTTTAAGTAGTTGCCTGGAAACAAATATTATATTGCAATGAAACGTGGAAAAGTTGCCCGCAAACATAAGTATATCAAAAAGTATATAAAAAATGTTTCGAAAATTCAACAACTATATCTTCGATTGTATCGAGAGAAAATTAATATCAGTTGATTCTGTAATACTATCAGGCTTCTTAGAATCTGTAATCTGTCTTGTAATCTTAATCAATCCGGTTATTACCTGCATCACAATTCGATCTTAAGTTGTCGCAGACAGAGACTTATTTGCAATCATGTTCTGCAAAAAATATATGGAACAAAAGAGATGTGAAAAAATTTTGCACACTTTTTTGGAAAATCCAACATATAGTGGTTTTAAAATTGGAAAACTTCTTAAAATTCCAAAATCTATAGTAAACCGCGTTTTGAAACGTCACAAGGCCAAAACAAGTGTAAAAAAGGTTATGGATACAGCTTTGAAGAACAAAGTACTAATTTCCATTAAAAATAATTCTGGGATGTCTGATCGAGATAGCGCCATAAAGTTCAATACAAGTAGAAGCACTCTGCTGCGCATAGGCTCAAGGGGAGGAATAAATCCAACTAAAACACGCGCCCGTATATTCTAAACCAAAGTTTTGACGATGTTTAAAGGTTGTATAAGATATATATAAGATAAATATAAGAAGCCTATGTAAGATCTCATTTTAAGTAGTTGCCTGGAAACAAATATTATATTGCAATGAAACGTGGAAAAGTTGCCCGCAAACATAAGTATATCAAAATCGGTAAATATGGCAAAATTTATTACCTTGAAGAGTTCTGCATTAGTAACACATCAACAATGACGGCAGAATTATACACAAAGGAATGTCTTCAAATAATCTAACCCATAAAAACAAAGTTTTATTAAAACTCTTTCTTTCCTTATGCATATGAGTTTTTAATCTCTCCGTGACTGTGTGCGTGACTTTGCGTGACTATTTTAAAATTAATCTTTGGTCACAACAAGTCTATGGACCAAGTTTCAAATTGATTGGATGAGGGGAAATAGTATTTAAAACACTCCGTGACTGTGCGTGACTGTGTGTGACTATTTTAAAATTAATCTTTGGCCACAGCAAGTCTATGGATAAAGTTTCAGATCGATAGGATGAGGAGAAATGACATTTAGATCACTCCGTGACTGTGCGTGATTATCCGTGACTATGCGTGACTACCATTAAATTATTCTGTAGTCACAACAAGACTATGGGCCAAGCTTCAGATCAATTGGATAAGGCGGAATGGGGTTGCCCCACGACAGACAGACAGACAGACAGACAGACAGTATGAGTTGAAAGAAAGAGTTTAAAAAGAATATTACCACTCATAAAACAGCACAAGAGTTCAGTAAAATTTTGGCCTAATTTGGCATTATGTCATTATTCAAATTAAGCAATTAAGTGGTATAAAGACAAATGTGCAGGTGTAATACCGAAATATATTAATATTCACAATTGCCCACAATTTCGACCAATCGAAAGATATTGAGCAAATGTAAAAAATAAATTAAATAAGGGTAAAGAAGAGTAAAAAAGAAGCGACTTTTTTCACATCATTTTGTTTGTTATCAACCAGCGGGAGTGTGTAGTGTATTGAAGTTTGCACAGTATCATTAATGGTGTTTTATTTACTTTTTATAATAATAAAGTAAGTCACTTTCCATTAAATTTAGTTATATTTATTGGAATTTTGGTTCGCAAACCACTCAATTGTTTGGAAAACCACAAAATATTATATATACCATTAAACATAAAAAGAATACCAGCTGTTTTTATATTCACCACACACGGTGCTGCCAGATTTTCGCATTTTGTTAATACCCAAACCGTATTTTTAAAAGGCCCAGAATAATATTTTATCGACACGGTATTTAGTGACTAAATTGTTCTTATAATTTGGCATAAAATGAATCCTGATTCCCAACTTATGCTATTAATGGAAGAACGTTTTTCTAGAATGTCAATTGACATATCTAATAACATTGCATTTAAAATAAAGGAGTCTGAGGAGCGTATATTAACTAAAATTGTCAACATTGAGGAAAAAATATATTCTGTTTCCGACAGGGTCAGCAAGCTAGAACAAATTATTCCGCAAATTGTTGACCTTAAAAATGAAATTGATACCTTAAAGCGATCTTTGAACAAGCAAGAAAATACTAAAGTCGCTAATGAGATACGAATTCACGGCATTCCATACTATGAAAATGAAAACGTACAGACTATATTTATGAATATTTGTGAGACCATTAATGCAACTGTTCCAAATATAAGTAAAATAACTCGTCTTCAAAATTCTCGAAACAATAGTAAAAATGATAACGTTATTGATCCTACTATTGCCATAAAATTGTCATCAGCTCAGGAGAAAAATTATATTTTGAAGCAAGCTGCTGTTTTTCGTCATAACTTTGAAGACCTTCTGCGCCTTTGTCATGCTGGTTTTGATTCTAATGAACCATTCTATATAAATGAAGCTCTAACCAGATTTAACCACAATCTTCTTAAGGAGGCAATTAAGTAAAAACGGAAAAAACTACTCTCATCAGTTTACACTCGCCGTGGCCGTATTTATGGCAAACGCTCTAAGTCCGATAGCACGTTTTGTGTGGAGAATGTGCATTTTCTGGAAAATATCGAAACATCGAAAAACACACGTGACAACTTTCCAGTTTCTGTAGTAGAAGGGTTTCGCCAGTAATAATTTAAAATTTAAAACTGTCGTAATTATTTCCATAACCTATTTATATTTTTGTATTTTTTTATCTTTCCTTTTTATTATGCCTTTTTATTTTAAATTTTTTGAGTATTTCTTATTTGATGTTGATATTTGCTTAATACTTTAATATGACTTCTTCTAATATTCGGTCGAGTTCCAAATACAACACTCATTCTATGATTCGTATAATTGGTAAACAAAAGGAAGGTCTAAAAATTTGTCACTTAAATGCTCAAAGTCTTTTTTGTAAATTTGATGAATTTCGATACATTTTTGAAAACTCAGGAATTGATGTAATTTGTATATCTGAAACATGGTTCAATCCGAATAAGATAAAAAACTTTTAGGTCAAAATAGACGGCTATGATTTATTTCGAGCTGATAGGAATACTGCTAAACGTGCTGGAGGCGTTGCAATTTATGTCAAGAAACAATTACGTTCTCGATTTGTTTGCAAATCTATCGATGAAGAATATGATTTTGTATTTATTAAACTTCCTTGTGACGTAAGCAAATGTCTCATACGTGTTTTATATAGGCCTATTGATTCACTAGATATTTCTCCGGTTGTTAATATGTTAGAGGAAAATTGTTTATCTTATAGTGATATTATTCTTTCTGGATACCTAAATGGAAATTTGTTCATTGATTCTGATCTAATTTCACTTTTCCAACCGATTGGGCTTATAGCTGTAAACACCACTATCCCCACTCACTTCACTTCAATGAGTAGTACCCTTATTGACGTGTTCTTTGTCTCAGATATTAGAAAAGTTCTTTTGCATGACCAGTTTTCTTCTCCTAATTTCTCAAAACATGACGTCATTTATATGACCTTTAACCTTCCTTATTTTAAACATGAAAAACCACAGCATATTACTTTCCGGGATTACAAGAATATTAACAATGATGCTCTTTTAAATGAAATTAATATAATCAATTGGACCAGTATCTACAGTAATCCTGATTTAAACCAACAGATATCCTTTTTTTTATGAAGCTACCAAATACCTATACGACAAATACGTACCGGTTAGAAAGAAAACTGTTAAATCTTCTACTAAGCCTTGGTTTAATCAAAATATTTGTGATTTAATAGTCAAAAGCAATTCTACTTACGATAAGTGGAAAAGATATAAAACTACACAGTCAAATGAAATTTTTAAATCATTACGTAGATCTGTTACTAGGGAAGTAAAGTTAGCTAAGCAACGCTATTATAGTCGTGTATTTTCAGAGACTATGGATACTAAAAATATGTGGAAAGAGATAAAGAAAATTGGTTATAAAGGAGAAATTGAATCGGTAAATTTTTCCACTTTTGAACTAAATGAATTGAATAGACAATTTACTTCAAACGATTCAACTCCTCTTCGTTCTGACTCTTATGCAAATCTTCCAGATTGCAATCTGGATTCTTTATTTAGTTTTTCCTGCGTTAACCAGAAGGATGTTCTGGAAGCTTTTCTTTCCATAAAGTCAAAATCTATTGCTCTAGACGGTATGAATCCAATATTTATTAAAGCTATTTTACCACAGGTTTTACCCTATATCACTCATATTTTTAACACTATTTTTACAAAATCTATTTTCCCTGATTTGTGGAAATGGGCAAAAGTAATTCCCTTGCCGAAATCTAATAAAGAATACAGGCCAATTTCCGTACTTCCTTTTCTTTCGAAAGTTTTCGAAAAAATTATGAGCAAACAAATGAATGAACATACATATATCCAATAATAATCTTTTATCATCTAAGCAATCTGGTTTTCGCAGGAAAAGAGGGTGTATCACTACTTTAATTGATGTATCGGAAGATCTTCGTTATATCGTTGACAGTGGTAACATTGCTTTTTTGACTTTATTGGACCACTCTAAAGCTTTTGACTCAGTGGACCATGATATTCTTGTTAAAAAGCTTAAACATATTTTTGGTTATTCTGAAACCTCCTCTAAATTGATTAGCTCTTACCTTCGGAATAGAGAACAAGTAGTTGTCTCTAAAGATAAGTCGTCTACCTCTGCGTCTTTAAGTAAGGGTGTTCCGCAGGGGTCTATACTTGGCCCTCTTTTGTTTTCTATTTACATAAATGATCTACCACGCGTAATTAATTCATGCCAAATGCACATGTACATATCATGTAGCGTACGAGATGTGGAAAATTGTGTACAGAATCGAATACTGAACTGAACCACGTATTTGAATGGGCTAGGTTGAATTGTCTTACCTTAAATCCGAAAAATCTCAGTGCCATGTTATTTTTAAAAAGATATATGATACCACTTGTCTTCCGAAAGTTCGTATTAATGGAGTGGATATCGCCTACGCGTAGCTACGTTGCGAATGCTAAAAACCTTGGAATGATTTTTAATAGTACCCTAACGTGGAATGATCAAATTAGCAAAGCTTCTGGAAAAGTTTATAGTATTCTCCGTAGTCTTTGGTCTTCTCAGTACTTCACACCGCAGAAAATTAGATTTGTTCTTGCAAAATCGTTTATCTTATCTACGCTTTTATATGGTTGTGAATTGTTGTCAGGTTGTGATAGTGCAGACATGGGTAAACTTACACGCGTCTTTAAAAGTGTAGTTAGATATGTTTACGGTTTACGCAAATATGATAGTATCTCCGCTTTTCTAAATAAAATTTATGGCATTTCATTTGAAGAATATCTTAAATTTAGAACTTTGCTTATGGTTCATAAAATTATTTTCACTAAAGAACCCGTTTATCTCTTCGAGCGATTACTATTTACAAGATCTAACCGTAATAACTGTCTTGTACCAATATTGTACAATAGACTAATATCCGAAAGACACTTTTTTATAAATGGCATACGTCTTTGGAACTCGTTACATACTTTAAATAATCAACTTCACAAAATATCAAATACAACATCATTTAAGAAAGAACTATTTAAACTTTTTCTCAATTGATTTTTAATATTTCATTTTAATTTCTTTAGTTAATTTAATTTTAATTTCTATATAGTTTTCACCTGCTGTGCAGGATATTTTTACACTTTATTTTTACATTTTTATTTCATTTTTTATATATTTTATACATGCGGCTAAAGTAACTATATGATTTGTTTTTTAAATAACTATTGAATGGAATGAAGAAAACAAAAAAATTTATGATAAAAAGAAAGTTTATTTTATGTTATTTTTTTACATTAATTATGAAAAATAATATCAGTTAAATGAGAACCGTTTTCTCTAACGCAAAAATGTGCTCTTTTTATGGCATTTTCCATAACTTTGTTGAGTGTTTCTTGTGGTATACGATCAATGCCACACCAAACGGTAACACGAATTGCGTGTAAAGATTTCTGATGAAGATTTTTGGGATCCCCAAAATCTGTTGTTTTGGTTATTTACGAAACCGTTCAAGTGAAAATGCGCTTCATCGGTCATCATTAAATTTGACAAAAAATTTTCATTTTGATCAACGAGATTTAAAACTGGTCTAGCATATTCCAAGCGCAATACGAAGTCCTCAGGATTTAGTTTTTGGACTACTTGGATTTTGTAAGGGAAGAGGTGCAAATCGTGTTTTAAAATTCGCCGAAGAGTGCGGTCAGAAAGCTGCAACTGGGAAGATCGTCTTCTCGTTGATGTCTGCGGATTTTCTTCGACGCTCTGTCGCACAGCATCAATATTTTCGGCCGATCTGCCAGTTCGAGGTCTGCCCGTACGTCTTGAATCTCCGACAGTCCCATATTCAGCAAAATTATTCACCAACGAATGAATGGTTGGACCCTTTGGAGCAGTTCTTACACCATAAAATCTTCTGTATGCACGTTGAGTATTAATTATCGAACGATGATTTTCAATGAATAGAAAAACAATCTTAGTTCTTTGCGCAATTGTATAGCGTTCCATTTTTAAATATTCTCCCAAGTTTAATTTCTGAAATAGGAAAAAAGAAAAAGTTAAATACTCGCAAGCAAAGAAGTTACAATTGTTTTACATCATATAGTAACTTTAGCCGCACCCTGTATTATAATTTATTTTATATTATTCTTCTAATTTTAATTATAAATTAAACTTACATAAATTCTTCTTATTGAAAATTAATTTGTTATGACTAATGTTGTTTTATAAGATTTTAAATCTTGTTACATTAGGATTTTCATTAATAAAAATTAATAATAATAAAATAATAATAAAAACTGAACATTTAATGTTAAGTAAATGGAACAAGTATTCTGCAGAGGTGGGACGGAAAGATGTGCAAAAAGTTTAGAATAACAAATGCACCAATAATTCACACAACTAGGCAGAGGGTATATTCCAGGTTATTGTTCCGTTTGTAATACATCGAGTAATGAATTTACAATCCCACAAAGTATATATAAAATATTCTTGATGCTTATGTCAAGATATCAAATTCCGTGTGGCCGTCTGTCTGTCTGTCTGTCTGTTGAAATCACGGTCATTCACCAAAACAAAAATCATTTACCTGTGTAAACTTAGAATAATATTGTCTGCCATTATTTCGAGCAGGCTGTTATTAAAAATCGGGCATCATTGTGCTAAAATATGACCTAAAATATGGAGACACTTCTAAAAAAAATATTAAAAATTCGTGTGTTCGTTGTAATAATTTAGTATAAAGTTTAGTAAATCGTTTACTTCTTCTAAAATTTTGTTTACATTTGTTATAAATGTAACCGTAAAACTCTGGTGGAAGGTATCAAAGATTCGGCATAACATAATTTAACACTCTTACTTGTTATTTTCTTTAAATTGTATAAAAAATACCTCGTATTAATTACGGTTGGTTGCTAACGTTAACTGTCACGTTAACTCACATGCGGTTTGGTTTCATTACATTGTTGTGTTTGCAAATACAATATGTAATTAATGTCTTTTTATCCACGTAAAATATCAACGTGAGTAATTATCTACATTAAGAAACTCATACAGAACGCAACGTGCACATATTTAATTACATTAGTTAACAGTCATTTTGTATCTGGCATAAGCTACAAAATGGTAAGATTCAACACCGAATATGGTCTTGAAAATATTCTGTCTTGAAAATATACGTCAGAAATTAAAGATGCTATAACCTAAAAGTGCAAAAACTTGTCATTTTTGCGATCATATTCGATAATTCGGCAAACAGATTCAGATTCATCAGGACTCATTCTTTAAATGAAGGACCGTTTTTATCAACAAATTTCAATAATTAGAGTGCTAAGGGATCAGCATCCCAAAATTGTAAAAGTCAACCTACTTATTCACAAACCAGATGGAGAAAGAAATTTTGTTTAGAAGTTTTATTGGCCGCTTCTTTCACGTAATTAAACAAAAGTGCTCGTAACATAATTTACACACGTTTAATAAAAACGTACATACACACATTAAGAACATTATTAATAAAACAGGGATTATTTGGAATTAAATTTCTTTGATATCCAATTGTAATTTCATTCTTAATAATGTGAAAACATTTCTGAAATTGGATAATATATATAAAATATGTAGATATTTTATTTTATATAAAAATTCCAATTACTATGAAAAACTGGAAAATATTAAGTGGACGTGGTTTTTATTATGGTTATGATTTTACCAATTTAACCCAAATTACCGATTAATCACTTTAAGAAGACAAATTTATTGCTCACATTAGCAACACTAGGATTGGATACTTAAAAGTCGAAAAGTTTTTGACAACAATTCTTGAAAACTACATTGATTTCAATAGTGTCACCAACACTGCCAAACAGTCAAAGAAAACAGTTGGAAAATCCCATTTAAGCGAACAAATTTATTATTGAACAATATTTTTGTTTTCATTTTCCCATGCAGCAGACACGAATTGAAAAAAAATTTAGAGGAAGGTAGTTACCCAATTGGTGGGAGTAAGTACTTGCACGTGGTGGTCTTTTGTTCACCATTACCAGCAACATTGTTTGCATTGCAATGATTGGCACAAACAATTTTCTGTATTTTCGTTTTGGCTCTGGAAAATATATGAGTAAAAGTTTTAATTACCCATAAAGATGCTGTTTGTTGGAAAACTACACATTCACATACCAACTTTGTCGGCTGCATTGTCGAACATTTTTGCCATAAAGAAACAAAAAGAAAAAAGTAAAAATCTCAAAAATATTTTATAGAGAAATTTCGAGCAAAACGTGCTGAGAGAACATGTGCTTACAAAGCAATTGATACTGGTGGTATGTAGCAATTGGTTATTGCATTATTTTGTTTTTGTTATTGATGTTTCATTAATACCGAAACATATATTACAGTCATAGCCTTATTTAAGAATAATAACAACAACAACAACAACAAAAACAAACAAACATCCAACTATGTAATCACAAAACTAATGCCAGCCAAAGCCTTTAAACGCCACTACAGCAGGACTTTTGACATATCCTTCGAAATAATACAAAGCTGAGAAAGGAGATATGCCTTGTATGTATTACTTTGTTGTTGGCCATTCCATTTCCATTGTTTTTACTTTTGTTTTATGGTTCATTGTTAAAAAAAAATATATCGTGCCAATGGGTTTTATTGGAGGTAAAATACGTTACATTTTCAATTTATTGAGCTGGAAATAGTTTTTCAACAAAATTGTAATACAACTTTTTTTTATTATCTATTAAAATTATGTTCTGTCCTATCAAAGTTTGGCATTATTAGTTTCGAAAAACTTTTCTTTTTAGAATTAAGCATGGAATTTGGCATCGATTACAAATTTTGGTTTCATTTTTAACACCGTAGAAATATTAAAAAACTCTTTATATATATTTTTAATATTTTATATTATGCATTCAAATTTTTTTTTTCCAAATATCTTTCTTCTTTTCTGAACTGAATAGTTGATACTCGTACAAGGCCTCTATTATATAGATTCACGAACATCGTGGATTGCAAACTACTGCCCAGTAATTAGGCCAATTGTGACCAAACTACAGGTCGCATGGGTCGTGTAGGGAAATTATACACTGTGATGCAAACTATAATTTCACATTAATTTCACTACATTTCGTAAGAAGAGTTGAACCAGAATGTATGTAAAACGAAAGGAAAATGAATGTTTCATAAAAAAATAAATTTATTTTTTATTTTACTATTAAAAACAGAATAACTATAACCAGGGACGGAAAATAATTGTTATTTTTTTTTAAGAAAAGGTTATGCTTAAATTCCGATTTTGTTTTAGAAAAACTTGAACAATTATCGTAAGATATGTAATATTTTGGTTACCTTAATCAATTGAAGTGAGCAATATTTTTGTTTTTATGAATAACTATTATAACAACCAAAAATTTTTTTTTGGATATGTTGTAGGGCAAGGAAATAAAATATCTTTGGTAAAGCGAACAAAACGAGCAGTTTTGTAAGAATAGTTTATTAATTTTATAAATAAAATATTATTTAATGGAAAAGTGGATTAATAATTAAACTTGAAGTAGTTTAATTTTGGCAATTTAATAATTAAACTACAACCCTCTGTTACGTCTCTGATAAATACACTTAACCCAAAACTCAGGAGAAATGTGGGCCATTCTAATACTCTTACATTTTTTGAAGATAGCCATTTCATCGTCGTCAGGACTTACATGTACTGATGTATTGTCTTGTTGGAAAATAAATTCACCTTCGTTACAATTTTCAATAAATGGCACAACTTTCTCTTCAAATAATGTTATGTACTGAGAAAAATTACTATTCCATTGAAACAAAAAGTGCACCAAACCATTAAGGAAACGCCTCCGAAAATTTACCCTTTTCGGCTAAAATTTACCCTTTTTCGAAATCACTAAGGTTTTTATTCCAAATTGACTAAAAATTCATACAAAACAAAAATTACTCTTTTAATTTTTATTTATTTGCTATTCGTCTTTGTTTACCGTTATATGTAATTATAGTTATGCATCACTAACAAAATATTATTACAAAATTTTTCTCTTAAATCAAATAAAAATCTCTTAAATTTTACACATTAAGAGATCAGTTATCACACACCCAAAATCTGTTTTAAAAAAATTTTTTGAATTTTGGAAAAATAGCAAAAAAATAAAATGTAATTATAGTTATGCAAAGCAGTGTATAACTGCGCGTAGTCGAGCCAAAAATGGGTAGGATCGACCAAGAAGGTAAAGAATAGGTGGGATCGGACTAATTGCCATGGCATTAAAGGGAATAAATATTATGTGGAGTTTAATTATTTGTAATGTCAGTGCAAAATATTGTTGTTCCATTTATATATCGAACCATGACCGTGAATATTATTAAAATGTATACGAAGTCACGTTACGATTATACAGCGAAAACAATTTTGATGTACAAATTCGTAGTATGTTTAAATATTGGAGATAAATTCAAGATATAAAAATATCGTGGCTCGTGGCTCGATATATATACCCTATACCACTATGTGGTTTCGGTATAATGACTTTATGCTACTGTTTGTAACTACCAAAAATATTTGACCTAGACCCATCTTTTAGTATACCGATCAGCTCATAATCACTTTCTGAGTCGTTTTAGCGATGTCTGTCCATTCATCCGTCCGTCCGTCCGTCTGTGTGTCCATGTAAACCTTGTAATCGCAAATATGATTATATTTTAATGAAATTTGGCATATAAGCTTTTATCAGTCATAGAATGAACGCTGTTGAAATTGGTGAAAATCGGTCCGTGTTCAGACCTAGCCCCCTTACAAATGACCCCTATGAAATCGACATAAATTGCCATAAGATCCAAATTATCAAATACATCTTACTAAAATTGGGTTTGTATGTTTTTATTGTATCCATTAATCAGTAGTCAAAAAATAATCCTTTTTGAACAATTCTTAGTCATAGGCCCCATATAGAGCTGCTTCCCGATCTTCACTTAAATCTATCAAAAAAAACAAAAATATTGCACAGATTTTTCTCAAATTTGGTTTGTATATATTTTTTCAAAATATAAGTGACTTTACCAAATATGGTCAGGATTGGTCCATTTTTTGACCTAGTCCACATATAAATATAGCACCCGATATGAAGTTTTTCATATCTGCAGCCAAAAAAAATTAATAACAATGCCACTCAAATTTGGTTGTTGCTTATTTTCTATATCCAGTTAGGGTTTCTAAGCCATGGTATAGGGTCTCGTATGGTCGGTGTAGACCGACTATAATTTTCTTAATTGTTTTATTTACAGCAAATGATTAAAAAATACAATATATTCGAATTTTTCAATAAATTATCATTTATTAGCTTGGGTTCATTGTGACCCCAACTCCAAAAGGGCCAAGTGGGCCATATTATTTTTTTCAGAAGCCTTAGGCTATTAAGATAAAATATAACATTTAAAAGTAGAAAACTTAAAAATTTTTGATACAGAGTATTTAGAAAGAGCACATTTACTGAATATTTCACAAAATTCTCATTTTTTTGAAATCCGCCAAAAACCATCCTTATAAAAAAAATTCTGCTTGAGAAATTTACTTGAAAATTCACGCAGTTGATCTTTAACATATATTTAATAAAACCTTATAGTGCCAGGTGCATTTTTTAAATTTTGTTTAAGAAAATTTTTTAAAACTTAAAAAAGGAGTTTTCAAAATTTTATGAGAAAATTTATCGATTTTTGGTCTCATTGCGCAATAGGCTAACAACGCGGTAATTAAACGATACTTCGTGTCTATGTACTCATAGGTATAGAGACCAAAAAAAAATGATGGCTTTAATAAATTTCTTAAAGTTGAAAAAATTTCCGGCCTATTTAACGAGCTAGTTTCAATGGTGCGTGGTAGAGAAGGAAAAAGCAAAATATATCAAAAATTCATAACTACACTGTATTCCTAATCAGACCGGTTTCTGGCATTTCAGCCTTTATCAGCGATTTTATTGAAGATTGTGATAATTGTTATGTTATATTTGAATAGATTGTTTCTATATGAAATTTTTCTACTTTTGGCACAAAAGTGGTCTGGGGCATTTGCTATTTCTCGGCTACTTTTTATTCGATTTTGAAGCTATATAGCTTTTTGAAAAGACAATTAATAGTGATATCGATTCATATAACAACTTTTCGATAAAATTAAACTGTAGAACGAAATTTTTAGAAAATCTGAAAAAAGTCGTATTTTCCCCATATGAACACACTTCGGATCGAGCTAAAAATGAAGACAGCATTTATGACAGCAAACCTAATAAGTATTTTAGACAACTCACATATTAAGAACTAAAAAAATATAAAAAAAAATTTTTTTTTTATTACAACAAAAAGTTTTCCGGTCCTGGTTTCATTAAAAACAAAAATAAACTTTCAAATAACATTTTATTTGTTATTATTATACTATAATAAGTGCCAAAAATGATTACGATACAATCCACGCCATAAACAATGTAAAGCACAAAAATAGTTATTGTTAGTAAAAACAAAACAAAAGTTAGTTAAAATGGAAAGGAAAGGAAAGGAAGCTATACAATTCTGAATTAATGTTGTTGATGTCCGCCCTTAAGTCATGTTGAGAATTCAATTGACCGTAAAATCAAGATTATTATAACGTCAGTAACTAGAACGAAAAACAAATAAACAAAACAACAACACCACACAGAAGCAGTAGAACAAGCGATAAGTTAAGTTAAAATCTCGCTGATATAATGCGGAAACCATACTGAAATTACTTAAAGTAATACTTGAAAGAACATACATGTACAGTTTAAATACGACATTTACACATACATACGGATGTAAATGTTCAGCATATACAAATGACTACAGCTATGTGGAATAAAAAACAACAGAAAGGAAAACTTCTTACATGAATTGACCATGAAACTGGCAACAGAAGGTAAGATTGAAAATCCTTTGGAAAAACAAACATCAACTACATATGATAGACAAAAACAAATATTTTTAAGATACAAAATCTTGGTAAACAATTTTAAAGTAGCATTCAATACTAATATGAAAACTGCATTATGACAGTTTCCGTTTTACACACACACACAAAATTCGGTGAAAAAAAAACAATTTTATTTCATAAAACTTCATCCAGAGACTAAGAATAAAATATATACATATATATTAGGGCGGGTCGATTTGTAGGGAGTCAAAAAAATCGTCAAGTGACAAGGAAAATCATATTCTAGTGATCAAAATAAGAAACTTTGCCCAAGGAACCATACCTCTAAAATGAATTCTGATGTCCCGACTTTTGACCTGTCTGTCTGGCTGCCATGGGGCAACCCCATTCCCCCTCATGCAATTGATCTGAAACTTGGCCCATAGTCTTGTTGTGACCACAGATTTATTTTAAGGTTGTCACGCAGAGTCACGGAGTGATCTAAAAGTTATTTACCCTCATCCGATCGATCTTTTTGAATAACATATCATAATCAAGGCGTATGATTATTATTTATTAGCAGAGTAGAAGATACGTATATGTATGAGTGTTAATTTTAATATTAAATCAAACAGAGTCAGCCCAATTCTAAATTAAAATGGCGATTTTTTGAAATGTTTGCATAGGGAACCCCCAAGGGGGGTTCCAGGGGTGTGCCACTGACATGGGTGGGTCGGCCCTCCAAATTAGTGGGGTTCAATCATACATTTGGACTCTATTGGGGCACTCTATATGGATCAAAGTGAGACAGACAGACAGACAGGTCAAAAGTCGGGACATCAGAATTCGTTTTAGATGTATGGTTCCTCAGGCAAAGTTTCTTATTTTGATCCATAGAATGCGATTTCCCTTGCCACTTGGACGATTTTTAAATCGACCCGCCCTAATATATATATATATATGTATGTATGTACACTGCAAAAACAACATGCGTTATATGCACGAAAATCGACGTACATTGTACGAAATTTTTATTTAGCTGCTACGAACTAATTTCTTTAAATTGCAGAAATAAATGGAAAATTGCACAATTTAAACAATAAATGATTCAAATTCAAAATATAAAAACATATAAAATTTATGCAAAATCAGGTTTCGAAAAATATCAAAATCTTGTAATAAAATTTGTTTCATATATTAAAGAATCTTTCTTTCTTTTTACTAAATTTTTCATATATAAATAATCATAAAGTAGAAGATACTTTCGTATATTCTACGAGAGAATTGGCTACGGAATTTTTTTCGTGAAATTGATTTTTTCGGTGTATGTCATTCACGCTGCACATTTTCTATGTACGAGTACATAAATAGTTTCTGCAAAGGAATTTGTTTGCCAATTGAATATTTTTTGCAGTACACAAAACCCCAGAAAAGAATCTCTATATAAACTTTAGTTTGTAAGTACGTACCATATTAAAGGACTACAATATCAACTTTACTTAAACAATGTGACTACTTTTATGCATGACATGTCATACTATGAAACACAGCATGTGATGTGAAGCTTGTGGTGGTTGTGGTTTTGTGTCAGGCATATAATACAGTTTGCCTACGGCGAAAATCAACAATTGAATTTTAACCAATTCATTTAGTGGATATTCTATTTTTTCATACAAAAATGCATAGTAAGGAAACTACTATATAAATATATACAATACTTGGAGCGGAGCGTACAACAAATTTGCAATAGTTTATGGTAAAGCAAAAAAAAAAACAAGTAAGAAAATTGTAGTCGGTCTAGACTCTGGACCGACTATACGATAACCTATACCATGCGTTTAGAAACCCTATCTCTTATGTCCAATTTATTAGACATAGAAAATAAGCATAAACCAAATTTGAGTGTCATTAATTCTTTTTTGCCTTCGGATATGAAAAAGTTCATATCGGACGCTATATATATATGGGGACTAGGGCGAAAAATGGACCGATCCTGACCATATTTGCTAAGGTCACTTATTTATGATATGCAAACCAAATTTGAGAAAAATCCATGAGAGAGATTTAAGTGAAGATCAGGAATTGGCTTCATATGGGGCTATGACTATAGGGCTTATTTTTGGACTACTGATAAATGGATGTAATAAACGTACTCAAGCCTAATTTGACCAAGATCTATATGATAATTTGGATATTATGACAATTTAAATTGATCTCATAGGGGTCATGGGGACTAGGTCGGAGCATTGACCGCTTTTGGCCAATTTCAGTAGCGTTCATCTTATGGCCGATAGAATTTTATATACTAAATTGTATCAAAATATATTCATATTTGCAACCTGTTCTTTGATTAAAAGTTTGCATGGACACACAGATGGACGCCGGACGGACGGACAGCACTAAATCGACTCTGAAGTGATTCTGTGTCGATAGGTATGATAAAAGATGTTTGGTACTTACAAACATCAGCACTAACTCGTTATACCGTGACCACATAGTGGTATAGGGTATAAAAATATGGAAATTTATACATGCATTAGGGTGACAGCGGTTTGTATGAAAAAAGTTTTTGGTCGAACTTTCAAGAGTGCGGATCGGATAATTGTGACAGTAGATCTAAAACTTTAGTGCGCAAAATTTTTGCCAAATCGGACAATGCTTTCCGGACGCTCATTGAGTTCAAATTTCAAATATGCTTTAATATATAAAAATTATTAAAAAAAATAATTTTTCACAAAAATTTTGATATTAATAATTGTGTTTCAATTAAATTAATTAATAAACCATAAAATAATCTTAAAAATCGTAATCTTATTAGTAAATTGGTTTTACACGCTATCTTTAAAATAATTAATGGATATAAGTCCTCGATATACAAATTTGTTTATACTTTATTAAATATAAAAACCAATAGATCTGCATATTTTCATAAAATAACGAATAAATTTGAAAAATTTTATGAATACATTAAATTTGTTGTTTTATTAAAAAAAAAATCTTGATGAAGAAAATATTTACAGATTTCCATAAAGAGTCTATTTGACATCAAAACCATGGGTTTGACCATGGGTTAATTTCAGAAAATAAGTCCAGAATATTATTTTCTAAAATCATTAAAATATTATCAACAGGTTTTATCGAAATCCTTCCACAAATATATATTATTTCGATATTTTGTTTTAAAAAAATGTAAATTTTCTTAAATATGACTTTTAACCTTAAAGAGGGACAGATTTTAGTGTTTTAATTTAAACTTAATTTACAATATTGAGAACTTATATCAAGTAGTATAATATTTCGACAAAAGATATTTGAAATATGAAAACACCAAAATCGACTTTTTCTTCAAATCCGCTGGAATAAAAACGCTGCCCTCACCAAATTAAGAAGAGGATATCTACAATATTTGGCATTTTTATTCAGATGTATTTTGTTAATAAGACCTTGAAATCTAATCGTTGATTTCGGTAAATTTCTTGAACAAAATTTTTGAAATAGTAAAAGTGTAGATTTTGAATAAAAAATACATACCGTTTTGACATTAATTTAGAACGCCATAAAAATACACGAGATGCAAAGTACTTCACATAAGGTCATTTTGGGATCAGGAGAATGCAAAAATATGGTTGTTGTAAATTATTTCAATGTCTTTAAAAATTTGAGCTTGATTTTCTTAATCAAGTGGTCTGCATCGCACCTGGGGAACTTGATATAATTTGGCTGTTTTTCAACCGATACTAAATTTTGTTATTTTGTTAGTAAGATAATTTACTCTAGATTATGGTTTATTAGTTAATTTAATTGAAACGCAATTATTAATATCAAAATTTTTGTGAAAAATTATTTTTTTTTTTTTTTGATAATTTTTACATATAAATGCATGCAATGCGCGTCCACAAAGCAGTGTCATAATAATCCGACCCGCACGTCTTGAAATTCAAAAAAAAAATGGCTATCACCCTAATATTCATATTATAACTGACAGGACCAACTTTTTTTTTTTGATTAAAAAGTGAGTATAAAGGAGAAGTGGATATAGCGTGTTCTGACAAAGCAAACAATTATAGTTTTTAATCTGATATGCTGGAATCATCATGTTAGGTTTGTGATAATATTTTGCCATTCCTCTTTTCCCAGAAAATCTAACCCAGAAGTTTTAAATTTATGATCTTCCACTTGTTATATCGCTTATTCCGCAAGGAAAGTAAATGCAAGAAGTTTTGGCCGGAAGGTTGATCTCAATTATTCTTCCATACAATGTAAAGTTGTTGGAAATCTGCTGGTCATACGATATTTTTTGACAATTGTTTTACGCTCAAAACAATTCTTAGTTTTCCAGGAAAATAAAATAGTTCCTAAATGTATCAAGCACTTTAAAAACCAAAAAGGGTATATTTTGTTTTTAAGAGTGGGCCAATTCCGCAGGATGGCTGATCCAATTACCAATGTTTCCAATTAAGCAATATTAATGCTAAATTCAGTATTTTTTTAAGCATTTAGCATAAAAAAATTTTAACTTTTCGACCTAAACTCTTAAAAATTTATATATAACAACTAAATTTAAGAAATTAGAACAAAAATAAAAAAATAATTTAAAAATTTTTCAAAAATAGTTTTTCAAAAATAGTTTTTAAAGTAAATTTTTTTAAAATTTTATTTTCATATAAAAATAATTTTAAATTAAAAATCAAGATATTAGTTATGCTCATGACAGACTCACTGCGGAATCACTGCTATGGTTTATGAACTCGAGAAAACTAATTTTTTTGAGCCAAAGAGTGCTTTTCTTAGAAGTCACATAAAAATTTTTTTAAAAAAAACATTTTTTTTTTCTTTGAGCGACTATCGCTTACAATATTTAGTAGACTATTTCTGTGGTCACAAGCGTTAACCGCCTAAGTCGACTTAAGAACGATTTGAGTTATGTATGCTATCAAATTCTACTAAAAACGCTTTATATTTACGTGAAATATCCATTTATCTAACACTGTTTATTAAAAAATTTTAGTGAAAACATTCTGACCTAAATCGTAATGAAGCCCCATTACATTTATACTTATAAAAAGTTATTTTTCTCAAAATCATGATTTACGACTTAGGCGGTTAATGCTTGTGACCACAGATTTAATCTCATATATTTTTTAAATATATCGCAATTTTCATGAAATATTTTTTAAAATTAAACACAAATATTCTTAAAATAACAGTCAAACAACTTCTCAAATTCAATTTCTTAGATATTACAATCTCATTTCCTTTTCAATACAAACCAACTTTACTAAAAATTTATATTTTAAAAGTAAGTGTGGCACAAAAACTATGCCTCTATCGATTTTGAGAAATCAGCAATTCCGTGAAATGTAGCATTTTCTTTTCTTAAAATTAAAATACCCTTTTTTTGAAATTATTTCACCATCCACGGATCATGGATCGGATGGCATGAATAAATAGATTTGAATACTAATACTCGTTCTGCGCTACCACTATAGATTTTAACTGAAAGAAAGTATCTTGGCAATTTGATTAATTTTTCTGGATTACAATATCAGCATTTTATCCTTTAACATGAACGATTTTAATTAAATGTTAATAATTTAATATATCGCCCACAAAAAAAATATTTCTTCGTTTTGTAAGAACATTAATGACATTCGTTTGTAAATGTATGAAAAAAATTGCTAAAAATTTACATTAATTTTGGCAAGATATAAGATATTAGCAATAACGCGATGCTACTCCCATCGTAACGAAATAAAAAAACTGGGAATACATTTTGTAGAAAACCATTTTATTAATTTTTAGCGATTTTTGATTTTGTCGATTTTTTTTTTGCGATTTTCTATTTTGCCGATTTTTGATTTTGGCGATTTCTGACTTTGGTGATTATTCTTTTTCGCCATTTTCGGTTTTGAAAAATTAAGATTTTGGCCATTTTTGTTATTCGCGATTTTCGGTTTTGGAATTTTTGATCTTGACGACTTTTGTTTTTTGCGATTTTGTTATTCGCGATTTTTGATTTTAGCGATTTTTGTTATTTGCGATTTTTGACTTGACGACTTTTTGCGATTCTTGTTTCTTGCGATTTTTAATTTTGGCGATTATTGCTGTTTATGATTTTTGATTTTGGCGATTTTGATATTCGCGGTTTTTGACGGCTTTTTGCGATTTTTGTTTTTTGCGATTTTAGATTTTGGCGTTTATTGTTTTTTATGATTTTTGATTTGGCGATTTTTGATTTTGGCTGTTTTTGATATTCGCGATTTTCGGTTTTGGCGATTTTTGATTTTGGTGATTTCGCCCATATTTTCCACGACTACTCCCATTGGTAATTAATGTATTTGTCAAAAGTTTCTAGACTGTCATTTTCATAGTGTTTTGTTTTTTTTTTTTGTGTAGGAGTTGTCACGCCCATTGGTGCGATTTTTTGTCCGACTACTCACATTAATAACTCATGAATTCTCACAAATTTCCAAGGCTTTATCAATTATAGTACTCAAGTTATATGAAATTAAATATTTACTTTGCATTGGAGTGCCACGCCCACTGGTCCAATCCAGCCCATTTTTTATTGGACTACTCACATTAATAACTCATGAACTCACGAAATGAAAAACTGTTTGTGAATTTAAATTTTTAATATATTGTCTTGAAAAGTGTTATTTAAATATTCTATAAAAATTTTATATTGGTTTTCTAAAATGCAATCTCCCACATTCATTTAAATCTGTTAATTATCGTCTTAGTATAGAATCGTTTATGGTCGCGTTTGATCGACTTTTATTTTCTCTTGCTTAATGTACATATATGAATATTTTATTTTAAATATTAAACTTTTTCGCTTTATAAAATAATTTTCATTTTTCAGTCTAATTTGCCATGAGCCACAAAACCATTTGTCTTTGTCTTCATTTATTTTCTTTGTAATCTTAGAATGTGTAGGTGGGGTTTAGTGGAAGATGGTGAGATGATTGGTAATAGTCTCTAGACAATTAATAAATTTTCCTACTTCATACATAAGTGAGCTTGCCATCGTTCACTGTTACAAACCAATGTAATGTATGGCATCATTGCAAATTCGATTTGGATTATAATCATCACTGTAATTATTAGCAAGAAACTTGTTATTGTAATCATTATAAATGAAAATTGATTGAAATCCATTAGGAAATCAAAATTCTATGTAAGGTTTAAACATTAGATAGAAATTGTAGTGTACCTATTATGAGGGTAGTGTAAGAAATTTAGATGATGTTTAAAGACATATATTTTTGCACATTGATATATACTTATGTATATTAGAATGCCTCAAGTTGTATGTTTAATCTGGACCCTAGACATATTTTGTGTTTAGTAAAATATTTCGAGTAACTTTAAGTTCCCGTGTGCTAAATCGCTTCTAGAAAGCCTCGAAAAATTGTGTTTTTTATGAATACAAAATAGCTGATATACGTCCTGTAAAATTAGATTAGACAACAAATCTTTCTAATCTTCTCTGTCTTTAAATACATACATATATTTCTTATGTTCATGTGTTTCTCACTGAACTTCTTCTAAACGGCAAGATTGATTCTTATGAAATTTTTTGTGTGAATTTAAGTGGGTGTGGCACCTCGCGTACCAAATAGTTATTCAATATCATATATCTCGAATGCAATAAAGAGAGTGGTTTTTCAACATGCTATATCTGCAGTAATATTAAATGAGAGTAACGATACCTTGTGTGATTTCACAGTTTGTTAGTGTAGCTTTGATGAAAATGGGAGGTGTCGGAGGTAGCCTCCATATGAACTACAACTATGCAAAATTTCACAATCCTCCGTGCCCGCATTTTGCTTAAAAATGGAATAAAAAATTTTGCTTCACGTATTAATATCCACAAGCTACAATTCACTTAACCTACAAATTTAAATTGTCAATTCTCACTTGATTCTATGAAACGAAATTTCATTCCAATCCTTAATAATTTTAACTTCAAAAAATTATTTATACAAATTTATTTATTGTGTATTTATTTTAAAAAATGCCACATCTTCGTGGAGGTATAGGAAATATTGGTCAACGTTACGTTGAACGAAAATTCAAAAAATTGGACACATTCAAGGCAAATAATTTAGGTCGATTATATGCATATCCAAAGCAATGCAAGTGTTTTTTGCGTTTACTGTTGGTTAACGTTCTTGGACCAACATGATAACCATTAGGAACTCACACTTGTAGATGCAGTACCGAGTTCCTATCATTAAATTCGGAAATTTTTCCCTATGTTATAAATGACATGTTTTCCGCCTGAAGCTTCTGCTCTCTGGGACGAATATAGAGATTTGATGAGTGAGGGCATTCTACATCATTTTTAGATTTTCCAACATCGATTTTTGTCGGAAATATATAACGAGGCTCTAATACAGATTGAGAATATTTGTTTCGAGTATGAAATATATATCAAATAAGTCCTAGAATAAAGTAATTATTTTAGGCAGAACATCGTTTGCAGAGTCAGCTAGTATTTATGTATATACGTATGAATGTAATCGATATGAGCAATTTTAAACATATTCACACCACATTCACAGTTCGTATTGCTTATGTCTTTATATCTATAATATTAATATGCTAGGCGATTTCTTGTGACCGAAGTTTTATTCTTCCGTTTTATCCCGATTTTGACAAAACGTACATTTTGTAATAAAAATGATTTTGTTGTTTTGTGTTGATATGTGAATTGGCTATAATTGATTAGCATACTTTTAGGGTCTTTATTTAATGAAAAAATAAAATTTCCTAGAATATACACTCGAATTTCGGCGGCTGAAATCTGCTAGTTTACATAAATCTATATTATCCGGAATCCAACCGGAAAACGCTTTTAATCTAAGATATACACCATAAGTTCGGTTCGATTCTTTTGTTTTTTTTTTTTTTTTATTTAAAAATTTACAATATTATTATCTTTTGTCATGACTCGATAGGTAGCGCTGGAGTTCGAATAATATGTAAGTGTAATAATTATAAGTGTAAAAATTCATTCACCAGGTCCATCTGATAATATATAGATATTGTATATATATAATATATATATATATGTTTTTATTATATGTATAATTATGGATATTATGCAATACTGCTAGTATTGGGTGAGTGGTTAATCGATAAACCCAAATGAAACACCAATATGTTCCTCATAAGTATGTTCTGATTGTGGTTGTTGGATATCAATTAGAATTCACACTCACTCTATGATTATTCATTACAATAAATAAAAATTCAAGATCCGCAAATAAAAAATACTTAGTGCTCGATACCACATCCATTCAAACTTAAAATCAACTCTATAAGTATACGGATTTTAACAGCCAGTAAAGGTAAATAAGGCCATTTGTTAAAGGGAATCTATTACGTTTTAGCTCATTTCCTATGACATCAAAAGCACAAAAAATCATACACATATTTTAGAGAGAGAAAAAAAACACAAACACACGCACAAGACAAATTACATTTTAGTAGAGTGTTCAGAAAAGAATTTCGCACCTACCTTTTTTTGTTTTTTCTGTACATCATACGTAGATTCTTAGCAAAATAACATGAAATGGTTTTGTAAAAGAAAGTGATTTAATAGCAGAGTCAAATCAGCTCAGTTGCCTGAAGCTGTTGAAGGATACATGTTTTTAACCGTTGATACGTTGTAAAATTAAATGCCTTACATTGTACAAATCACCGGTAATCAATTCATGAAAAAGATCCAACCAGCCAAAACACACAATTTAGTGCCAAAGTCAGTCAGTTTCCTTTCATTTGTATGGCTCTGAATTCTGAAGCATCTTAGAGTTTGGCCTGGCCTAAGGCTAAATGACTGAAGTAAAGAAAAAGAAAAAAGAGATCTTTTGTGGAATAATGAAATGAACGTGCCTTTGCTAACGCCTTGATAATATGCTATTTATTCTGATAGAGAAACAGCATGAAAGAAACAATAATGTTTTTGTTTGTAATGGAAAAATGATTGAATTTGTCAATGAATGACTATAACAAACAGCACATCCAGCACATCAGCCTTCCCCATTCAGTTAGTCAGTCAGTCAGTCAGTCAGTCAGTGCAATACAGTGTTGTAAAACACTCACAGACATTATGAACAATTTCTATAATGTTACCTCTCGTTATTCTGTCCCTTAGTAAGCTTTAGATTTCTCCTGTATTTACATTTTTTTTTTTTGTACACGAGATTGTTTTGTTTGAAGGTGTAAATTATGTGTGTTTGTGTACATTTGTATTTGTTAGCAAGAGGATAACAATAAAGGTTCTTTGATTTGCCGTAACGTTGTTGTCGTCATTGTCGTCGTTGTTGTTGCTGTCGCTATCGTAAGTGCCGAGGTGTTCGAATTTAGGTAGTAGTAAAATAAGTAATTTATTTGTAAAATTAGGTAATTTTCTTGCACGAAATATCAAAATTGATAGCTTAAATAGCTGTTGTATATATAGGCGGGCTGTGTGCGTGCAATGTTAGTCTATATAAGAGCTATTTATGATTTAGCTTTTACACCATTTTAATGGTGCGAAAACAAAATATGAAATTAATAATGGAAAACTTTTCCATTAAACAAATCCCCTTGACTTTAAGAGCAGGTTGTTTATTTAACAAAAGATGTTGTAATTTATTAAATAGAAGAAAAAAAAAACGATACGATACCAAACGAAATTTCAATTTATTTACCAACGAAAAAAAACTTTATCAAAATATTGAAATTGAAATAATTTGAGTCGACGGTAACATAACAAATTTGTTTGTCACGTTTATAATTTGTTCCCTTACACATGTTGGTAGACAAACAAATTTTTACTTATTTAATTCTTGAACCCTCGATGATTTGCTACTCGAAATAAGCTCCTCTTTCTATGGCATATAAACATACTCGTATACGAGAGATTTAAGCATGTGTGTGTGGGCGGTTGGAAGTCGTACAAGTGAAATCTTCATAAAGTCTGTACTCGTATGTATGAGTGTGTGTGTGTGTGTGATACTATTAACACTTAAAGTCAAAAAGTGATTTGTTGACAATGAAATTTTAATAAATTCACCCTTGAAAATGATTTCTTTTTTTACGTTGGGCTCTGCTTTGACAGACGGGAAAAAAGTTTGCGTGTAAAATGTTAAATAAAATAAATGGAATAAATTCTTTAATGTAAATAACTTTTTATTAATTCCACTGTATATTGGAATAAAATATTTATTAGTTTGACATTCCTCTTGTAACACATATTTGCCTGTATGTCTGTCTGCATCTTAAGGGGAGCCACCAATTGAGAATTTCGGTTATATAAGGATTTACATCAACATATGTTTTATTTATTTAATGTTTTATTTATTTACTTAATATTTATTATTTTGTAACTTATAAGTGGTTTAACACAAAAAAAATAAATTCTCAAATTCATAAATCGTTATTTAAGTGATATTCTTGTTCTACCGTGTACACGATTATGGAAGTAATATTAAGATTTTTATAATTTTTTTGTTTGAAAGCTGTTAAAATTCTCATCAATCTTAATTAAAGAAAATTTTCCAAATACGATTTAAAAAATGTTTTCCTTGAAATTGAAAAAAGAATTTCTTATCTTTTTTTAAAATCATATTAAAGAGAATTTAATTACGTTTGAAAGAAAAAAGTTATGACAATGGGTTAAAAATTACTCCCGTCTTTGTGTACGTGTACACAGTTTTGAAAAATTCGGGTTTGAGAAAAACGTGTTTCAACAAAATCGACGTTTTGCAATTGGATTCTGGGACTTGTTGCTTTAGCATTTTTAAAAATTCCATTCTTAAATTTTTACATATTGTTTCCAAACCGGTCTTTAGTGGTGAAAATTTTGAGAGAAATATGAACTGACTTCTCTAAATTTTTATGTTTTCATGAAACTATTAAACACTCAAAAATTTTTATTAAACAAAATTTTACAATATCATATTAAAATTCTTTAAAAACAGATATTTTGTCACCGCAAACTAAATTATTACACATGTGGAGGGTATGAAAGATTCGGCACAGCCTAGTATAACATTATTACTCATACTTACTTGTTTATTTTATCTAAGAGATTTTTTCAACCGACTTTCTTAATGCATGATTTATAATGTAAATTCAAAAAAATATGTTAAGTTAAAAGAATATACTCGTATGTATATTTATGTATGTTCGTTACAAATGAAACAGCTGTTGCTTTGCAAAATTATATTTTTGATGAATTACCAAACAGAACAGAAGACATAATAATAACAAAACTGCTTTAAAATAATGCGTTATATGTTATTATTTCTTTTAATACTTTTTGCCATTTTAACCGAGTGTGTAGCTGTTTAACAAATTCTTTGAATCCTTCTACTCTCGATTTTTGTGAGTTAAATTACATTTAAAGAGCTATTTATTAAAAAAAAAGAGAGTCAAAATAACTATTTTTGCAACATCTTATTTTATAAAAACAAGCGAATTCTATGAGTTTATGCAGATGCATACATACTTGTAACTATATCATTAGCGGAACGTCGTAGTTATTTATTTTTCCCTCTTACAGGAACAACAAACGTAGTTAACATAATGAAAAATGGAGTTTAGTTAAATAATTTACTTTTTAGTGGAAATTCATTTACATTAACAACATTTACAATTCAAAACAACTGGTGAAAAAAATTACTGTAAATTGCAAACAGTTAAGACAAACCATACATTTGGCACCCAGCATCAGTTATACTACATAACAGCTTTAAATACCTTCAACTTAAATGTTTTTTGCATTTCTAACATCCATGTGGTGGAAGAGTTTGTTAGATAATTGTAAACTAAATTCCCGATAAGAAAGAGCAGAAACTTTTTATTTTTTGATATATAGCACACCTTCCATACATGGTAAATATTTATCATCATATGTCAAGAGTACAACTTATGATAGACAGTGTCAGGAAACTGTATGAATCCATAAGTTATTAATATAAGTAGCCGGACATAAATTGACAATTAATTTTTAAATAAGAATAAAGGAAAGTAATTAGAAAATTTTTAATTTATTGCGTTGTAAGGACGACGTTTTCGAATTTGAAATTTTCGAATTGGGTTGATTATCTCGATCGTATTTGTTTAAACTATTTCAAATTGCAATGTAGCGTATAACAAAAACACCAACGTGTAGCAAATAAAAATTCCGTGCAAAAGAGAATGTCGTAAAGAAATTAACGTAAAATTTTACAGAAAATAATTACGCCAATGTTAATGGAAAACTATAATTGCTTTACAAAACAAATGCAACAAAAATAATAAAATTACTCGTACTTAGTGAAGGTACAACCTGACATTAGCATTTAACAAATTGTTTGAAGTTTTTTCTTTATCTTTTGAAAATGGAGTTTTATATGTTTGTTTGTACGTTTTGTTAGTGGTTTATAGGAGACTACACCACTTGAAATTTTTACAATAGGTAACTGCCTATCCGGAAGGAAAAAATGACTATATTTTTTGGATTTTTCAAGTGGGCGTGACACCTCCTATACAAAAAAATATGAAGTACTATGTAAATGAAAGTCTTGAAACTTTTGAGAAGTATATTAATTACCAATACGAGTAGAATTGCAAAAAACAAAAATCGACAAAATCAAAAATCACAACACAAACAAGAAAATCGCGAATAACAAAAGTCGCTAAAAACAAAAATCGCCAAAAACAAAAATTTCCAGAACCGAGAATCGCGAATATCAAATATCGAAAAAATAAAAATCGCCAAAATCGAAAATTGTGAACTACAAAAATTGCCAAAATCAAAAAAGCTCAAAACCGCCAAAATCAAAAATAGCAAAAAAAAAAAAAATCGCGAAAGTCAAAAATATCCAAAACCGAAAATCGCGAATAAGAAAAATCACAAAAAACAAATCGCCAAAATTAAAAATCAAAAATAGCAAAAAAAAAAAAAAAAAAAATCGCGAAAGTCAAAAATATCCAAAACCGAAAATCGCGAATAAGAAAAATCACAAAAAACAAATCGACAAAATTAAAAATCGCGAAAAATGAAAATCGCGAATGACAAAAATCGCCAAATTCAAGAATTGCAACAAACAAAAATCGACAACATCAAAAATCACAACACAAACATGAAAATCGCGAATAACAAAAATCGCCAAAAACAAAAATTGCCAGAACCGAGAATCGCGAATAACAAAAATCGAAAAAACAAAAATCGCCAAAATCGAAAATTGTGAATAACAAAAATCGCCAAAATCAAAAAAGCTCAAAAACAGCCAAATCAAAAATCGCCAAAATCAAAAATCACAAAAATCTCCAAAATCAATAATAGCAAAAAAAAAATCGCCAAAGTCAAAAATATCTAAAACCGAAAATCGCGAATAAGAAAAATCACAAAAAACAAAATTGCCAAAATTAAAAATCGCGAAAAATTAAAATCGCCAATGACAAAAATCGCCAAATTCAAGAATTGCAAAAAACAAAAATCGACAAAATCAAAAATCACAACACAAAGAAGAAAATCGCGAAAAACCAAAGTCGCTAAAAACTAAAATCGCAAAAACAAAAATTGCTAGAACCGAGAATCGCGAATATCAAAAATCGCCAAAATCGAAAATTGTGAATAACAAAAATCGCCAAAATCGAAAAAGCTCAAAATAGCCAAATCAAAAATCGCCAAAATCAAAAATCACAAAAATCTCCAAAATAAAAAATAGCAACAAAAAAATCGCCAAAGTCAAAAATATCCAAAACCGCAAATCGCAAATAAGAAAAATCACAAAAAACAAAAAGACCAAAATCAAAAATCGCCAAAACCAAAAACCGCGAATAACAAAAATCGCCAAAATCAAAAATCTCAAAAAACATAAATCGCCAAAATCAAAAATCGCCAAATATAAATAAAACAGTTTTCTACAAAATAAATTCCCAGTTTTTTATTTCGCTACGATGGGTGTAGCAAAGCGCAATGGGTTGCAGTTAGTACATTATATCTATAATATTAATAGGCTAGGCGATTGTGACCGCTGTTTTGTTCTATCGTTTTATCCCGATATTGACCAAACTTATATTATTTGAAAGGTATTTCTTTTTAGCCGTTTTGCAGATTTACAGATTTTTAAACTTTTTCCTTTGTTTTATGTAAATTGCATATAAAGTTGCTACTAAGGCATATATAAAATTATACATATGCTATGTGTGTTTTACTGAATTTGTTAATGTGTTTGTTAATGAGTTTGTTGTCTTCATTCACAATAATAATAAACCGTAAAAATGTTGGTTTGTGAATTGTCTAAGTTGAATTTCGAATTTCGAGCGCTGGAATCTGCTAGTAATATTTAATATGGTTAGTTAAGTTCACGTTTATACATTTAAATAATGGTGTTTTCTTCTCTGAAAAAAAATTTATGTAATGCTACATTTTTATAATGCTTGCCCTACCCATTTAAGATGCTGCATTTTTAACGGTCAATATAGAAAATGAAAGTACAACTTTGCACCATTTTTTTAATTAACCGCTGATTTTGTTGACGTTTACATTCTTGGACACCAAAAAAGAAAAAATGAATATAAAAGGACATTGATATTTCCCATATTAATAATTTATCTTAAAAATTATGCTTTTCCTTATTTTTTTTTTTTTTGTTTCTTCAAACAAATAAACATTTATAAACAACACAAATATCAGCTGTTTTACCGTGCGATTCTCCGCCACTGATTTTTTAGAGTGCGAAAAATTTACCTTGTTCACATTTTATTGGGCTATATTTTTAGCAAAGAACACGTTACCCTTTCGCAAGGTTAACATTTTTTAGAATAGAACACAAAAAAAGAAAAAAAGTGCGAATGGGAAAAAAGAGATGTATAATGCTTTTGAAATTACACCAGTTGGCATTCACATTTTCATGTGAAAATAAAATAATCAACTATTCGCATCAGCATGATTGAATTGTAGTTCACGAGATAACAACAAAAAAAATTTATCATTTAATAAGTACCTGAATATTTATTGTACTTACACTGTAGGAAATATATTTTTGGTATGAAATATCTTGAAATTCTAACTTTTCAATTGACATTACCATTTCTTTTAGTTTAGTTCCATATTCTTTAAAGAGGGGGATGTAAACAAAATATAATTTGCTTACAGGTCATACTCCCACGAGTAAAATGAATAAATGCCACGGATGTACACAGGAATTTCCTTTGAGGGGAGCCCACCTTTTCTTTTCGTCATATATTAACATTAAAAGAAAGGATTTGTATATTATTTCATAGTTAAATTTTTTAAGAATTTATTGTTGAAATCTTCCTTATGAATAAAACAAAACACGTACTTATTATTAAAGATGTCAATAATATTATAGTTTTTCTCAAGATATTTTTTAAGATTGTTATCATGCACCAAAACTACTTTGGAGTAAGATATTAAGCAGCAGCAGCGTATTTCGAGATGATAATTAAATTATTCGACTTTCGTTTTAAACCCAATACCGAATATTCGTTTTTCGGTAGAATGCCGAATACACTGTTCGTAACATTTCTAACTTCTATTGTTAAAAATATTTGTGTGTTTTTCAGAAACAGGTTGTTTATTTTTGAGATCAATGAAAAAAATATTACATATCGCACCTCCGGTGCAATATCGACGTAATTGTAATTTTCGTAAATGTTGAGGAATCACGTTCAAAGTTTTCTTGCTTATTCAAAATACAATTGCGCCCTAAAATTAGCCTATGCGTAAAATTTTATTATAATTATTACAGAATTGAATTTTATTAAAACTAATTATTTATTTATTTAAAGTCAATTTTCGTCAGTTAATTTAGTTTCAGGATAAAAAAGAGAATTAAAACGATTGCATTTGGAGAAAACATAATTAGAGTGGCATATTCAATATTTCATAAACCGCCCTGATTTAAATTGGTAATATTCTTTTTTCTCGAGAAAAATCATTTTGGATGCGAAAAATTCTTATCAAATATGGATTTATTTTTTAATTTTAGAATAATATACATACAAGGATAATTCCATGCAAAGGTCAAGCTAAGGTCCAATTTGAAAATTTTAATTTAAATAATTTTTATTGATACTATTTCAAAAAAAAAGGATTCTAATGGCTTGTTATATCTATTTTATAGACACATTTTTCCAGTGAGAAAGGAAAAGTGTAGTTAAGTAATTTTGAAACTAAAATCAGTGTCATGTCTGTCAAATTACAAAATACTTCTTTTTACTATAATTTATTTAAGAATTCATATTTAATATAACCAACTGTTTCTTATTTATCATACGAATAACTTCTGAGCTTTTCTGTGCTTTACAAACATCTTCTAAAGTGATGTCTATTTGTTGTCATGTCTGTCACGACTGTTTTTTTTTCTTTTTTTGCCATCAATCATTAATAGCAATAATACTTTCTCACTTCTCCTAATGGTTTATATGTTGTGCAGATCCGTCTGCATAATTTTGTATATATTTATGAACAATGAAAAACTTTTAATGTATAATATTGTCTGTCACTATGGAATTAACCACAAATGTATGTATGCACTTTAGGAGTGTAATGAAATCGGACCTAGCACAACGGGATGACCACTATTGTATTAATAATGAAAACATTCAAGAAATTTGTATTTTGCTAATATTTTTTAATATACAAAAACAAAATTACATCAATTTTTAATTGTACTAAATTAATTCATGGGCAATGAAAACAAAATTTATATTTTTGGTTGCTTTTACGTTTTTTATGCAATACTTACATTAAGTCTTCTATTTTTAAAAAGTATTTCTTTAAAAACTTACCTTTATCGTCCATGTTTTCCAAAGCTGCAATTAATTGTGATATTGAATTTTAAAATATTTGTACACAGTCGTGCCGTTCAACACATTAAGTTTCATAGTACAATTGCAGTCTTTTGCCAGTCTGTTTGCTTTCTTGAAATATGTTTGATAAAATGAGCATCCTTTTTGAAGACCCTCGTAAATAATTACATATTTCGGATATGGTCGCAAAAGTGTTTCTCATTTCTACAATTGTTGATGCGATGTGAGGCGCAATGAACATCAATAGTGCTTAGATGTGTGTTTGTCTTATTATCAGAGTTCAGAAAAAAACACACACTGAATAAAAAACTCGTACATATATGTAAACAAACATAACTTAGACCAACACACATATTTTTATTTTCATACCAATTATGTTTGTTTTTAAATTTTCTTCGGTGCCCAACGCAACCATGACTGTGTTCGTTTTAATATTTCGTTATTTACACGAGCATTTTTGTATCACATACTTTTTGTTTCAATCACACATAAAGCACACATTTTTGAGTGTTGCTTTATTTGAAGTTCATGTTCTGGTACGTGTACTGAAAAAAAACACAGAACATGTACAATAAACAGGTTCGAGTTCAGTTATATTTTAAGTCGTGTTGTGGCTCGTGTAGTAAGAAAAAACAGAACATGTACAATAAACAGTTTCGAGTTCAGTTATATTTTAAGTCGTGTTTAAAATATAACATGTACAATAAACAGTTTCGAGTTCAGTTATATTTTAAGTCGTGTTGTGGCTCATGTAGTAAGAAAAAACAGAACATGTACAATAAACAGTTTCGAGTTCAGTTATATTTTAAGTCGTGTTTAAAATATAACATGTACAATAAACAGTTTCGAGTTCAGTTATATTTTAAGTCGTGTTTAAAATATAACTGAACTCGAACCTGTTTATTGTACATGTTCTGTTTTTTCTTACTACACGAGCCACAACACGACTTAAAATATAACTGAACTCGAACCTGTTTATTGTACATGCTCTGTGTTTTTTTTCAGTACACGTACCAGAACATGAACTTCAAATAAAGCAACACTCAAAAATGTGTTCTTTATGTGTGATTGAAACAAAAAGTATGTGATACAAAAATGTTCGTGTAAATAACGAAATATTAAAACGAACACAGTCATGGTTGTGTTGGGCACCGTAGAAAATTTAGAAACGCACATAATTGATATGAAAATAAAGATATGTGTTGGCTGCTTTTGAACAGAACATTGTGTGCTTCATGTGTGTATTTTCTGAACCTTGCTTATTATGGCTTGAACGCCATTATGTCGTCCAGACATGTTTGTGGCACCATCATACCCTTGTCCTCGCAACATATTCAAATCAAGGCCTAGGTTTTTGACTATTTCAAGTAAAGTTTGTGAAATTTCTTTTTCTCTTGTCCCATTTATACCGACAAAGTTTAAAAAATATTTATTAATTTGTCTATTGTTTTCCACTGATGTCGTTTAATCAGCTTAAACTCGTACATATATAAAAAAAAAAAAACAGCATCGTTGACTTCATTATAATTATATTTATTAGTTCATTTTGTATAAACGGCCTAATAATATAGGAGGCATTTTTTAGTGATTTTTCCCAACTATTTTTAAATATTTCATCACCTTTTTCCCTATATATCAAAAGAGTTCGAAAGTTTCCATCACTTTCATTCGGTTCTTTAACTGCATATTTTTTTTATTAAATAATTGAAATCTCACAGTTACCTTTAGTTTAGGATATTATTGTAATCAATTTTCGAAAATAAATTACTTATTTTAAACCTAATTACATTTTTTGACCCAAAAAACCTTTTTTGAATTAATGTGCATGTTCTAAAAAAAAACATAACGATACCCTTGAAATTTGATAGAAAAATTTTTGAAGTGAAATTAAAAATTTCGAATTTTTCTCTACATATTAAAACCGAAACGCAAACCCAAAAGATACAAACTAAGGGCCTAAGGCTAATGGTAGCTTTATTATTTATAAAACTAAAATACTGCATCGATTACAATCAACTACAATAAATTTAAGTTTCAAGAGTTAGGATATTTTCTTTAATTTTTGATAAATCGAAATAAATTTTGATGATCAATAATGTCCTTATTATAAAAAACAAATATTAGAAAGTATTTACTCTCATTTTTAAGTGATTTTAAATTACTCTAAAATTTTAAAGAAAGTGTATATGAAATTAAAAATTTTCAAATGATTTCGTAACGCCGCCCCTAGATACGTCCCTGTATGTATCCAAAAGTGGATAAATTACAATTCTCAAAATTGTAATCCAGATAAATCGTTTCGAACGAGTATCTTGCTTAAATACACAATTAACAATTAGGTATTCCAACACGTAGAGTAGAGATGACCACATTCCAATTGACATAAATAAACAATGTTGAAAAGATATAACGATTAATATATGATTACAATCGTCATTTTTTTTTATTTATTTATTTATTTATTTATTTAGTCTATGGATTAAATCCTTTCAGACCTTATAACTTATATATATAACAATTACAATAGTATTTAAAACGAGGTTTTTAAAAACAGAATTAAATTACATTTAATAACATCAATATTTAAAGAATAATCTATGAAATTATAAAGATCATTTAAATTCTCAGATAATCTTCTAAACGGATCAGCATTTGCGTAGTTTGAGCGGAAATACTGGATGGACAGAGCATTTAAGTAACGGATCGGACGTTGAAGAGCATTAATAGTAACATTATTCAGCAGGAATTCAGAGTATACGTCACCATTTATTACTTTAATTAAAAATGTCACATTTATCATTTTTCTTCGACTTTTTAAGGAAGGCAATTTAATTTGAGCTAACCTTGAACTATACGACGGTAGATTAATAGAAGGCTTTGGATATAGATTTTGCAAGCAGAACAAGAAAAATTGCTTTTGAACAGACTCAATGTGATCGCTGTGAACGGCATAATGTGGATCGCAAACAACAGAACTGTATTCCAAAATCGGTCTGACAAGTGATGTATAACAATTGTTTTGTTATGATTGGATCGCAAAATTCTTTGTCCCAACGTTTGATAAAAGCAAGTACATGCATACCCGTTTTAAGATTTTTTTTTATTCTATCTTTTTTTATTCTCTTTTATTTAAAAATAATTTTACTAATACAAATATTAAATACACATATTAAAGGATAACTCCTTTTGATTAGAAAAAAAATAAAAATTCCAGCAATGAAACTTCTCGTCCTGCCTCAAACATTTTTGTTTTAACACTTCTTCGTTCTACCTTAGGTTGAGCAATGAAATTAAAAAAAAAGAATAAAAAAATAAATTTCATGATGTTGTGTCTTTGAAGTGAGAAAGAGATAAATAAATAAGAATAAAATGTTTTCGAACAAGCAGAGTAAATAAAAAAGGTTTTTGGCTATCTGTTTCTGGACACACAAAAAAAGGATTACAACTGTTGTTTGGTGTTTCAATTTTTAATTTAATTTTCGAACAAAAACAATAGCAACAAAATTGTTGTGGCAATGAACATAACAGATTCGAACAACAAACAAGTTATAAAAATTCAAGTGTTGAGAGTATATGAAAAATAACATCAAAACAAAGTGTAAATTTGATTTGTATTTGATTAAAACTTCAAAAGGAATTTAAATACAAAAATATCATCACTATGTTTCATTATCATAGCAACCAAAACAAATTTATACGGTAAAAAAAAAATTAAATATTTATGGTCATAAAACTTTTCTATTATTTAATACATATTATTAAAAAAAAAAAACTTAATTTATATTATGCTGTTCTTAATTTTCTTCTTTCTCATTTTGGAGTTATCTTAATGCTTAATTTGTATTAGATCAATAGCACTTTCTTTGTTATTTTTTCTGGTCCTTTTTATACCCTCCACACGTAAAAAAAAATTAAATATTTATGGTCATAAAACTTTTCTATTATTTAATTACATATTATTAAAAAAAAAAAACTTAATTTATATTATGCTGTTCTTAATTTTCTTCTTTCTCATTTTGGAGTTATCTTAATGCTTAATTTGTATTAGATCAATAGCACTTTCTTTGTTATTTTTTCTGGTCCTTTTTATACCCTCCACACGTAAAAAAAAATTAAATATTTATGGTCATAAAACTTTTCTATTATTTAATTACATATTATTAAAAAAAAAACTTAATTTATATTATGCTGTTCTTAATTTTCTTCTTTCTCATTTTGGAGTTATCTTAATGCTTAATTTGTATTAGATCAATAGCACTTTCTTTGTTATTTTTTCTGGTCCTTTTTATACCCTCCACACGTCAGTGGCAGAGGGTATATATAGGTTTGTCATTCCGTTTGTAACGCATCGAAAAACTAATTTCCGACCCCATAAAGTATATATATTCTTGATCCTTATCACAGCTCGAGTCGATATAGCGATGTCCGTCTGTCCGTCTGTCTGTTGAAATCACGCTCATTCACAAAAAAAGCCATCTAACTGAATAGGGCTACAACAATATCATTTGCCATAATTCCCATCAGGTTGGTATTGAAAACGGGCTAAATCGGGCTTCATCGTGATTAGAAACGAGCAAAAATATGTAGATACCTTTTAAAAAAAACATAAAACCCAGTGTGTTTGTTGTAACAGTTTAGTGGTTGAACATAATAATTGTACAACAACATAAAAAAATGCCAGAAAAAAATTATGCATAACAATACCAAGAACACAATAACATACCTCTTGTTAATACTATTGCCACATATATTTTTATCGTTATCCCGTTATAATAAAAAAAATCGCCAATATGAAAGAAAAAATGAAAACGAAAAATGGAGAATGGAAAATGGAAAATGAAAAACAGAAAATGGAAAATGAAAAATGAAAAATGGAAAATAAAAAATGGAAAATGAAAAATTAAAAATGGAAAATAGAAAATGGAAAATGAAGAATGGAAAATGGAAAACCAAAAAGGGAAAATGAAAAACGGAAAATGGAAAATGAAAAATGTAAAATGGGAAATAGAAAATGAAAATGGAGAATGGGAAATGGAAAATGAAAAATGGAAAATGGAAAATGAAAAAAGAAAATTGAAAAATGAAAAATGGAAAATGGAAAGTGGAAAATGGAAAACAAAAACTGAAATATAAAAAATGGAAAATGAAAAATGGAAAATGGAAAATGAAAATTGCAAAATGAATAATGCAAAATGGAAAAAGAAAATTGAAAAATTAAAAATGCAAAATGGAAAATGGAAAATGAAATTCAAAAATGGAAAATGAAAATTAAAAAAGGAAAATGAAAAATGAAAATTGAAAATTGAAAAATGGAAAACGGAAAATGGAAAATGGAAAATGCAATACGGAAAATGGAAAATGAAAATTGGAAAATGGAAAATTGAAAAATGAAGAATGGAAAATGAAAATTGAAAAATTAAAAATGGAAAATGGAAAATTGAAAAATGAAAAATGAAAAATGGAAAATGAAAATTAAAAATTGAAAAATGAAAAACGAAAAATGTAAAATGGAAAATGAAAATTGAAAAATGGAAAATGGAAAATGAAAATTGAAAAATGAAAAACGGAAAATGGAAAATGAAAAATGGAAAATGAATAAATAAATATGATAAGTTTAAATTTCTATATTGAGTTTCTTACCTGTTATTATTATGTATTTTTTTTATTGAATGTAATGCAGATTAAAATAAAAAATAATTCAGATAAAAATATTTTAAAATTTGCTTACTTTTAATAATAATAATTTTTAGCCAAGAAGCATTTGAATTTTGTTATTCGGAATTAATGTTTCAGTATCGGCAAAAGTTTTAAAGTGTAGTCGTACTCAACATTGGGTGTAACATAGAATTTAAGACTCAGGTGGAGGGTATCAAAAAATTCGGCACAGCCGAATTTAACACTCTAACTTGTTTATGTTCTATTTTATCAACATTTAAAACATGGCTTATCTATTTTTAATTTTCACAAATTTATATAGAGAAAAAAATATTTCACAGTTTCATAGTTGTTTACGCAAAACTCCAATTAGTTTAATATCAGTGTGTGGTACTTAATTAAAAAAACAAAAATACTTTATATTGTTGAGCCACAATAAAAGATTGTTCGAAAGATCGATTTTCTGTTCAGACAAAAAATGTCGCATTTTATTTACACTTTTTTCGAAAAGTGTATTTTTTTTATATATTCTGAATTAAGAGCAAACTTATCTTATACATTAGTCGAAAGTTCTGAAAGACGGGCCCTCGTAAAAATATTGCAGCCATTGACTTCTTTCAGGTCATAGTGTGAGAATATTTTCCCATTGTTCTCCTTTTTTGAATATTTTCACCTTATGACTTCAAAGATAATAATAATCAAAATTTTTTGCATTTTATGAACACACCACACACTTTGAGGCCTTTCGATTGATGTATAACATAAGTTTGCTCTTAATTCAGAATATATAAAAATAAAACAAGTTAAAAAATTATAATCGGTCTAGACCGACTATACGATGCGTTTAGAGACCATATCTCATAGGTCCAACTAATTATATATAGAAAATAATAAATAAAATAATTAATTCTTATTTTATTCTTATTTAAAGAAAATAAGCATAAACCCAATATGAGTTCATATCGGTTACTACATTTATACTAGGTCGAAAAATGGACCGATCCCGACCATATTCGGTAAAGTCACTTATATTTTTCAAAAACATATACAAACCAAATTTGAGAAAAATCTGTCCAATATTTTTGTTTTTTGATAGATTTGAGTGAAGAACGGGAAGCAGCTTTATATGGGGGCTATGACTAAGAAAAGTCCTATAGGGTTTATTTTTGGACTACTGATAACTGGATGTAATAAACATACACAAACTCAATCTGCCCGAGATCTATATGATAATTTGGATATTATGACAATTTAAGTCGATTTCATAGCGGTCATTTGTATGGGGACTACGTCTTAATATATACAGATTTTCACCAATTTCACTAGAGTTCATTCTATGGCCAAAAGAAGCTTACATACCAAATTTCATCAAAATGTATAATTACGACATGTAGTTTGATTAGAAGGTTTACATGGACACACAGACAGACGGACGGACGGACATCACTAAATCGACTCAGAAGTGAGTCGATCTGTATAATAACAGATGGGTCTAGACTAAGTATGTTTGTTAGTTACAAACATCAGCACAAAGTTATTATACGTTAACCACATAGTGGTATAGTGGTATAGGGTATAAAAACACTTTTCGAAAAAGTGTAAATCAAATGCGACATTTTATGTCACAAATGAAAACGGCATAAGTTAAAAATATCGATTGTGATAATGCTTTAAGTTCATGCTTGCTATGTTCCAATAGATATACAACTCAAATCTAAAACTACTTTAAGGGAAAAAAACCCGATCATTCTCAAAAGTAACGAATCAAGTTAATTTCATAAAAAATGCTTACTTTAACTTAAAGTATTAATTTTTTATAAACCATTCGAAATTACTTCTATGGATTTCTAGAATAACCGCATATGTTATAAAATCAAAATGTTCAGGAAGCCAGAAACGTTATATTTGAAATTATGGGCTCGATATAAAGTTTTTAGTTTTTATTTAAAAGTCCTAAAAATAAATACTTTATAAAAAATGTTGAGTCAAAAATCTTAAGGGGAATAGATCCTAGAGAAGGACGAAAAAAACAATATGTAAATTACACTTAAAGTGTGTGCAGATAAAACAAGTTATGTCGACAAATGTCGTTTTCTTTGAAAAAGAAAACTACCAGTGCAACTACACATTTAGACATAAATTGTTGTTGCTTTGTTGTTTTTTTTCGTCAACAGAAAGTTAATGGGACTTAGGGTGAGAATGTAACACCGTGTCAAGAATAATAGTGACAACAAATAACAGAAATAAACACAACAGTTTTTATAAGTGGTTATAAACTGAAAAATAATCCAAAATTATTTTGCATTTTTTTTTTCATTAATAGCAACGTATGTCGCTATGTGCCGTTTTCTGAGAAAATAATTTGTCAGCGATCAAATGTAGGCTGACATACGTCATTACTGCTACAAATAAACATTTAAGTTACGTCGTTATTTAAAGAAAAAACTCAGGAAAGGTCAATATTTTTTTTCAAAAAATTGAACACATGTAAAGAGCTTTAAAAATTAATATATTTGGCATCGTTAACTCAAAACTGACAAGAATGGACATACGGGAAAACCACAGACTTGTGTTCATTAAGAGTATTTTTACTATTAATATATTTCTTTACACTGTAAAGCATAAATAATTATACTCGCATATCTTTTCTAATACGATTATTAAAAAAAAACTAATGGATCCTTTGATTGGGCTTCTCCTATATTCAAAATTTTGCATGATGATATTACCCCGATCTCGCCCATATCTGAATCTACTATTAGATATCCTATGAGCTGATCCTATGAACTGAAACAGTTGCAAGACTCTTACAATCGTAGCACTCCATATACACTTGCTACAAAAAGTATCCATACGCATAAAATCAGTATGTCACACTACAAAAAAAATTTTTTTAAATTATCTAATCTGATTTTTTGTAATAAATTATTAAACTATTTATTAGTTTTCTTAATTTATTTAAGGTTTGTTGTCTTAAACAAAGAAATAAAGAATCCTATTTACTTATTATATGCCACTCATTCAAAATGACGCTTTTTAACATATCATTTAAGGTTATTTTATGATGGCGGATTCTGCGTTCAAAGTAGTCCCACAAATTCTCCATAGAATAAAGATCGATTGATTTTAATTGATTTTTAATGTCGTATAATTTTGATAATTACACTGGCCTACAAATTTAACAAAAAATTGACTGCAGAAACGAAGCATGTGTTTTAACCAATCTGGGTGTACTGAATTCGAATCTGGCATAATTGAACTATCACGTCTTGTTCATTTTTTATCGTATGTTGGCAATACTGTAAAACAGTCAATACTGACACTACAATTTCACAATTATTAATTTGACAGAAGCCCACATTCATTCTAAATCTTCATAATAGTAGCGTTTAAGGATGTAAGGGAGCTCGTTTTTTACTGATTCAAGCTATTATTGCTTTGTGTGTGGTGAATATTTGGTTGGAAAAAAAGGATATGCAATATCAGAATCATTAAAACATGCAAATTTACATTATTTTAGTTTTGTTGTCAGAAACTTGGCTAAAACCGTTGATACCCACAAAATTTTGCAATAGTTGCAGAACTGTTTTATACAAGTGGTCAAATGGCAAGAAGATCTATTTCGATTTTTCAAGTACTTTTTCCAGTACTTTGGAGAGAGAGTCAAGTAACCACCAAACCGTTATTGTTATTTCGTTTAACAAAAGAAAAAATATTACTTACGCGAATGTCCCATCGGTTTTAGAACCAGTTCAACGTCCACCAAATGATCCATTACCAGTCATTCCCAGTGCTACGAGCAGTGAGTCCGAAATACCTTTCACCAGCAGTGCTAGTTTTTATGAAGCTGATGATGAACGCCATTTAGTAACTCAAGCTGAGCTGAATGATCTCATTCGGGAATTGCATTTAACGAAGCAAGACGCAGAATTTCTAGCTTCATACATGCAGCTTTGGAAACATCTTGCAGTTGGGATAAAAGTAACAATCTATAGAGATAGAAGTTTGGAATTGGCTGCATATTTTGTAAAGAAACACTTTATTCTATACTGTACTGAGGTTGATGGTTAACTTCAAAAAATGAACCAGCCATATGACAAAACTGAATGGGCAAGACCGGGTAAAGTTCAGTTTAAAGGCTCTTCTTTTGCATAATGGGAATGAAACACCATCGATACCAATTGCTCATGCCATTAATACAAAGGAAATTTACGAATCAATGACTGAAATTATAACATTACTCAAATACAACGATCATAAATGGAAGATCTGTGGTGACCTTAAGGTGTGTGATTTAAATTTCTTTGTATATATAGTATAGACCATCGTAAATAAATCTAAATTAATCTGTTTCTGGTATGCCAGGAGGTTTCACAAAATATTATTGTTTCCTTTGTCTATGGGATATTCGCGTTATATGTCATCATTACGTCAGAACAAAGTGGCCAAAAAGAACTGAGGTGCCTATTATGAGCAACTTTCGATTTTCTTTTGTGGCGAACGAAATTTCATTTAGTATTATGGCGTACATTCGATGAAATAGCGCTATTGTGAATTTCACTCAATTCGATTATTCACAATAGTACATATTTATCAGCTGGCACTATAAATAAACATTGTTTGTTTACAAATTTGTTAAAGAAAAAAAATAATTAATAATTTATTAACATGAAATTATAGTTCTATGATCATCTGATGAAGATGAATGCTTCGTCATGAGAAATGCTTCATCATGAGAGATGCTTTCAACATTTTGGAAATGGATTCCACTACGTAAGTATTGTTTACAGATTTATAGCAAATTTTTGACTGCAGGAAGCGTTTATGGAATTGCTACCTACTACAGATGAACTGCTGCGGCAGTGCACACAAGGCAGATCAATCTCATGAAATTAACATAATTTACACTTACATTTTCAATAAGTTTTACAAACCACCCTTCGCATCGAAAGCGAAATTGTGTTTGATTAAAAATTCGTTGTACAACGAAATTTTCGATCATGCTGCCAGCTCATAATACGAACTTGACATTCCATAGTCGATGTTCGTTAGCCAGCGATGATGGAAATCGATTGCAACTCATAATTTGGGCCTGAGTGTTCACCAAGAAAACAAAACATTTCAAATAATTGATCCAAATGACCTTCTTCTTCCGCCGCTGCACATAAAATTGGGCCTTTTTAAGAACTTTGTCAAGGCTCTGGACAAAGATGGTGCAGCATTTAGCGGTTTTTCCTAGCATTTCATATGCTAAAATCAAAGAAGACATATTTGTTGGCCCTCAGATCAGGAAGCTATTGAATGATGACAATTTTTCACAATGTTTTTTGGAGAAAGAATATGCAGCCTGGAAATATTTCAAGAGCATCGTGGATAGTTTTCTTAGAAACAATAAGAATGAAAACTACAGACCAATTGTTGCTAAATTATTGAAAAATTATCACGAATTAGGTGCACGAATGTCACTCATTCGCATTTAGATTTTTTTCCACAAAACCTAGGTGCGGTGAGCGACGAACAAGGGGAGTGTGCTCAACAAGATTTAATGAAAATTGAAAGAAATTATCAAGGATGTTGGTACAAAAGCAAGCTGGGAGACTATTGCTGGACTCTAGCAAAATACAAACGACGTTCAAATAACGCCCTTCACTTTTGAAAACTCATTGATTTTTAAATAAAGTAAAGATATTTTATGTAAAAACGATTAAAAACATTTTTTTTTTGTATCTCGAAAACCTGACATGATAGAGAAAAACCAGCTACAGATTCGAATTCAGCCCACCAAATTATCATAGGAAAGATATTTGGTTGCTCCAGTCCAAAAACTTGTTGACTAGTGTTATACTATTTGAACCAAAAATCTTCTCCAAAGTTTTAGTGGTTAAACGCTTTGTTTTAAAATATTTGTACATATAATTTGATCGACTGCAGACTCTCAATACGATTAGTTGAATAGAATAAGCTAGGCATTCGATGTATGTATGTATGTGTGAATGCAAATTCTTATTAGAGTAGCTTGTAAGATTTGCGATATTAATAAAGTCAGTATCTATAATATTAATAGGCTAGGCGATTTCTTTTGACCGAAGTTTTGTTCTACCGTTTTATCCCGATTTTGACCAAACGTATATTATTTGAAAGTTTTTTCTTTTTAGCCATTTTTCAGATTTAGAGATTTTTAAATTTTTTCCTTTGTTTTGAGTAAATTGCATTTAAAGTTGCTACTAACACATACATAAAATTATACAATGCTATGTGTGTGTTTATTAAATTTGTTAATGTGTTTGTAATAAAAATGGGTTTGTTTTTATACCCTATACCACTATGTGGTTTGGGTATAATGACTTTGTGCTGCTGTTTGTAACAATCAAAAATATTTGACCTACACCCATCTTTGATTATACCGATCGAATCAGAATCACTATCTGATTCGATTTAACGATGTCCGTCCGTCCGTCCGTCCGTCTGTGTGTCCATGTAAAGCTTGTAATCAAACTGCAGGTCGCAAATATGAATATATTTTGACGAAATTTGGTATTTGATCTTTTACCGGCCATGGGATGAACGGTATTGAAATTGGTGAGAATCGGTCCATTTTCAGACCTAGCCCCCATACAAATGACCCCTATGAAATCAACATATATTACCATAAGATCCAAATTATCATACAAATCTTAGCCAAATTGGGTTTGTATGTATATATTACATCCATTAATCAGTAGTCCAGAAATGCTCCCTATTGGACAACTCTTAGTCATAGGCCCCATACAGAGCTGCTTCCCGACCTTCACTTAAATTTATCAAAAAACAAAAATATTGCACTGATTCTTCTCAAATTTTGTTCGTATATATTTTTGCAAAATACAAGAGACTTTGCCAAATATGGTCCGGATCGGTCCATTTTTGGGCCTAGTCCCCATATAGATATAGCATCCGATATGAACTTTTTCATATCTGCAGCCGAAAAAATTAATAAAAATCCCACTCAAATTTGGTTTATGCTTATTTTCTATATCCAGTTAGTTGGGCCTGAGAGATAGGGTCTCTAAACGCATGGTATAGGGTATCGTATAGTCGGTCTAGACCGACTATAATTTTCTTACTTGTTTTGTGTTGATTTGTGAATTGGCTATAATTGATTAGCATACCTTAAGGGTCTTTATTTAATGAAAAAATAAAAATTCCTAGAATTTGCACTCGAATTTTGAGGGCTGGAATCTGCTACTATACATAAATGAAGGCTCTTCGGCGCACAAATTAAACCACTATCTGTTTTATATAAAGAATATAAATAAACGCGACGTTACACAACATCGGAAATTAATGGTTTTCTTCATGCCTCACGGCCGCGAACGTCAGATTTTTATGATGTTTTGCGAACGGCACATATCTTCATCGGTTCTTTGCTAGAGAATTCTTTGCTTTTAGAACTAATTTAGAAAGCAGTAATTCTGGAATTCTATTTTACTGGGTGAATTAAATAAAATATTAATAAAATTGAATTGGTGGATTTGAAAATTTGATTGATGTATTGTACTAAGGAGCGGCTTATGACTATGATCTGATATTTATCGCATACAGATTATCCCCCATTTCTAAGCTTTAAGATAATTTTTCTCTCGTGAGCACCAATTTCTTTGATTTTGGGGCACACTTCAACATATAGTTACCAAAAGAAATATAATTAACTGTATAAAAACAAGTTTATCTTCTACTAAAATTATATCGATCTAACAGACCTTTACATTGTTATTTAAGTAGTGGGATTCCCCTAATTGGAAATTTACGATTACTTGTTCTGGCACTTGTAGTTGCAGTACTGCGTTTTTGCGATATACCGAAAAAAGTAAGGAAAAGCGATCCGTAAGTTTTTTGAAAAACAAGTAAAACAACTATTTACTTATCAAAAACTTAATTAATCATTCAACCTTGAAGGACCGGCTTTTAAGTGCTTGACCAAGTTGATTCCCAAATTCTCATATGCCAAAATCAAAGAGGGAATATTTGTCGGACCTGATAGTCGAAAATTTAATGGCCGACGGAAATTTTATAAAATGTTTAAGCAGCATGGTGTATACTTATGTATTTAAAAAACAAGTAAGAAAATTATAGTCGGTCTAGACCGACTATACGATACCCTATACCATGCGTTTAGAAACCCTATCTCTTAGGCCCAACTAACTGGACATTGAAAATAAGCAAAAACCAAATTTGATTGGGATTTTTATTAATTTTTTTGGCTGCAGATATGAAAAAGTTCATATTAGATGCTATATCTATAAAGGGACTAGGTCCAGAAGTGGACCGATCCTGATCATGTTTGGTAAAGTCTCTTGTATTTTGCAAAAATATGTACAAACAAAATTTGAGAAGAATCAGTGCAATATTTTTGTTTTTTAATAGATTTAAGTGAAGATCGGGAAGCAGCTCTATATGGGGTCAAAGGGATCATTTTTGGACTACTCATTAGTGGATGTAATGAACACATACAAACCCAATTTGAGTAAGATCTATATGACAATTTGGATCTTATGGCAATTTATGTCGATTTCATATGGGTAATTTGTATGGGGGCTAGGTCTTAACTTGGACCGATTCTCACCAATTTCAATAGCGTTCATCCCATAGCTGATAAAAGCTTATATACCAAATTTCATCAAAATATATTCATATTTGCGACCTGCAGTTTGATTACAAGGTTTACATGGACACACAGACGGACGGACGGACGGACGGACGGACATTGTTAAATCAACTCAGAAAGTGATTCTGATTCGATCGGTGTAATTAAAGATGGGTCTAGGTCAAATATTTTTGGTTGTTACAAACAGCAGCACAAAGTCATTATACCCAAACCACATAGTGGTATAGGGTATAATAATTTGTACTTAATGTTGAAACAGAGCTGATTTTTAATTTGTACTTAATGTTGAAACAGAGCTGATTTTTATACCCTATACCACTATGTGGTTTGGGTATAATGACTTTGTGCTGCTGTTTGTAACAACCAAAAATATTTGACCTAGACCCATCTTTAATTACACCGATCGAATCAGAATCACTTTCTGAGTTGATTTAACAATGTCCGTCCGTCCGTCCGTCCGTCCGTCTGTGTGTCCATGTAAACCTTGTAATCAAACTGCAGGTCGCAAATATGAATATATTTTGATGAAATTTGGTATATAAGCTTTTATCGGCCATGGGATGAACGCTATTGAAATTGGTGAGAATCGGTCCAAGTTAAGACCTAGCCCCCATACAAATTACCCATATGAAATCGACATAAATTGCCATAAGATCCAAATTGTCATATAGATCTTACTCAAATTGGGTTTGTATGCGTTCATTACATCCACTAATGAGTAGTCCAAAAATGATCCCTTTGACCCCATATAGAGCTGCTTCCCGATCTTCACTTAAATCTATTAAAAACAAAAATATTGCACTAATTCTTCTCAAATTTTGTTTGTATATATATATTTGCAAAATACAAAGGACTTTACCAAACATGATCAGGATCGGTCCACTTTTAGACCTAGTACCCATATAGATATAGAATCCGATATAAACCTTTTCATATCTGCAGCCAAAAAAACTAATAAAAATCCCACTCAAATTTGGTTTTTGCTTATTTTCTATGTCCAGTTAGTTGGGCCTAAGAGATAGGTTTCTAAACGCATGGTATAGGGTATCGTATAGTCGGTCTAGACCGACTATAGTTTTCTTACTTGTTATATAATAGAAACGTCTTTTTGGCAATATTATTAATAAAAATGTTACCATTCGCAGGTTTGTATTGCTTTTTAAACTCTTTCTTTTAACTCATACTCTCTGTCTGTCTGTCTGTCTGCCATGGGTGGACCCCATTCCCCCTTATCCAATTGATCTGAAACTTTGCCAATAATCTTGTCGTGACTACAGATTAATTTTGGGGTAGACAGGCACAGTCACTCGTGGTCACGCACAGTCACGTAGTGATCTTAATGTCATTTCCCCTCATCCGATTGATCTCAAACTTGGTCCATGCACTTGCTGTGAAAAAAGATTAACTTTGACCAAGTCACGTACAGTCACGCGTGGTCACGCACAGTCACGGAGTGATCTAAATGTCATTTCCCCTCATCCGATTGATCTCAAACTTGGTCCATACACTTGCTGTGAAAAAAGATTAACTTTGACCAAGTCACGTACAGTCACGCGCAATCACGCACAGTCACGGAGTGATCTAAATGTCATTTCCCCTCATCCGATCGATCTGAAACTTGGTCCATACACTTGCTATGAAAAAATATTAACTTTGACTTAGTCACGCACAGTCACGCATGGTCACGCACAGTCACGGAGTGATCTAAATGTCATTTACCCTCATCCGACCGATCTGAAACTTGGTCGATATACTTGCTGTAAAGAAAGATCAACTTCGACATAGTCACGCGTGGTCACGCACAGCCACGCACAGTCACGGAGTGATTTAAAACCCATTTTCCCTTATTCGATCGATCTAAAACTTGGTCGATAAGCTTGCTGTGAAAAAAAATTAATTTTAAGATAGTCACACGGAGATATTCAAAACTCATATGCATAAGGAAATAAAGAGTTTAAATAAAAACTTTGTTTTTATGGGTTAGATTATTCAATGAATTGAACTGTAATTAGCAGAAAGGCTAAAACCAATATGAAACAATTAATATATCTTACAAACAATCCAATATCTCTTACAAACTACAATTTTCCAATACTAAATTTATTTTTATTCCAATTATGTAGTCAGAGAACTGAGAAATATCTATTTTAATGTTCAGTTATATGATTTTAATATTTCTTTTTTTTTAATATTTAAAAATTTTGGCCAATTGAAAATAATACTTATAAGAAAAATCTTATTTTTTTTTTTTTCTTATTCTGATACTTTGTATATTTTTTCCAGAGAAACAATTGAACATAGGCGGTATGCCGTTAGAATCTACTCCCATGGAACGTTCACCTGATATATGACAATCCGGATTCAGGTAGGCTAGAAATAACCGTTTTGGCCACTTGGACATTAAATGATGTTATATGCGAAAAAACTAAACTTATTATTTGTTAGCTATATGTTTATAGTATAAACTTAATTTTTAAAATATTAAGATATTCGTTTTTTACTTAAATAAAACTGTTTGTTTGCTCATGTTAAGTACTTAACAGAAAATGTTAACATTAACCTTCTCTGTTAAAAATCTGTTTGGTTAACGTAATACGTAACTGCATATTTAGTCAAAACATCCATTTATTTACTAAGATGGCTAAAGAACACAAGAAAATAAATACTTCATGAACAAGAAAGAGGAGGTTTGAATAAATGAAAAAAATATCTGTTGAAATAAATGGACACACAGCAACATTGACCCTCGTCGACGTCATTTAGCATAAGCCATCAGTTCTAAAGTCAAAAGGTTGAAATGGAATTTGTCTTAATTTAGACTTTTATTACTTTGCCACTCAAACATTTTTTGTTTTTTTTTTCTTTTTTTTTTGTAGCTTTGTCGCAAGTTTTCGATCTTTTCTTTTGATACACATTTTTTGTATACTTTCTTTTGCTAGCAGAATAGTTGACAATTGAAAAAGCACAGAAGGAAATGAATTAGATAAATTGAATGAGTTAGTGATGTTCAGAATGAAAAGCAAACAGGAGGCAGACACCAACAAAATTATTAAATTATTTTGTTGAACTTAAATAGATTTGTTTTTGCGGTCAATGGCAACTTTGGAAAAAAAAATCTTTTTAATATAAAGTTTTTTATAATTCGAACATTTTTTGTTTTAATTGTTTCTATACTACTGATATTTGATTCAATTATACCTACACATGGAATGGAAACTGATAAAGTTTATACTTTTACAATTTAGTTATAACACACCTTTTGTGCATGTTTTTGATGAATTTAAAAAAAAAAATTGATACAAGATTCATAGTATGACCTAATACTTTCCATGGCCATTTTAAGTGTTCATAATGGAAATATTAATAATAAACAAATAAACGTAACCTACATTTTGGTCAAACCTCATTTTTCACCACACAATTTACTATAATGACCGCTACAAATTATAACCACGAATTAAGATGGACATGTTTATTAAACGTTGTAATACCGGAATATATTAAACGTCATTATAAACAACCACCCAACGATTCTTAGGCTAATAAATGTCCTGTTGTTGTCATTGTAATGTTATACCACCAACACCAAGACCTAGTCACACATAAACACATACATACACAGAATGCAAAGTGGATAGCGGCAATTGTGTTATTGTAGCCTCTCTCAGAACCTTTAAATGACTTAATAACACGATATTCTCATGCTCACAACACATACATGGGACTAATTCATAGAGTGTAATAATTTTCTAACGATTTCATTGAAATTTAATTAATGCAAATGGTAAATAAATACCAATGGTTTTGAATAAATTAATTGAAATGTAATAACCATTAATAACTGCTCAATATGATTGGTTTTTCGAAACGCGATTTTCGCATATGTTTAAAGATTTCTAGCATTTCAAAGAATATAAGAACGAATTTATGTTCTGTACTTATGGTGACATTAATTTCAGGAATAGCTATGAATGTCCTTTACTTCCAAAAGTGAGTTACTATTTTTTTGTTGCCCCCATTTATTTGTTTGGATAATCATTCTGAGAAAGGTTAAAAGAACAAATTTTGTAAATATTAGCATTGCTAATGAAATTTCAATGCTAATGGTAAATTCCCAAGTATGTCACAAAGTGAGCTAAATTTTAAGTCTCAACGCCTTAAAATTCATATTTAAACATCAGTATGACATGAACATAAAATAAAAATAAATAGATATATTAGTTCCTGTTTTTTACATAACGAGTATATTAAGTTAAACGCTCAAAGGATAAAATTAGAGGACTGGCGTTTTAATGTTTCACATGTTTGTTCATATGACGCCAAGTCGTTTATAAATGTTTTTCGGCCCTAGCCAATTGGCGATAACACACTGACACTAAAACTTGTAAATTTAGTTTTATTTTCGACCACTTAGAACGAACAAATTATTTTTACAATAACTTTGACTGTTGCTGTTGACGATTTATGTACGAGTGTGTGTATGTATTAATACGACTCGTAGTTTTAGTAAAATTAAGGTGGATTTTGTTTTGTTTTTATGTTTTACATGTGATACGTGTTTATGAAAAATTAGCACCATATTAAATTACAAGATTGTCCATTAGATACGCTAAACAACGTTTGTCTACTTCATCAAGTATTATTTTTTTTTTTATTTATTTCTACAAGGTTTTTCTTTTTCAGGGGATTTCTTTGAAAAATATGAATGATACTTAAACATAATAACTAAATAAAATTACATTGGAGTAGCATAAAAGTTGCTCCGATTATTATGTATTCGGGAGCAAAGGATAGGAAGCCACATTGTTTATTGTGTATTAATTTAAACTCCAGATATATACTGGCATGTATGCATGTTTATAAATAAAGGGGATAACTGTCATACTGAGCTCACGTTTTGACATTTATGATCAGCTCATCAAATCAAATCATCATTAGTAGATTCACTCTTGAACAACGCTACCAAATTATCAGTTATGGATTCGCACAACTTATAGACGACTTCATGATTTTTATGACGCACATAGTCGTCCACTCTCTCTAAATAATGCAATAATACTGAGGAGAATATAGCCAAATTTATTCGTCGTCGGTCGCAGGAATTCGGGCTCTATCCGTCCACTACGTGAAAAATTTTGCTTAAAGATCTTGGCCTACGTATAAAATCCAGCTTCTGCAGGATTTAATGCCACGAGACCGTTTTTTCGCCAATTGAATTCTGCAACAGTTGGAAACTGACCCGATGTTTTATCGCAATATTATGTTCAGCGATCAGGCTCAATTTTCGCTCACATTTTTCAAATATGACCGGGGCTCGCGTTAAGGTCAATAGATTTGACACCCATCCATTATTTCCAGTGGGGCTTCATGAATGCTGACATGGATGCTAACACTGTTCGTGTTCGCAACATACGGCCAGCACTATGCATCTGTCAGTCTGAATCCAAGATTCAAATTTGACCTCGTCTATATATTAGCTATCAAAAGAGTTGATTAAATTCTCTTTGATGAATGTGGTTTCCGGGCAATTTGAACATTCACCTAAGTATTAAGAAGTTGTTGCATTAGGTCACATAGTCAATGTAAGGCAATCGCGGTAATAGTGTATTGGTAAAAAAGCAACAAATAAAGGCGGTAAATAAGCTGGATGAAAGACTGGGAATTTAAAAATTTTCAAAACTCAAATACTTCATCAGCTACAATAAATTAATTAAAAAAATAGTTATGTTATAAATGGACCTAACTAATGTGATTACGATAAAATTTTATTAAAATCTTTAATTTTTTATTTTTAATATATATTAATTTAATTATTATTACAAATAAATAAAAAAAATAATTTGTCAACATTTCTATAGAAAAAAAGTGATTGTTTCCTGACGTTAACATATTGCGGGTATTACAGTACCAAAAACCGTTGTCTTGAGTTACAAAACATTTTTTTTGTTAGATATCCCACTCGCATCCCACTAAGCGACCATAAAGCTCTTAAAGGAAAAACCTAAGCTTTCTTTTGAGCCCAAAAAAAAAATTCCTTCTTTGAAGAAAAATCAAAAAAATTTCTGATATTGAGAAAAAAGTCAACAAATTTTTTTATTTTTTTTAATTGCTTTCCGAAAGGCTGAAGAAATAGCTATCTAAACTATATGGGACAAATTTTGCTAAGAACAATAGGTAAAAAGTTACATGGATGAGAAAAAAACACCTGTTTGGTTAAAATGTCAAATTTTGACCCCCTCTAACTCAGAGAGTTCTGGACCAATCTTGCTGAAAAAGCTACTATCCAATAGGACTAATCTTGGTGAAAAATTTCATCCCGATCGGAAGACGTCGGTTTAAAAGTTGGATCACTTGACATGAAACGCCCCATATGTAGAGTGGTCCTACGTTATACATATGAACATTTTTCAAATTGCGATTTTGGGGAAAGGCGGGGTCCAGTTTGTTACCTTTCTATATAAAACTAATAAATGTGAAGTTTGGGACAATCGGACAAAGAAAAGTCGCGCCGGAATTCGATTAAAAATTTCAAGTGTGTTTATATGGGGAAAATATGACTTTTTTCAGATTTTACGAAAATTTCGTTTTATAGTTTAATTTTTTCGACAAGTTGTTATATGAATCAATATCAGAACTAAATTATCCGTTCAGAAAGCTATATAACTTCAAAATCGAATATAAACTCGCCAAGAAATAGCAAATGCACCAGACCACTTTTGTGCCAAAAAAAAACTAGGTCATAAAATTTGATGGCATTGTTTTCAACCTTGAGAAATTGATTAAAGCCATAATTTTGTTTTGTTCTCTATACTTACAAATACCCAGAAATGAAGTATTGTTTTATTACCACGTTGTTAACCTATTGCGCATTGAGACCGAAAATGAGAAATTTTTTTTGATAAAATTTTGAAAACTACCTCCTCCAGTTTTAAAAAATTTTCTTAAACAAAATTTAAAGAAATGGATCTGGCACTTTAGCGTTTTGTTAAATACATGCTACAGAATAACTATGTGAACTTTTAAGTAAATCCCTTTGCCAGAATTTTATTGACAAGGATTTTATTTTTGCGGATTTCGAGAAAAATGGGATTTATATTCAGTAAATGTACTCTTTCTAAATACTTTGTATCAAAAATTCATCACTTTTCTATTTTTAAATGTTAAATTTTATCTAAATAGCCTAGGATTTTGGAAAAAATATTTTGACACCATTAACCCTTTCGGTATTGGGGTCACACATGACCCCAAGCTAATAAAAAAACAATTTATTCAAAAAATTCAAATATTTTGTAAGTGCTGTTGAATTTTTCGATGCGACGCTTAAAATATAATAACTAAATGTGTAGAACTTTCGCTCCTAAAATTTGAGACAAATCCAAGAACGTTAACCCATTATTTGCCAAGGCCAGCTTTGGATTTTAAGATATTTTTAAATAAAAATTACCGAAAACGAGTTTTTCTATTAAACTTGATGAAACCAATATTTAGAGTTGAAAAAAAATAATTCGGTTAATTTTTATTTATTTAACCCTTCAGTGCTCCTGGGATCAAAATAATCCATTGTAATATATCTTTGGTACAATTATCTGCTTAACCGTTTTGGAATTCCTTTCCAATTTCTAAATGAAGATCCTCTGTACTGGAATGATATTGAAACTTATAAAAACGAAAATGATAATGTTTCAGAAATAAAAGTGGTAAATGAAAGTATAATAACATATTAAAGAACGAACAACAAAAGCAATACTTATTGCATGTCGTAAGTGATTACAGAAAACAATTTGAATTGCACACTAAATCATCATTAAATGCAAGAAAAATTAATAGAATTAATTTTATATTCAATATTCTTTGAATAAATTGTCTCCTTTTAGCTTTGGGTCATTTGTGGGTCTTCTTATTTTATTTAGAAAAATATAGATAGATTATATACAAAAAATAATTAAACAACAAAGTTAGTTAAAAGTTGTTTTAATTAATATTCGCGAGCAATAAGTAGATAATTGCACCAAAGATATATCACAATGGATTATTTTGCATTCAAAAGTAGAGAATTGATTAATTTTAAGAATTCAAAAAATCCAATTTTTCTCGAAATCCCCAAAAATAAAATCCCTGTCAAAAAATTCTGTCATAGGGATTTACCTAAAAATTCACACAGTTAATTTCTAACATGTATTTAACAAAACTCTAATGTGCCAGATTCATTTTTTTAAATTTTAATTAAGAAATTTGAAAAAGGAATTTTCAAAATTTTATCAAAAAAATTTCCCATTTTCGTTCTCAATGCGCAATAGGTTAACAACGTGGTAATAACACAATATTTCATTTCTGAGTACCTATAAGTATAGAGACCGAAAAAAATTATGGCCTTAATCAATTTCTCAAAGGTGAATAAAATGTTCAGCACATTTCATGACCTAGAGTTTTTTTGACACAATAGTGGTCTGGGGCATTTAATATTTCTTGGCGAGTTTTTATTCGATTTTGAAGTTTTATAGGTTTTTAAAAAGATAATTTAATACTGATCTCGATCCATATAATAACTTGTCGGAAAAATTAAAACGAAATTTTCGTTAAATCTGAAGAAAAGGCATTTTTCCCCATATAAACACACTTGAAATTTTCAATCGATTTCCGGCGCGACTTTTTTTATCCAATTGTCCCCAAACTTCAGATTTATTAGTTTTATATAGAAAGGAAACAAACTGCACCCGCCTCTCCGCAAAATCGTATTTTCATTTTTAAGGACCGCTCAATGTGTATATTAGGAAAACTATAGATTATGTATTTCTTTCGTAAGAAATTGAATTATTAAAACAATCTACCAGTGACTTGATAAAAATTACCAATGTGTTCTTTACCAATAAATTTGTATGTTGGGAAAATAAATCACTTTCGTAATCATTTTTAACCTATGTTTTTTTTTTTTTGGGTGGGGGGGGGGGGTGCGTGGGTGTATTGCAACTTCATACAATTTCGTTATTAAAGTTGTACTTCTTTTGACGCAATACTCAATATTGAATATTGAGGAGGCCAACACCTCAAATAAACACACATACAAAAACTTTCATAACGAAGATACCCTTTGAGTACTGATTTAATCCAGAACTATGGTAAAAACAGAGAATACTAACATAAGTGATTTAGAACCTGGAGTTTTATGTGAGTAAGTGCACTCGTAGGAGTGGATGAAATAGATTTCAATTTAGACAGGAGTCAAAAAACAAACGAGAAATATCAATGCTTCAATTTGATTAGTTGCGATAAAAAACTGGCCAACAGAAAATTGTTTTTTAAACTCAGCACAATTTTTCAAATCAACAAAGTTCCTAACAACAATTTTTATACCCTCCACACCACTGTGCAGGTGGTATATATCAGTTTGTTAATCCATTTGTAACTTATCGAAATAAATTCCGGAGACCGCGTAAAATATATATATTCTTGATCCTTATAACAGGAGAAGTCGATCTAGCAATGCCCATCTGCCTGTGTATCTGTCTGTTGAAAATATTCCCCTCCCGCAGTAGGTTGTACTACTTAGACTTAAAATGTTTGCTATAATCTGCAGCAGTTTGGTATTGCAATTGGGGCCGAGGAATGACGTACGAAAATATAAAGATACTCCGATAAATTTCATATAAAAACTAAAAATAGTTAAAAATGTTTATACGTAACAGAATAAAAATGTCCATACACATATTTGAATTATTGTTGCTTTCGTTGTTTTTTTTTTTTTTTTTTTTTTTTGTTTTTTGTGCACGTGAACAACAACAAGTAATCAATATGTGTATACATCGCTAATCAACCAAAAACAAAAATGTATTTGTATGTGTTTACATATATGCTGTTTGCATTTAATAATTGCTTTCAATAAAAAAAATAACGAAAATTCCTAAAATTTTTGCAATTATCTTATTAATTTTAAACATCATTGTAAAAATCTGGCCATGATAATCTGAAATCTGAATTTTTGTCTCTTAGTGTTAACAACCTTTGTTATGATAATGTGTTTAGAACACGGATGTAGGGTATCAATTATTCGGCATAGCCAAAATTAATACTCTTACTTGTTAAACATGATGTCATTTAGATTCTAGTTAAAAGCTTACAAATGAGTTTGTGTGTCTGTTTCAATTGCCAATGCTCTTTACTGACTATTAGAAACATGTGAAATTGATTGTGAACAAAACCATCTTCAACCATTTTTGGTGTAATTAATCGCTTTTGTAACTTCTACTTATATATAATCGTAGATTTTCGTACAATAGTTACCAACGAAAAGATATTGTTTTAAAAAAATTAAATAAATTGCGTTTGAGTTTGGACTTAAGTGTAAAATATGCAAATTAATCGTGCTAGTGTTTGTTTCAAGTAGCTCCACGCATACAACATTATGCATATTGCCTTCTCTTTTGAAAGCTTTCGTATATTTTACACCACTCTATGATACAGGGTATTGTGTGTAAATGTTTATGTTTGTCACTACCTAAAATACTTAGTTCACCCTTTTAGTAGTTGAAAAATTAACATTTTATGTAAATAAAATTCGATAGTTCATATGATGAGTGACATCAATGATTTTTGGACCTTATAAGCCATATGATAATCACTACCGATATGAGCCTCAAAGAAATATACAAAAAGACATACATAGATATTAATAGAGTTCATGCTCGTCAAATCTTGTTTGAATATAAATTTGGTAAATAGTGGTTATATAAAATTCATTAAAATTCAGATATGATATAGGGTATGCATCTAGTCGAGCTTGACCGTCTTAAAATTTATAACCTATTTTCTTCGTTATTGTTGTTGTTTTTGTTGTTAGTAGTATGAGTCTGTGTGTGAAATAATTTGACCCAATAGCAATAAGCGCTAAAAAGTTGGCGTTCTTCGTTTTTTCGGTTTTCTACCCATTTCAAAGGATAATTAAACCATCGACAAGGAGAATGCATAATTTTATTGGTTTATTTTTTCCCTGCTAAAAGATGCAAAAACTTTTTTAATCAAATTTAATTGAGATAATTTTTTTTTTCTAAGCGGTTTATTCAATGGAGGATAATTTATGATGTAAAAAAGTCGAAACATTATTTAAAAGGGTTTTCTCTGATATTGATGTTTCATATGGTATTTTAAATTACTTTGTTTCTAAATGGTGTTCTAAAGCTGCAGTATTCACGATAAATGTGAAAAATAACTTTTGAATTGAAAATTATGTCTTGTATTTAAATAACCCCAAATTTTTACTGGTTAGAATTTAATATAATACGTAGTGCAATTATGTTTCTAAGTAAAATATATTGTTTTATTTATTAACCCAGCAAAAAAAAGGTGAAATACTGTATGGATATTTTTTGAACACGCTACAAAAAGAGATGAAAAGTGTCAAAAATCGAATGGCTAATTGATTGGTGATTCGGCCAAAACGGAACTACCACTAGCTCTGCATTGTGGTAATTTCACTAAATTTTAGTACTGCGCTCTTTTTTTTTTTTTTGTATGAAGTAATATTGGATGCTCCCCAAATAGTACATATTTTTTATTTGAGAATAAGAGTCTACATAAGTATATATTTTCTAGGAAATGTATGGCTATGTATACCTATGTATGCAATTTCGTTAAAAAATTTCAAATAAAAGTAGCGAAAAATTACGAAATAAGAGCTTTTGTTACATTTGACTTATAATTGTCATAACGAAAAAAAAGTCAATATTGATGCATATATTTTTGATTTTTATTACATTTTGTTGTGGACATACATTAGGGAGGCCCTTCATTATATGAAGGGGAACAAAAATGTTCGAATTAAAAATCTCAACCCCTAGAAATATGCGAATACCAAAAAAACTGTGAAATGCAAAGTTTTGCGTCAATCAAAAAAATTTAGAGGTGCCTCAACGCGACTGAAAATTGCAAGTGTATTTATATGAGATATTAATATTTTACCAATTTCTATGATATGATGATTATGATGATTTTATCATCAACCCATTTGGACTTGGCGCCACAAATGACCACAAGCTATTATACGATGATTAAGTCAAAAAATTTTAATATTTTGAAAATACTGCAAAATTTTGGATAATTTTAACCCTAGGAGCACATAAGGGTAAGTTTTCGTAAAATATAGCACACTTTTATTTCCCAACCCATAGTAAGGGTTTGATCTAGTTTACTAGAACAATTAATTTATTTAAATATGCCAAAATTCATAGTTTGGCCTCGACAAGGAATGGGTTAACATTGTTCGATTTATTCCTAATTTTAGGAACGGAATTTCTACATATTTGGTTATTATATTTTAGGCGTTACATCTAAAAATTCAAAAGCATTTACAAAATATTTCAATATTTTTAATAAATTGTTTTTAATTACCTTGGAGTCATATGTGGCAACAAGTCCAAAAGGCATAATGGGGTCATATAAATTTTTTCCAAAACCCTAGGCTATTAAGATAAAATATAACATTCAAAAGTAGGAAACTAACAAATTTTTGATACATAATAATTCACAAAAAACTTATTTTTCTCGAAATCCGCAAAAAAATCTTTGTAAAAAAAATTCTGGCAAAGTAATTTACTTAAAAGTTCACACAGTTAATCCCTAATATATTCTTAATAAAAGTTTATAGTGCCAGATCCATTTTCGAAATCTTTTTAAAGACAATTTTTTAAAACTTAAAAAACGAGTTTTCAAAATTTTATCAAAAAAATTTTCCATCTTTGGCCTCATTTCGCAATAGGTTAAAAACGTGGTAATAAAACAATACATCATGTCTGAGTGCTCCTAGGTGTATTGACCAAAAAAAAAAAAGTAAGAACATTATAGTCGGTCTAGACCGACTATACGATACCCTATACCATGCGTTTAGAGACCCTCTCTCTCAGGCCCAACTAACTGAATATAGAAAATAAGCATAAACCAAATTTGAGTGGGATTTTTATAAATTTTTTCGGCTGCAAATATGAAAAAGTTCATATCGGATGCTATATCTATATGGGGCTAGGCCCAAAAATGGACCGATCCTGACCATGTTTGCTAAAGTCTCTTGTATTTTGCAAAAATATATACAAACAAAATTTGAGAAGAATCAGTGCAATATTTTTGTTTTTTTTATAGATTTAAGTGAAGATGGGAAGCAGCTCTATATGGGGCCTATGACTAAGAGTTGTCCAATAGGGATCATTTTTGGACTACTGATTAATGGATGTAATATATACATACAAACCCAATTTGACTAAGATTTGTGTGATAATTTGGATCTTATGGCAATATATGTTGATTTCATAGGGGGTCATTTGTATGGGGGCTAGGTCTGAACATGGACCGATTCTCACCAGTTTTAATAGCGTTCATCCCATGGCCGATAAAAGACCAAATACCATATTTCATCAAAATATATTCATATTTGCGACCTGCAGTTTGATTACAAGCTTTACATGGACACACAGACGGACGGACGGACGGACGGACGAACATCGTTAAATCGAATCAGATAGTGATTCTGATTCGATCGGTATAATTAAAGATGGGTGTAGGTCAAATATTTTTGGTTGTTACAAACAGCAGCACAAAGTCATTATACCCAAACCACATAGTGGTATAGGGTATAATTATGACTTTAATTATACCCTATACCACTATGTGGTTTGGGTATAATGACTTTGTGCTGCTGTTTGTAACAATCAAAAATATTTGACCTAGACCCATCTTTAATTAATTATTATATATTCATATTTGCGACCTGCAGTTTGATTACAAGCTTTACATGGACACACAGACGGACGGACGGACGGACGGACGAACATCGTTAAATCGAATCAGATAGTGATTCTGATTCGATCGGTATAATTAAAGATGGGTGTAGGTCATAATTATACCCTATACCACTATGTGGTTTGGGTATAATGACTTTGTGCTGCTGTTTGTAACAACCAAAAATATTTGACCTAGACCCATCTTTAATTATACCAATCGAATCAGAATCACTTTCTGAGTTGATTTAACAATGTCCGTCCGTCCGTCCGTCCGTCCGTCCGTCCGTCCGTCTGTGTGTCCATGTAAAGCTTGTAATCAAACTGCAGGTCGCAAATATGAATATATTTTGATGAAATTTGGTATATAAGCTTTTATCGGCCATGGGATGAACGCTATTGAAATTGGTGAGAATCGGTCCATGTTCAGACCTAGCCCCCATACAAACTACCCATATGAAATCGTTATAAATTGCCATAAGATCCAAATTGTCATATAGATCTTACTCAAATTGGGTTTGTATGCGTTCATTACATCCACTAATGAGTAGTCCAAAAATGATCCCTTTGACCCCATATAGAGCTGCTTCCCGATCTTCACTTAAATCTATTAAAAAACAAAAATATTGCACTGATTCTTCTCAAATTTTGTTTGTACATATTTTTGCAAAATACAAGAGACTTTACCAAACATGATCAGGATCGGTCCATTTTTGGACCTAGTCCCTTTATAGATATAGCATCCGATATGAACTTTTTCATATGTGCAGCCAAAAAAATTAATAAAAATCCCACTCAAATTTGGTTTTTGCTTATTTTCAATGTCCAGTTAGTTGGGCCTAAGAGATAGGGTTTATAAACGCATGGTATAGGGTATCGTATAGTCGGTCTAGACCGACTATAATTTTCTTACTTGTTGACTTCTTAAAGTTGAAAAAATTTCCGTCAAATTTCACGACCTTTTTTTTTTTTTTTGCATAAAAGTGATCCGGAGCATTGACTGTTTCTTGGCGAGTTTTTATTCGATTTTGAAGTTATATAGCTCTTTAAAGAAATAATTTAGTACTAAAAATGATTCATATAACAACTGGTCGAAAAAATTAAACTATAGAACGAAATTTTCGTAAAGTCTGAAAAAAGTCATATAAACACACTTGAAATTTTCAGTCGCGTATTGACCCAAAACTTTGTATTTATCAGTTTTTTTGCTATTCGCATATTTCTAAGGGGTGAGACCGAGAGTTTGAACACTTTTTTTATTAAGGGCCACCCTAATATACATTCATACATTCGATAACTATTGGTTCATTTATATAATTTCGTTGAGTGCTACCATGTGATTTCGTTCCATGTTATGTTATGAAAATTAAACGTATGTTTTTTTTGTCGTTTTGGGTTGAATTGTTTCATATTGTTCAATTAATAATGGCAAAATCTTTGTTTCATCAAAAATATTCAAAAAAAAAAAAAAAAATACTCTTCCAATTTCAGTCCCGTTGTGTGTGGTCAATTGCAATTTGTTATACGTGTACCAATGTATGTATGTGTATGTAGGTATTGAGGTGTTCCCTTAGAAATTACTAAAATTGAAATTAGCTTATCTTAGTAACCGATTACCCGTAATGGAATACTCTTATGATACAATTTGAGTTTATTTTGTTATGTGGCTTTAATGATCAATGCTGCATCTAATCAAAATATTGTTATTAGCATAATATTAATTAAAATAATTATGATAAAACTGTACATCCAATTTATTAATTGATTCAATTGGACACCCTACCATCACATTTGATACTTGATGCTTGCCAGCGGTCATATGCAGAATGAAATCGTCAACAGATTGTTCTTGTTGTTTCTGCATTTAGTGTTGGATCAAAATCCGTTGATAATATTAGCAATAAAGCAAAAACAAAAACGAGATCGAAATCAATAAAAACCAGTCAATAAAAACCAATCAATCACAAAACAAACTATTTTAACTTGATATGCTCATACGTACATACATATCATTTTGCGGAGGTAAACTATAACGCGAAAAAAATGATGAGGAGCCTAATTTCAAAAAATATTTCATAACAGTATACAAAAGCTGTGTATACGGAAGACATCATTTCAAAACAGAATAGATTTTGCTTTCTTTTTTTAGGAAATTAAAGCCTTTGAATTTGATGGTGTCAAATCGTGAATTCGGTCGATTGAATTATATATACTACTAGCAGTAACCCGATGCGCTTCGCTACACCCTCTCGTAACGAAATAAAATGCGGGGAATACGTTTTGTAGGAAACTATTTTTTTTACATATTAGGTGCCATGCCCACTGGTCCAATCCCGCCCATTTTTTATGGGACTACTCACATTAATAACTCATGAACTTTTATAAAAAATTTAATAAAAGAAAGTGAAGAGAGAATTATCTCTGTAATTGAGAACAAAATTGACAATATAAAGGTCCAAATAAATACAATAACTGAAAGAGTCAATAAATTAGAAATGAACAGTACAGAAGTTATCGAGATGAAAAACGAATTAAATGAATTAAAGAGAAATATATTAAAGCAAGAAAACTCAGTAGTAGCTGGTAGTATTCGAATATCTGGTGTCCCCTACTATGAAAATGAAGATCTTCATAAAATTTTTGATAACATATGTGGTAGCTTGAATATTCCTTCGCCAAAAATAGAAAATATATGATGAATTTCATTTAAAAATCAAGATAAAACTGAAACTTTGAACCCGACCACCTCAGATATCGATGAAATTTTGTTCATAGCTAAATTTGATCAATACAAACAAACCCTCATTTTTAGAAATGACTGTTTTGCGATTTTTTGGGCGTGGCACAGTGGGAAAGTTTTCGAAAAAACGCGAAAATGGTCGAAAAGTGCTCCATTTAAAATATAATAACTCAGAATCGGCTGAACCGATTTCCATGATCTTGGTATCATTAAAAAGCTACTTTAACAGGCTTTATGACACGTTTGAAAAAAAAAATAAAAATACACTGTAAAAAATTTTATAACAAAAAGAAAATTTTAAATAACGAAAAAGCCAAAAGTGTATTACTTTTTTAGAAAGGTTTATCCATCACCTATACCATATCCAAAAAGTATAATGGGTTCTTTTTTAGTTTTTTTTATATAATTTTTTAAGTAGTGTCACTTCTAGTAATTGCCCTTATATTTTATATTTACAGGTAAAATAACACAGTACAACACATGATTTGCCAACTCAATTCGCTTATATTCGCAATTGAGTAAAGGTATGAATTTCAAAAATTTACTCTACATATGCACAACATTCTTCGGAAAAACCCTCGATCATATTTTTTATGATTCTCAGAATTAACAAAACGGAATAAACAAAGGGTTATTTAATTTTTATGATTGCGTAAGCAAAGTAATTTTTAATTATTTGGGTTTTGACTTTTTTACAGAAATTCAACCCACATTTAAGGGTGGTCATTATTCGAAAATTTAAAACTCACACATGGTGAAACAGATATAAAGCCACCGTAAAAAAGTATGCACCCATTTATAAGTACCTGTCAGTAATCTAGTGAAAAATACACAGTATAAATAGGAGTGCATTGATCGATTTTACTCATTCAACAAGTGTCGACGAACGCGAAAATTACAAGTCCATCTTTTAAAAGTGCAACGTACCGAAATTCACAATTATAAACAGTTTCGAGAAGCCAAGATATCCCATTACAATTTTTACGCATATATTTTAAAAATTTGAGTGAATATGAATTCAAACAATAAGTACAGATGCATAAAAATATCTAATAAGTGTTGCGCTTCGCTTCGCTAAAATAAGTGAGAACGAGGCTGCAAATATAATTGAGTATTTTCCAGCTGTCGCCAACATTCATTGTAGCCGTATTTGCGAAACTTGCCGGAATACACTGCGAAAAGCGCGCAGTCGTAATGAATCCAACGTGGAGCAGAGTGAAGTCTCAAATTATTTACCAATAACGCCCAGCGATGAAATTAGCGAAGAATTGAATGAACTTCCAACTTGTACCAGCCGTAATGCAAACATCGAAAGCAACGAACTCATTGAAAATATAAATGATCACATTATTCCGCATCTACCAAACCAAATGACGCCTCTTAAAAGGAAATATATCAAACGAGATGCATACAGAAATAGAAAATCAGTGCAAATTTTGGAAAATATAGCAGATTCACTTGGAGCTGATCCATTATCTGATTTGTCAGCGCAACTTGAAAACGTCGAAGCCATTTACGAAAAAATTTTGCAAAACATCAAATATCAAATAGAGAACAGCTCAAATCTTTTGGAAAAGCAAAAACTTTTATCTCTCTTACCAATCAATATGAGTCACGCAGAAATTAAAGATCATTTTGGGGATGATATATCTCACGATTGTATCAAAAAAAGTAAAGATATCCAAAGGAATAAAACGAAGTTTGCAGATATCAATCTTTTAAAAATGAGCAGACGTAGTTTACCACCCGAAACTTTAAGCACAGTCAAATTATTTTATGAAGATGATGAAATTAGCCGAATGATGCCAGGATCGCAAGATTCAATTACTATTAAACAAGGAAACTTACGTGAAAAAGTTCAAAAAAGACTGATGTTATCTTCACTACGCGAATCTTACTACGAATTTAAAAAAAAAACATCCCTTGGCCAAAGTTGGTTTTACAAAATTTACAATGTTAAGGCCAAAAAATTGTATGAAACTTGGAGTTGGAAACCAGCAAAATATCTGTGTATGCACATTGCATCAGAATATGAAATTGATGTTTGAAAAAAGTCTACTACAAAGATGTTCTCAAATTCGTTGATTGTAATGGTGACATACAAAAAAGGGAGTGTGCGTTTCAATGTGTGGTCACTGCTTCAAAAATTTAAATAATCTAAAAACGCATATGCTAAAACATTTTGAAAATAACCAAACTGAAGAAATAATATACAAAAAGTGGAATACAACGATTAGATGTGTTCTGGAAACGGTAACCACCAACCGAGAATCATTTGGCAAATAATATAAACTGTTGTTGATGGTTTTTTATTTGTAAACATTTAAAAAATGTTAGAATTGTTGAACTATTTTGTAAATGTGTAAGAATGTGAGCTGATATTTTCGCTGTTATTCGAATTATTTCAAAAACTTTCGGTACGTATTACTAGAAGTGACACTACTTAAAAAAATTATATAAAAAAAACTAACAAAGAACCCATTTTACTTTTTGGATATGGTATAGGTGAAGGATAAACCTTTCTAAAAAAATAATACACTGTAAAAAAACCCTTGATCTTTTTGGTTTTTTCGTTATTTAAAATTTTCTTTTTGTTATAAAATTTTTTACAGTGTATTTTTATTTTTTTTTTTTCAAACGTGTCATAAAGCCTGTTAAAATATCTTTTTAATGATGAAAAGATCATGGAAATCGGTTCAGCCGATTTTGAGTTATTGCATTTTAAATGGAGCACTTTTCGACCATTTTCGCGTTTTTTCGAAAACTTTCCCACTGTGCCACGCCCAAAAAATCGCAAAACAGTCATTTCTAAAAATGAGGGTTTGTTTGTATTGATCAAATTTAGCTATGAACAAAATTTCATCGATATCTGAGGGGGTCGGGTTCAATGCATCTCGATTTTTACATGAAATTCATCATATATAGACTTAAAAAGATTTACAAAAACAATAAACCCTACAAACCTACAGATGAGGTTATAGTGGCAAAATTAAATTCCCCGTATGAAAAAACTTTATTCTAAAATCAATTGCTAAATACTGTCGTAATAATAAAAAATCTTTGTGTTTACATCATGCTGGTTTTCAAAGCGATGAACCGATTTATTTAAATGAAAATCTTACATCACATAATCATCGAATATTTAGAGGCGCTAATTATGAGAAAACTTAAACAGATCCAATCTACATTCACTCTGCGAGGTCTCGTTTATGTAAAAAAATTTAACTCAGATGACCCAATTCTAATAGAATTTTTTGATGATCTGAAAGAGCTTTTTCGTGAATAATAAACATAAAGCATTAATCAACTTTGATGCTATTAATGCTATATATTACTATTGTTTAACAAATCTTATTGCTTATTGCTCATTTTACATATGTTTTTCATTTCTCTATATGTTTTTAAAATTTTGCAAAATTTGTCTTTTATTTTTAAATTTATATATGACAATCATGTTTTTAAATTTTTGTAACATTTATTTTTTATTATTAAATTTACTTTATACGACTAAATGTAAATTTTATTGCGTTGCTTTAGAATGTCATTATGACAAGTACATCATATGAATAAGTTGGCTCCAGAGATGGTAATTATAACATCGTACGTATCTTGGCTAATCATAGACAGGGTTTCAGTATTTGTCATTTAAATGCACAAAGTTTATGTAATAAACTTGATGAGTTTCGTCTTTTATTTGAAAATTCGGGTGTTGACGCTATATGTGTTTCTGAGACATGGTTCTGTGATAATGTTAGTGACAATATCTATGAGCTGAAGGGGTACTGTGTCTTTCGTTCCGACAGAAATAGTCATGCTGGTGGTGTCGCAATTTATATAAAAAATAATATTTCATGTCAATTAAATTGTACACATAATATAGCTAATGACGTGGAATATGTTTTTGTAGACGTAAATAGTCGTGGTGATAAACTTCTTCTTGGATGTGTATACAGTCCACATAAACGGAAAAAGTTTGACAGTCTTATCACCAAGCTGGAGCTTTCATCAATGTCATACTCCGAAGTCATTATATCAGGTGATTTTAATAACAATCTTTTCTTTTCTTTCAAATCTTACCACTATAATGTCGATGTTTAACTTGTCAGCTGTCAACACAACGAGACCTACACACTTCACGTCAACAAATAGCACTTTGCTTGATCTTTTCTTTACCAGTAATCAAAGCAAAGTCCTTCATTATGATCAGTTAGCAGCACCAGCATTTTCGAAGCACGATCTACTCTTCTTATCATATGATTTTGCAAGAGAAACCCAGCCCCAAATATTTACTTATCGTGATTTTAATAATATTGATATCTTGGCTTTGGGATATGATCTTTGTTCTACTCCATGGGATCAAATTTTCTATTTACCGACTGTTGGAGAACAACTGTCATTTCTTAATGGTAAAATTTTAGGAATTTACAACAAACATGTCCTCAACAAAACGAAAACTATTAAAAATAGAGATAGGCCTTGGTTCACAATGGAAACCAAGATGCTAATAGAACACCGTGACAATCTGTATCAGAAGTGGAAACGTTACAGGATATCAGAATATCACGACGAATATAAGATGGCTAGGAAAGCGGTTGTTTCCAAAATAAGGCATGATAAGTCTTCCTATTATTTTAATAAATTTAATACAGCTATTGGAAGTAAAAAAACCTGGAAACAAATACGCGAAATTGGAATAAATAAGACAATTAATCAATCCATGAATGTTGACATTAATGCGCTAAATGAAGCTTTTGTAAATATTCCTCTACCAGCCGTAAATAACGAATTTTATGATGATTTTCCCATTTTAACTTTCAGTGTGTAACACTAACAGAGGTAGTTGAAAGTCTCAATGCTATTAAATCGAATGCAGTGGGTCTTGATAATATATACCCCAGATTTATAAAAATGATTTTACCATGGATTGTCCGTTTCATAATGTACTTGTTTAACTCCATAATCACTACTAGCATCTTTCCAATGGAGTGGAAACATGCCAAAATTATACCAATACCAAAAACGGGTAACGAATACCGCCCGATTGCAATTCTTCCATATCTCTCAAAAGTTTTCGAGCACCTTTTACACAGACAAATCTTTAGGTATTTAAACGACAACAACTTACTTATATTGCGTCAATCTGGTTTCAGGCCACAACATAGCTGTATAACAGCTTTATCTGATGTAGTTGAGGAGTTAAGAAGTAACATGGATGATGGAAAAATATCTTTTTTGGTTTTATTGGATCACTCAAAGACATTTTACACGGTGCACCACTCAATTTTATGGCTCAAACTGAAGAGGTTTTTTAACTTTTCTACATTAGCAGTTAGACTCACGTTTTCATATCTCACAAACAGATCCCGATCTGTTGCTAATGGTAGCTCCATCTCAAACTCACTGCAAGTTATAAGAGGTGTACCACAGGGTTCAATCCTTGGACCACTACTTTATTCGATATATGCCAATGATCTTCCACAACAAATTAAATTCTCTAAGGTTCAGATGTACGCTGATGACATTCAGCTATATTTAAGTAGTACCAAGGATTGAATTATTTCAAAAACTCAAGAACTAAATTATGATCTCAAACGTTTCTAAATTGGGCAACGGCAAATGGTCTACGACTTAATCCAAATAAATCTAAGTGTATTATAATAAAGAAGAAAGTGATGCATTTGGAGAATGAGATTAATGTCTTCTTTGGGGGCTCTAAAATTGACATCGTGGGCTCTGTACGAAATCTCGGAGTTGTATTTAATGGATCTCTGACTTGTTCAGATCATATTAATCAATCCTGTGGCAGAATTTATAGTATGATTAGAAGTTTATGGTTAACACAGCACTTTACTCCACTGAAAATAAGATTGCTACTTGCTAAAACATATCTTTTACCAACATTACTATATGCATCTGAGGTTTTCACAGGTTGCAACTCTAGGGATAACAGAAAACTTACTGTAATTTTCAACAACATTATTCGCTATATCTTTGGATTAAGAAAATTTGATCATGTATCCCAATACTCATGTCATGTCTTACACATGTCATTTGACAACTGTATTAAATTCAAGAACATTATATTCCTACATAAAATTATTATAACAAAGGCTCCAAAATATCTTTTTGAACGATTAAAGTTCGCAAGATCTTCCAGAGGGAATCGAATAATACAATTTAAATACCGGGACCATGCCTCTGAATGTCAATTTTTTATTCTAACTATTCGTCTCTGGAATAAGCATCCTAATGTCGTGCAAAATACAAGCAACGCAATAGGGTTTAGAAAATTACTATACCAATACTTTAATTGATTTTATTTGATTTTTTTTAATGTTTTTTAATTGTAATTTATAATATTTTAAATTTAGACTGAGAGTTCCTGATATTAAATATATAGTGAATAACTTATCTGATTCCATTACTATAATTTATAAGATACTGTGTCTTGTTGTAATGGAAAATCGCATTTAATAAATAAATACAAATACAAATACAAAATACAAAATTCCAAGGCTTTCACTATTATAGTACTTCAGATATATGACATTATATATTTACTTTGTATGGGAGGTACCACGCCCACTGATCGGATTCCGCCCATTTTTTTCGAGTATTAACATTGATAACTTATGAACTCACACAAAGTCTCACGACTTTACCTATTACAGTACTCCAGATATATGACATTTAAAATTTACTTTGTATGGTGGCTACCACCCCCTTGGTCCGATCCCGCCCATTCTCTCCGCAACTCTTCGAATTATTTTAATATGTACATGTACATAGTTTCAGAACTCTTGCTGTCGTAGTACTCCAGATATTATATGTTAAAATTAGATGTTAAAAATGCACTTTGTATGGGAGATGCCACTCCCACTTGAAAAATCCAAAAAAAAAAATATAGCCTATTTTTCCTTCCGTTATCTACTGTAAAAAATTCAAGACGATCGTTCCAGTGGTGTAGTCTCCTATAAACCACAAACAAACAAACAAACAAACACAACTCCATTTTTATATACTATATATACTAAATGTTAGTTGGAGGCAAAGTGTTGCTTAAATCTTTAACTAAACCTATGTTCAACAAAATATTACAAAATATTAATCAGAGCTCCCCATTCTTCCAGATATAGGATAACTCGAGTAGTAAAAATTAAAATTTTTCATGTTTGAAAGTATGTATATGTATATATGTATTTAGTATAAAATATATATACTTTTTGGAATAGGGCCACTTGCAAGAGCATCATCCTGAAGATTCCCTGGAAATTTCATCAAGACCGGTCCTGCCATACATCCATTTTTATATATAAGAAGAAGATATACACATAAAAATAGTTTGACAGCAGAAAATTTTTAGCCAATATGAATGATGTCACAATTCCAACATGCGCAAAAGATTTAAGTTTTGTCTGCATGATGGCGTAATCTTTATTTTATCATTCATGGTTAAACTACCGCACAACTGAAGAGTATTTAGAGATGCCAGATCAAAATGTTTAAATGGATACAACTCTGTTTTGAGAATAGTACCATCGTTAACTATTGACAAAGAGAAATAGTATAATGAGCAAATTGAACATACCCCCTATCAAAAAGCATAGAAATAAGTGCAATTTTGCTTTAAATAAGACAAATAAAATAAGATAATAAAATTATTTTAATTAAAATTAAATATGGACAATAATGAAGTAATTGTTGAGAGGAAAGTGACCCCGGGTGGGTAAAGTTATATAAAAAGATGGGTTGCTTTTAAAATATTGGCATTCACAAATGGAAAATCAAAATTAATCCAAGCAAGACCCATGCAATAATTTTTCCATTCAACAAATCTCCCAAAAGACTGCCAAGACGTCAACTTCTTATTGGAAATAATACCATAAATGTACTTAACGATGTCAAATATCTCGGACTTGTCTGGGACAAAAAGCTTACATTTAAACAATATATTATGGCTACGTGCCAAAAACTTATAAAATCATTTAAAGCATTATGTCCACTACTAAATAGAAGGTCATTTCTAAACCCCAAAAACAAAAATCTGTTCTTCAAAAGTGTTATAAGGCCAATATTAACATACGAGTGTCCTATTTGGAGTGACGCTGCTAACTGCCACCTAAAACGCTTACAAATTATACAAAACAAATGTCTTAAAATGATAAATAAAAAGCCATGGAGGTATCCTCCTTCATGAAGAAATAGGTAATGAAAAAATTATTATTATCATAACATGGATTAATAACTTACTTTGCCAAAATTGAAAATTTCTCTTAGCCACTGATAAGAGAATGTAGAGAAATAACGTAAAATTAAAAAAGAAATCACCAAATTGAAAATTATATGCTTATTATATGCTCTATTATTTCTAATGAACTTCCTATAAGCACATTAATACTTTCAGATAGTATTTGAATCTATTATATCATACTAGCAGATTCCAGCCCTCGAAATTCGAGTGCAAATTTTAGGAGATTTTATTTTTTCATTAACTAAAGACCTTAAAGGTATGCTAATCAATTATAGCCAATTCACAAATCAACACAAAAAACAAATTCATTTTTATTACAAACACATTAACAAATTTAATAAACATACACATAGCATCGTATAATTTTTTGTATTGGTTAGTAGCAACTTTAAATGTAATTTACTCAAAATAAAGGAAAAAAATTTAAAAATCTGTGAATCTGTAAATCTGCAAAACGGCTAAAAAGAAATACCTTCCAAATAATATACGTTTGGCCAAAATCGGGATAAAACGGTAAAACAAAACATCGGTCACAAGAAACCGCCTAGCCTATTAATATTATAGATCAAGGTTTTTTCCTCCCAATTTCTTTTGAAAATCATTAAAAATATCAAATTTGTTAAAATATGTAAATAAAGGAAGAATATATAATTGAAATAATATAATTGAAATAGAATATTGGCAGACATGCAACTAGCAGCTGTAGCATATTTAAGCTGGATATTAGTTAAATATTCTATTGAAAGTACACTTTAACTTGTAAATGTTTTAACTGACGTTGCTAAAATATTTTTTTAATTTTCGAATTTGCCAAAGATTTAGATTGGTTGGTGTCCACCAATCATTGGCGGAACTGGTTAGATTTAAATATTTTTTTTTTAAGTTATCCTTACCAGCACATACTTATTATATTATTCTTTTTTCTTTCTTTTTCACATTAAAAGATAATTTTCATTGTTTTCTTACAACACTTTGTTGCAATAATTTTTGTAATCTAATTCAGACTTAAAGTAAACATCATCAATTTTGTTTTCTTGAACTTTTTAGAATATTTTATCAATTCATAGAGAAACGTTTACAATGAAGAATATTTTAAAAAAGTTTAAGTTTTTTTTTTCTGCTATACAAAAAATATTATCGTTTTTAGCATAAATTCATTTAACAAAAATTGTCCTTTACCTTGTAAGAAAATAAGTTAGAAAAGGCATAAAACTATTCTGAAATAAGTGTTCAAAAAAAGGTTGTTCAAGCAAGTATATGCAGCAAACAAAACTTTTCAATGCAACTCCACGTAAGCACCAGGAACTCGTTATACGGCTAATATATTTCTTAAAATCTAAGCATGGTTAACTTTTGAGAATAGATTTGCATTACCCATCGAAATATTTGTATTGATATTTCATTACAATTTGCATTACTTGGTTATTCATTACCTACTTATATTATACAATAACTACAATCATATTAATTGATGATCAAAGTATTTATAATTACATTAATTTGAAACAATATATAATCTATATAAAAAAAAGTACACTTACATTGTAAATGTGAGAGTACATTTAACACGAATTATTGCTCTTTTCATTGCGAAATATTTCGATTTTTAGCTAACAAATGTTAATTTATAGTGCTTGTAGCTGGCAGTCTTATGCCATTTTCTTTTCCAAAAAGTGTATTTTTTATATATTCTAAATTAAGAGCAACCTTATTTTATACATCAATCGAAAGGTCTCATAGTCGAGCGCTCGTGAATCGCAAAAAATTGTAGCCAATGACTTCTTTCAGGTCATAGTGTGAGAATATTTCCACATTGTTCCCCTTTTTTGAATATTTTCACCCCATGACTTCAAAGAGGACAATAATCAAAATTTTTATGAACATAGCACTTTGAGACCTTTTGATTGATGCATAAAATTAGGTTTCTCTTAATTTAGAATATATAAATAAATACACTTTTCGAAAAAAGTGCAAATAAAATGCGACATTTTTTGCACTCAAACTTTTATTATTATCAAGGTCAGTATACACGGTCAAAATGCTTGACGCCTAATTCATGTATGTGTGCATGAAGCTTATCTCTTACACGATACTGCATAGCTCTTCAATCAATCAATGGCTGTAACCACCATGTCGGTAGCGGACGATACACTTTTGGCAGTTTTGGCAGTGTGCTTAAAAGCAGAAGAAAATCCAAAAAAAAGAAAAAGAAACGTATCTGGATGAAAGACCGGTAAACTTCTATCAATTCTGACACGATTTTCTTTTCTTCCGACACATGACGAACAACGATATACACACATCAAAATGGCACGTCAAGCGAGAAAAAATCTAAAATTTTTGATTTTGCTTCAATCATCATCGGTGTGACATATACAAACATATTTTCACTAATACCACTACACCACTACCCGCCTTAGATTTTTTTTTTGAAACTATATTTAGTATCCGTGCGAGTAACCACTTATTCCTTTTTTTCTCAAGAGTGCGCATAAGTACATGTAATTTCTGGTTTGTGTTGTATCACGAGCATTTATAATCCAAAAAGATGTCAAATGATAAGCAGTAAAGACATCAGACTTCCCATTATATGCAATATTATATTGAAATGGAAGTTTTTGATGCGATTGACTTACTTTTTCGATTATCATTTTGTTGAAGACATTACGGCAAATCTATATAAGTTTTTAACAGCAGTCTTTCGAGGAATTAGTTTTATGCATATTGTTGTTAGTTACTGTCCATAGTTGCCACTTTAGCTCCACCAACACAAGGTAAACAAACTTTAAAATTCCATTAAGTATTATAAATTTTGTAACTGATATGGTGCGCCGATACAAAGTTAAGGGCATGAGGCACACACAAACTTAAACGTTTATGGCAACACAGTATATTTCCATTGAAAAGAAATTGTTGTAAAATAATTTTATAAAATATATGTACTCGTATCTTAAAAATATCCAAAATATTTTACGTACAATACCGACTGATTTCAGATTTATTTTTTTTTTATACCCTATACCACTATGTGGTTTGGGTATAATGACTTTGTGCTGCTGTTTGTAACAACCAAAAATATTTGACCTAGACCCATCTTTAATTATACCGATCGAATCAGAATCACTTTCTGAGTTGATTTAACAATGTCCGTCCGTCCGTTCGTCCGTCCGTCCGTCCGTCCGTCTGTGTGTCCATGTAAAGCTTGTAATCAAACTGCAGGTCGCAAATATGAATATATTTTGATGAAATTTGGTACATAAGCTTTTATCGGCCATGGGATGAACGCTATTGAAATTGGTGAGAATCGGTCCATGTTCAGACCTAGCCCCCATACAAATTACCCATATGAAATCGACATAAATTGCCATAAGATCCAAATTGTCATATAGATATTACTCAAATTGGGTTTGTATGCGTTCATTACATCCACTAATGAGTAGTCCAAAAATGATCCCTTTGACCCCATATAGAGCTGCTTCCCGATCTTCACTTAAATCTATTAAAAAACAAAAATATTGAACTGATTCTTCTCAAATTTTGTTTGTACATATTTTTGCAAAATACAAGAGACTTTACCAAACATGATCAGGATCGGTCCATTTTTGGACCTAGTCCCTTTATAGATATAGCATCCGATATGAATTTTTTCATATCTGCAGCCAAAAAAATTAATAAAAATCCCACTCAAATTTGGTTATTGCTTATTTTCAATGTCCAGTTAGTTGGGCCTAAGAGATAGGGTTTCTAAACGCATGGTATAGGGTATCGTATAGTCGGTCTAGACCGACTATAATTTTCTTACTTGTTTTAGTTAATTTTTTAACTCATAAAGAGGTTTATTTCTTAACAATTGAACCAATTGCCTTTCCACAATGGTGTTCAACTTTTGTTCTTTCAAACCTTGTTTACTGGTCGACATTTATTATACTATATTTTATGAGGTCAACGTATAAGGAGTATGTGCTGGTGTTTGTTACTACCAAAAATACTCGACTTCGACCCACCTTTTATTATACCGTTCGACTCAAAATAATTTTCTTTGAGCCGATTTAGCGATGTCCTTTCATCCGTCTGTCCGTTCAGCTGTGTGTTCATGTTAATTTTGTAAGCAAATTACATATTGCATATATAAAAAGATTTTGATGAAATTTGTTATATAAGCTTATATAGGCTATTATAATTCCTGAAAATCATTGCATATTCATATATGGGGAGTTTCATGTCAAGTGATCCAACTTTTAAAATCGATGTCTTTCGATCGGGATGAAATTTGCACCTAGGTTAGTCCTATTGGATAGTAGTACAGACGCAACAAGATCGGTCCAGAACTCTCTGAGTTAGAGGGGGTCAAAATTTGACATTTTGACCAAACTGGTGTTTTTTCTCATCCATGTAACTTTTTACCTATTGTTCTTAGCAAAATTTGTCCCAAATAGTTTAGATAGTTATTTCTTCAGTCTTTTGGAAAAAAAAAATTTTTTAAAAATCAAAAAATTTTTTGATTTTTTTTTTAAATCAAAAATTTTTATGACTTTTTTTCAAAAAAGGAAATTTTTTTTTTTTTGGCTCAAAAGAAAGCTTAGGTTTTTTCCTTTAAGAGCTTTTCGGTCGATTAGTGGGATGCGAGTGGGATATCTATCAAAAAAAATGTTTTTTAACTCAAGGCAACGGGTTTTCAATTTTTAACATATGCACTAAATTGAATTTTTTCCTATTAGTGTGTAAGTGTTTCTAAAACCTTAAAAATATAGCATACACTGAGAAACTAGACAAATTAAGCTTTCGGACGCTATGTAACATACCTAACAAAAATTTCATACCTTCGATACTGTAATACCCGCAATATGTTAACCTCAGGAAAAAAATCACTTTTTTTTCTATAGAAATGTTGAAAATTAATTTTTTTATTTATTTCTAATAATAATTAAATTAATATATAATAATAATAATAATAAAAACAAGTAAGGAAATTATAGTCGGTCTAGACCGACTATACGATACCCTATACCGTGCGTTTAGAGACCCTATCTCTTAGGCCCAACTAACTGGACATAGAAAATAAGCAAAAACCAAATTTGAGTGGGATTTTTATTAATTTTTTTGGCTGCAGATATGAAAAAGTTCATATCGGATGCTATATCTATATAGGAACTTGGTCCAAAAATGGACCGATCCTGATCATGTTTGGTAAAGTCTCTTGTATTTTGCAAAAATATATACAAACAAAATTTGAGAAGAATCAGTGCAATATTTTTGTTTTTTAATAGATTTAAGTGAAGATCGGGAAGCAGCTCTATATGGGGTCAAAGGTATCATTTTTGAACTACTCATTAATGGATGTAATGAACGCATACAAACCCAATTTGAGTAAGATCTATATAACAATTTGGATCTTATGGCAATTTATGTCGATTTCATATGGGTAATTTGTATGGGGGCTAGGTCTGAACATGGACCGATTCTCACCAATTTCAATAGCGTTCATCCCATGGCCGATAAAAGCTTATGTACCAAATTTCATCAAAATACATTCATATTTGCGACCTGCAGTTTGATTACAAGCTTTACATGGACACACAGACGGACGGACGGACGGACGGATATTGTTAAATCAACTCAGAAAGTGATTCTGATTCGATCGGTATAATTAAAGATGGTTCTAGGTCAAATATTTTTGGTTGTTACAAACAGCAGCACAAAGTCATTATACCCAAACCACATAGTGGTATAGGGTATAAATAGTTATGTTATAAATGGATCTAATAAATTATTTATTTTTATACCCTATACCACTATGTGGTTTGGGTATAATGACTTTGTGCTGCTGTTTGTAACAACCAAAAATATTTGACCTAGACCCATCTTTAATTATACCGATCGAATCAGAATCACTTTTTGAGTTGATTTAACAATGTCCGTCCGTCCGTCCGTCCGTCCGGCCGTCTGTGTGTCCATGTAAACTTTGTAACCAAACTGCAGGTCGCAAATATGAATATATTTTGATGAAATTTGGTATATAATCTTTCATCGGCCATGGGATGATGATGATGAAATTGGTGAGAATCGGTCCATGTTCAGACCTAGCGCCCATACAAATTACCCCTATGAAATCGACATAAATTGCCATAAGATCCAAATTGTCACATAGATCTTACTCAAATTGGGTTTGTATGCGTTCATTACATCCATTAATGAGTAGTCCAAAAATGATCCCTTTGGCCCCATATAGACTGCTTCCCGATCTTCACTTAAATCTATTAAAAACAAAAATATTGCACTGATTCTTCTCAAATTTTGTTTGTATATATTTTTGCAAAATACAAGAGACTTTACCAAACATGATCAGGATTGGTCCATTTTTGGACCTAGTCCCCAAATAGATATAGCATCCGACATGAACTTTTTCATATCTGCAGCCAAAAAAATTAATAAAAATCCCACTCAAATTTAGTTTTAGCTTATTTTCTATGTCCAGTTAGTTGGGCCTAAGAGATAGGGTTTCTAAACGCATGGTATAGGGTATCGTATAGTCGGTCTAGACCGACTATAATTTTCTTACTTGTTTTTGATAGATATCCCACTCGCATCCCTCTAAGCGACCAAAAACTCTTAAAGGAAAAAACCTAAGCTTTCTTTTGAGCCAAAAAAAAATAAAATTCCTTTTTTGAAAAAATGTCAAAAAAATTTTTGATTTTGAAAAAAAATCAAAATTTTTTTTTTTTTTTTTTTTTAATTTTTTTTCCGAAAGACTGAAGAAATAGCTATCTAAACTATATGGGACAAATTTTGCTAAGAACAGTAGGTAAAAAGTTACATGGATGAGAAAAAAACACCTGTTTGGTCAAAATGTCAAATTTTGACCCCCTCTAACTCAGAGAGTTCTGGACCAATCTTTTTGAAAAATTGTGTCTGAGCTACTACCTTGATACAAACTTCATCCCGATTGGAAGACATCGGTTTTAAAAGTTGGATCACTTGACATGAAACGCCCCAATATATATATTCACATATCGACTTAAATTGACATAAGACCTCGGTGTGGGTTTATTACATCCATTAATTGTATATGTTTACCAAATATTTTTAGGAGATGTCAATTTTTTGACATAGTTCCCATATAAATTTAGCATTCAATATGAACTTTTTGATATCTGATATCAAAAAGGTCCTAAGACCCTTTTTCCCAATGCATGGTAGAGGATATCGTTTAATCGTCAAGACCTACTTTAATTTTCTTAGTTGTTTTTAACTTTCTGTTGATATAAAAAATAAATAAAAAAAATTTATACTTAATAAAAGAGGTTGGAGGGGTGAATTTTGTGATCTCAAAAAAATGCTACACATTATTTGCGAATAGTTTCTGCAACGCAATTTTTGCAACTTCCCTGTCATTTATAACATGTTTGCATTGGACATACCTATACGAGAAAATGTAACTGTTGCTATATAGGTTGATGATACAGCTTTAGTAGCAACAAGTAATGAACCAGATATTGGGTGATGGCTACAGAAATGGAATATCAAAGTTAATACCCAAAAAAAATACCCATGTAACGTTTAAAAAGGAGATTGTCCAGTACATACATTAAATGGAACTCAAATCCCAAAATAAACTGAAGTTAAATATCTTGGTCTTCACCTTGACCGAAGATTTATATTGAAAAATCACACTAAAGCAAAATCTAAAATCAGAGCTTACTATGAAAAGATACCAATCAAAAACTCTACGTTTGATAACAAATGCACCATGGTTCGCAACTAATAACAATATGTACAAAGATTTACAGATTAGTACAGTTAAAGACGAGATTAATAGACATAGTTCAAGATATATAGACAAACCTAGTAACCACAGTAATCCATTAGCAATATGCTTATAAGGTTCATCGCATCATCTGCGAAGTCCGAAATAAGCTACAACCTTTTCGCATGGAATTCAATAAGGCTGTGTCCCCTGTGAGTGTAGGCCAATCCCCTCTTGGCAATCCATATCGAGATTAGACTCTTTTGGTAATAGTACAGGCTATTACTTATTTCCAACCATTTTCTACTTGTCTCGAAGTTAATCTTGCATGGGATGTTAGTTCAGAGCTTCAAATTTAATTATGGATAAAATATTGTACATGTTACAAAGATATATCACCATTTTAAATTATTTATGTACATATGTATGTATGTAACAAATTTAATACCTTTCTTTTGTTTTTTGTTTCACTTTTTTACACTGCGTACTTTCATTAAATTCATACAATGTAAAAAAAAACGTTAACAAGACCAAAAGGTTTAATCCCGCTACTTGTTTAAACACCCTTAAACAGCAACCACAAAACTTAAAAGTTTCACAACAACTTTGCCAACAAAATATGGCCCATGTTCAAAAAATAAGCAAAAAAAATTGCTTGAAATAAAAAATTAAACGAAATAAATGAAATCTGCTACCTAAAGCTGTTTCAAAAAAAAAAAAACTCTCAACTCAAACTCGATAACAAAAAAAAAAAAAAAATCTTAAAAACAATTTAGGGGTCGTTGAGTGGCCAATATCGTCAGAACAAAAACCCACAACAAAACAACAATACCAACAACAACAAATATAAGCATATTTAATTAAAGCTGTACGCATATTAAAAACTTTTTTTATGTTCTTACCAAGGAAAACATACAACGAGCCATATCTACTCGTACATAAGGAAAAGAGAAAGAGAAAGAAAAAGTTTAAACTCAACCGACTGTAACAAAATTAAGCACATTTAATATTTAAAATATGAATTTGTGAATAAAACACACCACTCTTAAAGTTCAGAGATATGTTGTAGCGCTCAATGGAACTTTTGTTAGAAATGTATCAACGCTGAAAGTCGTTTCACTTGCTCTTAATATAAACATATTTATGTGTAATTTTATGGAATTATTAAAGGCAAAAACTACTTTCGCAAATCGAATCATAAGATTTAGTTTTTACACCTTTTTACAAAATATTTATTTATTATTTACGATTTAAACAATTCTAATTTTCATAAACTTAATGCTTTCAAACTTTAAAAATACGTATTTAGAATTGCTTGTGACGACAATGCAAATTGAGATCTTATGAAAATAAAAACATACAAAAAAATTTTCCCAATATCCAATTTACATTTTCTAAACTTAACTTTTGAAATGGTGTAGTAGAAAATCAATAAAAATAAGTAAGAAATTTATAGTCAGTCTAGGCCGACTGTACGATACCCTATACCATGCGTTTAGAAACCCTATCTCTTAGGTCCAACTAACTAGATATAAAAATAAGCACAAACCAAATTTGAGTGGCATTGTTGTTAATTTTTTTTGTCTTCGGATATGAAAAAGTTCATATCGGATAATATACTTATATGGGGACTAGGTCGAAAAATGTGGCGATCCAGACCATATATGATAAGGTCAAACCAAATTTGAGAACAAGTAAGAAAATTATAGTCGGTCTAGACCGACTATACGATACCCTATACCATGCGTTTAGAAACCCTATCTCTTAGGCCCAACTAACTGGACATTGAAAATAAGCAAAAACCAAATTTGAGTGGGATTTTTATTAATTTTTTTGGCTGCAGATATGAAAAAGTTCATATCGGATGCTATATCTATAAAGGGACTAGGTCCAAAAATGGACCGATCCTGATCATGTTTGGTAAAGTCTCTTGTATTTTGCAAAAATATGTACAAACAAAATTTGAGAAGAATCAGTGCAATATTTTTGTTTTTTAATAGATTTAAGTGAAGGTCGGGAAGCAGCTCTATATGGGGTCAAAGGGATCATTTTTGGACTACTCATTAGTGGATGTAATGAACGCATACAAACCCAATTTGAGTAAGATCTATATGACAATTTGGATCTTATGGCAATTTATGTCGATTTCATATGGGAAATTTGTATGGGGGCTAGGTCTGAACATGGACCGATTCTCACCAATTTCAATAGCGTTCATCCCATGGCCGACAAAAGCTTATATACCAAATTTCATCAAAATATATTCATATTTGCGACCTGCAGTTTGATTACAAGCTTTACATGGACACAAAGACGGACGGACGGACGGACGGACATTGTTAAATCAACTCAGAAAGTGATTCTGATTCGATCGGTATAATTAAAGATGGGTCTAGGTCAAATATTTTTGGTTGTTACAAACAGCAGCACAAAGTCATTATACCCAAACCACATAGTGGTATAGGGTATAAATATAGATAGAGTTTATACATAAAAAATTGGTTAAAAGTTGTTCTAATTTATATTCACGAGCAATAAGTAGATAATTGCACCAAAGATATATCACAATGGATTATTTTGATCACAGGAGCACTGAAGCTTTAAATAAATAAAAAATAACCGAATTATTTTTCTTAAATTCGCAATAGTGGTTTCATCGAGTTTAATAGAAAAACTCATTTTCCGTAATTTTTATTTAAAAATATCTTAAAATCCAAAGCTAGCCTTGGCAAGTAATCCATTTGCTAGTTCTTGGCGAGTTTTTATTCGATTCTCAAGTCTTGTAGCTTTTTGGAAAGGCAATTTAATACTGATCCCGAATTAAATAACAATTAAACTATAGAACGAAATTTTCGTAAAATCTGAAAAAAAGTCATATTTTCCCCATATAAACCACACTTGAAATTTTCAATCGCGTTGAGCCACCTCTAAATGTTTTTTGATTTGCCCAAAACTTTTATTTCTCAGTTCTTTTGCTATTCGCACATTTCTAGGGGGTGCGACCGAGAGTTTAAACACTTTTTTTCCTCCACATAATGAAAGCCACCCTAATGGACACACAGAGGGACGGACGGATGGACGGACAGACGGACATCGCTAAATCGACTCAGAAAGTGATTCTGAGTTGATCGGTATAATAAAAGTTGGGTCTAGGTTAAATATTTTTGGTAGTTACAAACATCAGCACAAAGTCATTATACCCTGACCACATAGTGGTATTGGTATAGGGCATAATAATCTAACCCATAAAAACAAGGTTTTTATTAAAACTTTGTCTTTCCTTATGCATATGAGTTTGAATTTCTCCGTGACTGTGCGTGACTATTTTAAAATTAATCTTTGGTCACAACGAGGTCTATGGCCAAAGTTTCAAATCAATCGGATGAGGTGTCAATCGCTCCATGACTGTGCGTGACTATTCGTGACTGTGCGTGACTATGCGTGATTGTACGTGACTATTTCAAAGTTAATATTTTTCTCGGCAAGTCTATCGAAACGGAAACGGGTTTTAAAGCACTCCGTGACTGTGCGTGACTATGCGTGACTGTGCGTGATTACCCCAAAATTAATCCATAGACATAACAAGACTACGGGCCAAGTTTCAGATCAACTAGAAGAGAGGGAATGGGGTTGCCCCATGGCGGACAGACAGACAGACAGAGAGTATGAGTTAAAAGAAAGAGTTTAAAAATAAATAAATAAATAAAATACAACAACTCAAAATAGAAAAATATAATTATGGCCAAAGTTTCAAATCAATTGGATGAGGTGTCAATCGCTCCATGACTGTGCGTGACTATTCGTGACTGTGCGTGACTATGCGTGATTGTACGTGACTATTTCAAAGTTAATATTTTTCTCGGCAAGTCTATCGAAACGGAAACGGGTTTTAAAGCACTCCGTGACTGTGCGTGACTATGCGTGACTGTGCGTGATTACCCCAAAATTAATCCATAGACATAACAAGACTACGGGCCAAGTTTCAGATCAACTAGAAGAGAGGGAATGGGGTTGCCCCATGGCGGACAGACAGACAGACAGAGAGTATGAGTTAAAAGAAAGAGTTTAAAAATAAATAAATAAATAAAATACAACAACTCAAAATAGAAAAATATAATTAACATAAAAAAAAATAACCAACAAACTAATTAACTCAGGAAGGCAAGGGAAAAGTTCAAGAATAAAAGTCAAACGAAGGTAAAGCAAGAAGAACTTATACGTAAAACAGAATAATGAAATATGTAAGAAAGTTGGAAGCGTAAATCCGCAATTGACGCTCATAAATAAGCATACCACAATTAAAGGTTTAAATTAGATTAATTCTTTGCAAAAATATACTGCTTACCAACGACAAAAGCATTTAATAAAATGTTATTTCAATAGCAACAGGTGTCCAAACAACTTTGGACACCAAAAATAATAAAACAAAAATGAGTTTATAACATTTATTATTTTCAATATTAATTGTAATATAAGCTTAAGAAAAATCGCTAGAATATGAGAAATACATATATTTGAATTATTAATTGCCAACCTTTAAATTTAGAAATCGCGTAAATATAATTTCGAAAATATATTCAGCGGTTTAAAATTTATTAAAAAACGAAGTACATTAAAACAAAGTATAATAAAATTGAACCGTAAATTTTTGCAACTCACTTATCATTTGGATTTACCATCATACACACCTAAAATTGAATTTGTTTAATAAAAAAACCTTTTGCACCACAAAAAACATTAACTTCTTAAAAAATGAAAAGGGTACGATTCCCACAAAGGTGAATATCACAATTCCCACATTTAAATTTACATAAAGAAATCTAACTCACCTTTTTCTTTATGTCCCATAACCGCAATTATAATTACTCCAACTCGAGGAATTATAATCAAATATCTTTAAAGATTGTCCCCTTTTAAAGTGCGACATTTCCCCTCCAAGCAAAAGAGATTTTTTATATTATTAAAACCCAGAATAACACAACAGGAACCTTTCGTTATGTTTGCTTGAAGTAGTTCAAATGAATGGTGCATAGTGTCAGAATACACGCAGAGAAAAGATATGGTTACAACGTGATCACGTCAATTATACTATGCTCTCTACAATCATCTATGATTGTCGCAATCATATTATAGTCTTTTAAATTTAATTTTAATAATATTATGATCGCTGTGATTATTATATAGTTAAATGTTTTACTATAACATGATTGCCATTTGCAACTATCAATAATTCGCAGCAATCTACAGAAGCATCACAATCTTAAAATTATACTCCAATATACCAGACGATATCGTGCGTTGGAGAATCTGAATTCTTAAATTTTAGCCAAGGAAATATATTAATTCATGAACTTCCTTCAACTCAGGTAATTATACATACATACATTATACATATGGGTTAAACCATCTGAACTCAACTTAAAATATGGCTGTTTTTTACATCACTGTTTCCAAATTGGCTGAATTTTGGCAGGATTAAAGTGTATCCGAGAAATAAGAAAAATCCTAAATTTAAGTTCACTGACGCATCTGGATCCGGAAATATGAGGTCTTGAATATCGGGAAAAACTATAAAAATGTACAAAGTTGTACTTACTTAATTATCATTTTCTTGATTAATATTATAGTGACGCAACTTATCAAGGTCGCATTTGAAAGGTTAATTAATTACCTTTAATTTGATATACAACATGATTTTTTTTTGGAAAGGTCAAATGTCACATCTCTTGACCTATAATTCGGGAGGCTATAGCTGTAAAAACGACAATTTTAAAAATCTGAAAAAATATATGTTTAAGATTGGTTCCTTCCCTAAAGTTCCAAAAAATTTCAGACTGGGGGTATGCTTGGATCCAGAAATATTTATCATAGAGTAAAGGTAGATATTTAACAAGTGAATTATTATTATTATGAATGCTGTTGTTGTTGGCGTTGTTGACATTATTATGATGAATGCTGTTGTTGTTGTTGTTGGCGTTGTTGACATTATTATGATGAATGCTGTTGTTGTTGTTGTTGTTGACATTATTATGATGAATGCTGTTGTTGTTGTTGTTGTTGTTGACATTATTATGATGAATGCTGTTGTTGTTGTTTAGTTTTATTATAAATGTTTTCAATTACAAATTTGCTATCAGCGGAATAAGTTTTAGCTTGTAATTGTGTTTTTGAAATTGGTATGAAGCTGTGCTGCTTTTGAGTTCCCGGAATTGTACGTAATCCTATAAATCTATCAGTTAGCAATTTCTCTTCTTCTTCATAATCTTTTTCCGTTAAATATGCAAAGTTGCACTTCTGAAGAGTTTGCTGACACCAATTATACAAGTGGAGAGGAGTAGTTATCTGATCTTCGAATGGACGTTGCAAGCTGGCTCTTCGTGCTTCACGCTTTACCGTTCCCCCAAGACCATCACTAGATCCTTTGCCGTGACTGGTAGCAAAGAAATGCCACTCAGCGGAACAATTAAAATCTTCGCTATGATGGCATAAATTGGCAAAGTTTTTTTTATTTTTAAATTGAGCGGAAGAACCGTCCGAGAAATAAAAAATTTTCTTTGGTATTTTCAAAAACTTGTTTTTTAAAAACTCATTTAGGTGGCGATGAAATAAATGAACTGCTATGGTATTATGTATTAGACAGTCTAATATTATTATAAAATTTGTAGTTTCTAATTTTCCATTTGATTTGTAATAAATTGCTATTGGGTATAGTGTGGCCTGGCTATTATTCCATAAAAAGCCTTGCACAGAATCCTGAACCACAAAAGTTGCATTTTCGGAGAAGTCGCAAATTACTAAATACTCATTTTCTTCCAACGCAGACTTTTTGTGAGCCATAAATGCACCCTGCTCTTTAGATACGAATGAATGGGGTAGAAGAGTTTGCAGTTTTTCGCATAAAGAATCCAGAAAAGAATCAGTTTCTTTAATAATATTTTCCAAAGAGTCTCTATCTACACTTATCCACTGTTTATATATGATTTCATCAATTTCATTTTCTAATAATAATTCACCAAGTTTCTCTTTAAAATTTTGTATATCTGGACACATGCTACATCTACCAAGGTAGCAATTTGGTGATGGGGGATTGCATATAAGTCTTTTTAAACAATCTTTATAAGTTTCCAGCACAAAATCCTGCACATTTTCTGTCAATTTTTTCAGGTTTATTGCGTGGAGCATTAGTTTTGTATTTTGATGTATTTTACAAACACATACATTATGGCTTCCTGACGCAACTGCTAGAACCACATTTTTTGGCCGAAGTTCACAAAATTTAGAAATTCCAATAGTTATCCCTTCATGTTTTTCTTTAAATAAAGCATAAACTTCTCGAAGATTTTCGAGTAAAAGTCTTTTATTTTTTTTTTACTTTTACACCATTTTCTGTTATTGACACGTAGTCTTTACATCCTGGTAGACATCTGCTGACATCATCAGTTTCATAAAAGATTTTCACCACATCAACAATTTCTAATGGCAATCGTTTTCCAAGTTTTGGATTCGGTGTACTCAATACGCCTTCTGTCTCAACCAAGTTTTTTACCTTTCGTGCCATGAAATTTGTTATTTGAAATTCCTCCTCCATTCTTTTCAATGTCCAGCTTTTAGGTAAAATAGTTAAAAGTTGAATTTTATCACTGTTTTTAGTTATTGATTTTAGTTGTTCGATTATTTCCGATTCTGGGCATACGTGAGAGGTTGAAGGTGTTGAATTTGGGAAAATGTTGGTTTTAATTGATGTTGTTATTTTTTCTAACTTTCTAGTTGTATACCCTTTTAATGAAATTTTTCTCGAACATATTGGAGATTCTTGTAAATATGTTAAACTTTCGTTTAACTTAGAAATTCGAACATCTCCCGAAACTGATGCTTCACTTTCCGAGTCTGAAGTCTCGTTTTCTGGCTCGTTCATAGATTGAATATTATTGTTTACACTTCCTTTTGATTTATAAAGTTCTCTTCTGCATATATCACATATTTTATTTGATATTGAAATGTTATTACTAATTCCAGTCATCCATTGCTGAACTTTTCGAAGTCCTCTTGCATTCCGGACATGAGCAACTTTTTTAAATGGATTACAACAATATATTGTATTAAATGACATATTGTTTACAGAGGCAAAAAACAATCACTTTGAACACTTTTGGTTTTATTTAAAAATATTGATTTTATAGCAACACATGTGGTTTTTTAAAGCAACGTGCTTAGAACGGTTTTTTTTCGTGGTGGTTCCTTTGACTTCTCGTTTTTCAATAATTTCTCTATATCCAAGTTATTTGACACTACGAACCACACCCGACAACATTTATACTGTTGTCTCGCTCTAACATAATTACCTGTCAAACCAACCCTAACACAGGTCTGTACTGAGTACAGTACAGAGCTAAAGAACCGGAAACAAATAGCGGCGTGCTTGCATAGCCCGCCGATGCTCACGAGCACAACCAACCACATTCATAAACAGTAACAGTAACAGCACCGACTTTTTAAAGATCTACCTTTACTCTATGATAAATATTTCTGGATCCAAGCATACCCCCAGTCTGAAATTTTTTGAAACTTTAGGGAAGGAACCATTCTTAAACATATATTTTTTTCAGATTTTTAAAATTGTTGTTTTTACAGCTATAGCCTCCCGAATTATAGGTCAAGAGATGTGACCTTGGACCTTTCCAAAAAAAAAAATAATGTTGTATATCAAATTAAAGGTAATTAATTAACCTTTGAAATGCAACCTTGATGAGTTGCGTAACTATAATACTTTTCAAGAAAATTATAATTAAGTAAGTACAACTTTGTAAATTTTGACCTTTTTTTACGATTTTCAAGACCACATATTTCCGGATACAGAAGTGCCAGTGCCCTCAAACTTTGCACTTATTTTAGTTCTGTAATAATCTGTCTTCCTACGAAAAATCATGCAATTTGGAGAAGGTAGTGTACACCCATTGGTTGATTTGACATGGAATTACCCATATAGCTTAGTTCATAAGTTGTTAAATAAATTAAAAATTTTGTTTAGGACATTAAGCTTATTTCGGACTTTAAAGATCTAGTAAAAGTCGAAGTTTTGGAAAATAAACATTTATACTAAAGATCGATCCGGACAAAAAGTATGAATATTTTATTTTATTTTAATATAAATTCGAATATAATTAACTCTAATTAATTTCAGATTAATAAGAGCAGATTTCTTGCAATTGGCTCAAGCCATCGTGGAAATTTTCCCTTCTGAGGTGAAGGAAACATTCTACGTGCCGTATTATAAAGGTCATTTAGCTAAAAATAAACTATTCGACGCCTACAATTTATGTTAAATATCAGATTAAACTACTAAATTTATTAATAAATTATAACGATGTTGTAAATGAAAAAATTGTACTAGGGCCTTCAAAAATATTAAATAATAACTCTCTTGAAAAATTTGGAATTTTTTCTACATTATCTACTCACACTGTAATATATCTACAGTACGAACATTTATTATTTAAACCAAGAATGGTTGTTCATATAGGCGAATATGAAGATGAAATTCCTTCATATGGGCTAATTAAATGTATATCTTTAATTGAAGAGTCATATTCCTTATGTATTCAAAGACTTTTAAACCATGGTTTTGATTCACATTATCATGCTTTTCGCATTGAAATTTTTATTCTGTTAAAATAGAATCTTAGAGTCTAAATTCGTTGGTTATATATGTGTAACAAAAGAAAATATAGTTTTTAAACAAAATCCATATAAGAAAATTATAAAAATGAATATATTTAATATTATTTCAACATAAAAAACGTCTTTTGATTTATGGATCATATTATGATAATAGAAATCATAGTATGATTATATAGTGATCATAGTATGGTAATGAAGAAACCATAGTATGATTAATTAGGGATCATATTCAAATCATAGTATTATTAATTAGTGATCATATTATGATAAGGCCCAAATCATAGTATGATTAGGTAGCGATCATATTATGATATAGTTGACATCATAGTATGGTTATGTAGCGATCATATTATGATAATGTCCAAATCATAGTTTGATTATGTAGCGATCATATAAGATACTTTTATTATGATTGGCTACAATCATACACCCAATCATAGTATGTTGCCATCCGAATATGATTGCCACAACCGTATTTTTTCTTTGTGTGTAGATTAGGTTAGGTTAGGTTGAAAGAGTACCTTGGCCTTGATATAGAGGAAATTCAATAACAGATAAAATACTGATTATAATTCCTCCTCGTCATTCCATCCCATGCAATAGTCTCTAATTTAGACACCCTACCATATATATGTACGTATGATGCAGTATCTCATCGTGTCAGATAGTTTTTAATTTGAGAAATGTTTAATTTCTTTAAGCCTATAATTTCGAGAAATAATTTCAGAAAATTCAACGATTGTTGTTCTTTCACAGCGAAGTAGGCGAACAACAACTACCTGTCTCGACTCATTAAGATTTAATAAAAATTTTTGAAAACTAAAAATATTCTATGTTTTATAAGTTTTATAATTCGATTGAGACCAGGCTCCGGAGTTTTGGATTTAAATTATTGAAAAACTAAATATTCGGCATAAAATTAATTTAATTCTATATGTAATTTCACAAAGAATAAACTTTTCAACTAAACTTTAAATTTTTTGTCCATTTTTGTCAGTTTTGAGTTAACGATGCCAAATATATTAATTTTTAACGCTCTTTACATGTGTTAAATTTTTTTAAAAAAATATTGACCATTTCTGACTATTTTTCTTTAAATAACGACGTAACTTAAATGTTTATTAAATTAATTTGCAGCACTAACGACGTATGTCAACCTACGTTTGATCGCTGACAAATTATTTTCTCAGAAAACGACACATAGCGCCATACGTTGTTATTAATGAAAAAAAATGCTAAATAATTTTGGATTAGTTTTCAGTTTATAACCACTTGTAAAAATTTGTGTGGTTATTTCTGTTATTTTTTATCACTATTATTCTTGATACGTTGTTATATTCTCTTCCTAAGTCCCGTTAACTTTTTGTTGACAAACAAAAAAAATCCATTTTTCAAGCAACAACAACTTAGGTCTACATAGGTGGATGCATTGATAGTTTTCTTTTTCAAAAAAAACGACGTTTGTCGACATAAGTTGTTTTATCTCTACACACTTTAAGTGTTATTTACATATTGTTTTTTTCATCCTTCTCTTGGATCTATTCTTCTGAAGATTTTTGACTCAAAATTTTATATAAAGTATTTATTGCCCATAACTACAGGACTGTTAAATAAAAAGCTATAAAATCTTTATATCGAGCCCATAATTTCAAATATAACGTTTTTTGGATCCCCTGAACATTTTGAGTTTATGACATACGCTGTTATTCTAGAAAACCACAGAACTAAGTTATCACCTATTACAATTCATTTGGGAGTTGCATCAACTAAATCATTAGCATTATTCACAAACATAAATATGCTGTCATATGTCGAATTCTATGTAGTGCTTTTTATTTTTAACATACATACTCGTTTACAGACATGAACTAAACCTATAACCCATGCATGAAAATTTGTTGTTTTTATCAAAAATAAAATGTCTGAACCTTTTACATATCATCTTAACATTTACATGATGACATGCTGGAAATATTTACGCCATACACCAAACATCATTATTTTAATATTGAGTAAAAAAAAACAAAAACACTGTCTCTATGATGTGTAAATTTTGTAAATCAGAAATAGAAATAAGAAAATATTCATGGTAATCATATAAAGTACAATAAAAAAATAACAACACAAACACGTCTCTTGTTTAAATTCAAAATCTATATCGAATTACCTTCGACGAATGTTGCAAGTATTTTGTACAAGTAGTAAGTAAAATAAAGCTTTCCTTTTGCGACCGTATTGAAATTTCCAAACTATTATTTTGCATTATGATAAGTTGTGTTGGTTATCGTAGGGACATGAACATGAATCTAAAGTTTGAATATGAAGAAATAGAAAAAACTTTGACAAACAAATCCTTAGGGAATACCAGAGAGATAGATTGTAAGTTTTTTGTTTTGTATTGTCTTCAAAAGAGAAAAGAACAAAATTCTGAACTGAAATGAACTAAACCTGAACCTCTTTTAGTGGGAGTAGTTATTTGGTTTAGTTGATAGAAATGAATTTGAAACAGGTATGTTTTTGACATTATTCCACCATTTTTACAATGAAATTCATGTGCACTTGCTAGAGAAAGTACCCGTACAGCTAAAATTAAAATTGTCATGCAAAGAAAGAAATATGAAAAACTAACTAAGCTGAATTTTTCTTAAACTCTTTCTTTCAACTCATACTCTTTGTCTGTCTGTCGTGGGGCAACCCCATTCGCCCTCACCCAGTTGATCTGAAACTTGGCCCATAGTGTTGTTGTGACTTTAGATTAATTTTGGGGTAATCACGTACAATCACGGAGTGCTTCAAAAACCATTTTTCCTTATCCGATCGATCTGAAACTTGGTCCATAGACTTGTTGCGACCAAAGATTAATTTTAAAATAGTCACGCAAAGTCACGCAGAGATATTCAAAACTCATATGCATAAGGAAAGCAAGAGTTTTAATAAAAACTTTGTTTTTATGGGTTAAATTATTTTTCTAATAAATTTGTAACCTATTTATTATTTTTTTTTTTTTTTTTAAATTTCTGCAGATAAAAAAACAATGAAGAGAAAAAGTTTCGTTCATTTGAAATATTGGTATAAAAAAATACTAAAGTTATATTATATATTGCATAAGTTAGTAACTTATAGGAATCCTCTTTACTTATTTTACCCCACTCATCCAAAATGAGGCTTTTGTTAATTTCATTTGCACCATTTCATTGTGCGCCATATGTTTTGGATCAATAATCTGTTGGAACCAGAAACCTTCTCCAAGGCCCAGTAATTGTGCGCATTTTTTTAAATTTTGTTTAAAAATAGTAAATACGAGTTTACAATCGGGTTGCTCGCATTAGAACCCCAGAATATAATGCCACTTCCATCCTGCTCAACCGTTGGCAAGAGATTTTCTTTATTTAATGCAGTTCCACATTTTCGCCAAACGAACTTTTTTCTTTTTAAACTCTTTGTATTAATTCATACTCTCTGTCTGTCTGTCTGTCATGAGGCAACCTCATTCCCCTTCATCCAATTGATCTGAAACTTGGCCCATAGGCTTGTTGTGACTATAGATTAATTTTGAGGTAGTCACGCATAGTCACGCAAAGTCACGCACAGTCATGGAGAGATTCAAAACTCATATGCATAAGGAAAGAAAGAGTTGTAATAAAAACTTTATTTTTATGGGTTAGATTATTATGGTTGTCTTTTCCGAAGGATTCTGTGATTTAAGAACTAATTTGGGACGTAGTAATTCTAAGATTTCCTTTTACTTATGCCAAAATAGTTGACTTTTCGGGATCAGTTATTTTGAAGGGCCGACCAGTACGAGATTTTCAAAAATTTAATTGGTGGATTTGTACACACAGAAAACAGATTCGTTGGTGCAACGGAATTTATTGCCTACCGAATTTTCGTAGTCCCATATACTATCACAATATTCTTTTGTGATAACTGAATTATATGACATGTATTACCGTACAATGGTAAAATCAATTGACATTATATATAAATTCGATTGTACGAATTCTGATATTTAGTTGATACAATGGAATTCTTAATCTATAATATGAATAGGCTAGGCGATTTCTTGTGAGTGATGTTTTGTTCTACCGTTTTATCCCGATTTTGACCAAGCATATATTATTTGCAAGGTATTTCTTATTAGCCGATTTGCAGATTTACAGATTAAAAAACTTTTGCCTTTATTTTGAGTAAATTGCATTAAAAGTTGCTACTAACACATACATAAAATTATACAATGCTATGTGTGTGTTTATTAAATTTGTTAATGTGTTTGTAATAAAAATGAGTTTGTTTTTTGTGTTGATTTGTGAATTGGCTATAATTAATAAGCATACTTTTAGGGTCTTTATTTAATGAAAAAATAAAATTTCCTAGAATTTGCGCTCGAATTTCGAGGGCTGGGATTTGTGAGTTTTAATTATTGGTTGTTACAACCATTAATCGGCTTTTTTACTAATACATATGAAATAGAAAAATAAAAACTTATAATTATTTATTTTCAGTATTTATTTTTGAATAATTTACTCGTATACATTTTACATTAAAATAAATAACATATGTCTCATATGATAAAAACAGATAGTTATCCTTGGCTTCACAATATAAATGATTTTGAATTCAAATCACCAATTTAAATTTATATATTATTCTCATTTGTGTATTGTCTGCTAAGATTTCTAAAGGAGTAAATATTATTATTATTAAATTAATTTGATTATTTATTAGATAACATTATCTGTATATATGTGGTCATAAGCGATAACCGCCTAAGTCGACTTAAGAACGATTTGAGTTATGTATGCTATCATATTCTACTAACAATGCTTTATATTTTCGTGAAATCCCTGTTATTCTACCACTGTTTTTTAAAAAGATATTAAAACAAATATTCTGACCTAAGTCGTAATGAAGCCCCATTACATTTATAAAAAAAAGCTATTTTTCTCGAAAGCATGATTTTCGAGTTAGGCGGTTACCACAGATATTCTAAAGACATTTACTGAATTAGATAATACATATCGCATCAAATATTATATACATCTACGGAAACTATGACTGAAAAAGGTCCTACATTTTTTATTTTTCGATCGATTTCAAATCATTTTGAACTCAATTCGAACGCATAAGAAGTTTATTTAGACCGAACTCATAGGGAATAGTTACATTTGATCTAGGCCATCACATGCACTTTTTTTAACATATTTGTATGGCTGTATCATAAAATATTATTTAATTAGCATAATTGCTGTTGAGAACGATAGTTTTATTACAAGTGAAGAACAAGTGATAATGTGTCGTCGGTCGAAATTATAATTATGTCCAGGTGAATTATATTTCGTAGTACAAATATCGGCAAAAATTCACTACTTACACAATCGTATGATAATCTCCTCGCTGTCTTCGTGACATTCCAACTGAAAAAAGAAACAGTGATACATCTTGAATCTGGTCAGATCATTCAATATATCTTGGAACTGATCGTGTACCTAGTCTAACTCAAAAATTTGATTTTATTTGTTCGTAGAACATTGCGATTAATCATACCTGCTTATAACTGGGTTGCTGACCCCAACTCGATAACAAGATTCCAGGTTATATAAGTCCTCACAAATATTTGTAGCGCTAATACATTCGTTCCAGGAATTTTCATATACTTCACAGAAATTTTTGATTCAGGGAAGGATAGTACGCTCTTACTTGGCAGATAGGTTTTCTAAACTACAACCATAAATACCAGAAAAAAACACATGCCATGGGAACTGGACAACATCTTAAGGTTCCATAATAACGGGTATTTCTTGTATACACTTCGGTCATCCATTTTTAACAATAATTTAGAACTTTTTAACACGTTATGATTATAAATTATAAAATTAAATTACCAGAATATAAAGGGTCCGCCAAATAACTTTTTTTTTTTTGAAAATGCTATAAAAAAAAACCACTGAATATTTTTTCAAATTTCTTTTTTATTTGAAAGTACAATCCTTCCGGTTAATAATGAAAAATAATTTCATTCAAATGGCTGCCTCGGCTAGCCATGCAGTAGCCTACACCATCGGTCCAATTTTTAAGCACATTATCGATTGTGTGCAGCTGTATTTCATCAATGGCTTCACGAATATTGTCCTTTAAAGCGTCAATTGTCTCTGGCTTGTTGGCGTAACACTTATCTTTGAGGGCACCCCACAAATAATAGTCCAACGGTGTCAAATCGCAGGTGGCCAAACGACATCAAATCTGCGGCTGATAATGCGATCTTCAAAAACAGGCCGCAAAACATCGAGTGTAGCTTCGGCTGTGTGGCACGTAGCGCCGTCCTGTTGAAACCAAATGTTGCCAATATAATCCTCTTCAATTTTTGTGAACAAAAATTTGTTCAACATGGCCCGATAACGATCGCCATTGACTGTAACGGCCACTCCTTGCTCATTTTCGAAGAAAAATGGCCCAGTTATGCCTCTGGACCAAAATCCGCACCAAACAGTGACTCGTTTTGGGTGTATCGGCATTTCAATGTATACGTGCGGGTTTTCTGTGCCCCAAATGCGACAATTTTGCTTGTTTACATACCCGCCAAGATCGAAATGAGCTTCATCTGAAAAGATTATTTTTTTTTCGGCAAAATCGGCATCTTCTGTAAGTCGATCGCAGGCCCACTTAGCGAAGCGAAAACGCATTGGATGGTCAGTTGGCTTCAACTCCTGAACCAATTGGACTTTGTGTGGCGTTATACCAAGGTCTTTATGCAAAATTCGTCTCAATGATGCCTCCAAAATGTTCAATTCTTGAGAACGACGGTGAATTGATGTTGATGGCGCTTCACGCACACTTTCTGCCACAGCAGCAATATTCTCGGGTGTACGCACTGTTTTTGGCTTTTTACGCTTTGGCTTATCGATGAGGATGCCAGTTTCTTTCACTTTTTTCACTAGATAACGAACATACGGAGCTGACGGTGCTTCTCTTCTTCCAAAATTCGTACGCAATTTTCGCACACATTCTGCAACATTACCATGATTTTCAAAGTAATGTCGCAATATTTCCCAGCGTTGTTCAAGCATAGACACAACCATATTCGTTTAGCGGAAGGATAAAACTAATTATCTGTCAAATCAGACATGAGCTAAGTGTTTACCATTCACGAAATAAGCACTAATTGAAAAAAAAAACGTTAGATGGCGGAGCCTTTATTTATTAGTTTTTTTATTTTATTTGACAAATGACAAATTTAATCAACAATTCGGTCTGGCTAATTACATTCTTATCTTTTTTATACCCTATACTACTATGTGGTTTGGGTATAATGACTTTGTGCTGCTGTTTGTAACTACCAAAAATATTTGACCTAGACCCATCTTTTATTATACCGATCGGCTCAGAATCACTTTCTGAGTCGTTTTAGCGATCTCCGTCCGTCCGTCCGTCCGTCTGTGTGTCCATGTATTTTGATGAAATTTGGTATATAAGCTTTACTCGGCCATAGGATGAATGATATTAAAATTGGTAAAAATCGGTCCCTGTTCAGACCTAGTCCCCATACAAATGACCCCTATGAAATCGACATAAATTGCCATAAGATCCAAATTAACATATAGATCTTAGTAAAATTGGGTTTGTATGTGTTTATTGTATCCATTAATCAGTAGTCCAAAAATAATCCCTATTGGACAATTCTTAGTTATAGGACCTGTATAGAGCTGCTTCCCGATCTTCACTTAAATCCATCAAAAAAACAAAAATATTGCGCAGATTTTTCTCAAATTTGGTTTGTATATATTTTTGCAAAATACAAGAGACGTTACCACACATGGCCAGGATCGGTCCATTTTTGGGCCTAGTCTCCATATAGATATAGCACTCGATATGAACTTTTCCATATCTGCACCCAAAAAACAATTAATAACAATGCCACTCAAATTTGGTTTTAGCTTAATTTCTATATCCAGTTAGTTGGACCGAAGAGATAGGGTTTCATGGTATAGGGTATCGTATGGTCGGTCTAGACCGACTATAATTATACCCTATACCACTATGTGGTTTGGGTATAATGACTTTGTGTTGCTGTTTGTAACAACCAAAAATATTTGACCTACACCCATCTTTAATTATACCGATCTAATCTGAATCACTATCTGATTCGATTTAACGATGTCCGTCCGTCCGTCCGTCCGTCTGTGTGTCCATGTAAAGCTTTTAATCAAACTGCAGGTCGCAAATATGAATATATTGTGATGAAATTTGGTATTTAATATTTTATCGGCCATGGGATAAACGCTATTGAAATTGGAGAGAATCGGTCCATGTTCAGACCTAGCCCCCATACAAATGACCCCTATGAAATCAACATATATTGCCATAAGATCCAAATTATCATACAAATCTTAGTGAAATTGAGTTTGTATGTAAATATTACATCCATTAATCAGTAGTCCAAAAATGATCCCTATTGGATAACTCTAAGTCATAGGCCCTATATAGAGCTGCTTCCCGATCTTCACTTGAATCTATCAAGAAACAAAAATATTGCACTGATTCTTCTCAAATTTTGTTTGTATATATTTTTGCAAAATACAAGAGACTTTACCAAACATGGTCAGGATCGGTCCATTTTTGGGCCTAGTCTCCATATAGATATAGCACCCGATATGAACTTTTTCATATCTGCAGCCAAAAAAATTAATAACAATGCCACTCAAATTTGGTTTTAGCTTATTTTCTATATCCAGTTAGTTGGACCGCAGAGATATGGTTTCATGGTATAGGGTATCGTATGGTCGGTCTAGACCGACTATAATACTTTTACTTGTTTGTTATTTACAACAGATATTGATTTATACAATTTCCTTTAGGTTAGAAATACCAAAAAAGGGTACATATTTGGGTTTCTTTTATTCAAACTGAAAAACCATTCTTAATACAAATTTTATGTATAGTACTCTAACCAATTATTTGTTACAAAATTTTTTAAAATATTTTCGGTTTGAAAAATGTGGTTACAGCCGCCAATATTTATCACTGAAGCATGTTATTCTTGGTTTCATTACGTTGTCTCAATTACATTAATTTAGAAATTTACATAAAGACATTGATTGGTATACGTAACTAATATTGTTGTTGTAGATATCTTATTTTTAAATGAATTGTGATTAGATGATAGTTTTAATAGAATATCTATTTTATTTTTAAATATACAAGAATCTATAATATTAATTGGCTAGGTGATTTCTTGTGACCGATGTTTTGTTCCACCGTTTTATCCCGATTTTGACCAAACGTATATTACTTGAAAGGTATTTCTTTCTAGCTGTTCACCAGATTTACAGATTTTTAAATTTTTTTCTTTATTTTGAGTAAATTGCAATTAAAATTGCTACTAACACATACATAAAATTATACATATGCTATGTGTGTTTATTAAATTTGTTAATGTGTTTGTTAATGAGTTTGTTATCTTCATTCACAATAATAAACCAAAAAAGTGTTGGTTTGTGAATTGGCTAAGTTGCCTAGAAATTGCATTCGAATTTCGAGCGCTGGAATCTACTAGTTACAATAAAAGTTCTAATTACTTTATCCGATTTTTCTAGTTGTAACCGAATTCCAATCAATCCTTTTTCTGTGTGTACGACGTATTGTTCAGAGAAGTTGCTTATGCCTATGATCCGAGCCATCTTATGAAAAGAGTTTCCGCCATTTCTAAGCTTTAGAATAATTTTTCTTTCATCAGCATCATTTTCTTTGATATTGATACTCACCTCAAATGAAATTTCCAAAATTTAAAAGACCTGTGCATCATTGTATAATTCATGGGATTTCTTTAATTATAATTGTATATACATTTTCTATCACTTATAGCTGACATTCTATATTTTTAGAATGATAAAAATTTCGTAATTCAAAATATTTTATTCAAATTTTTATTAATATTCAAAATTTTCATCTTTTAGTGTACGTATACTTTTTTTAGCAAGTCTACATTTCAAATAAACTGATAGTCTTACTAAGGATTTCACATAGAAGTGTGTGAAAACAAAACTTTATAGAGTATTTTATGAACACACATACACAAATGTCAGTATACGAAAACAAAAGTATATATTTTGATCCCAGCAAAATTTAAACTTTATGAGGAAGCTTAAACCCTTTCGCCCCGACTTTTTATAATGTAAGCCTAATTTTGAAATATTCTATTTTTTCTAAAGATGGCTCTTTTGAATAGTTAAGAATGTCCTCAGATAATAAATACCAGTATGGTTATAAACCTCACAATTAATTAGCCAACGTTTTATTCATCAGCGAGTAGTTGGACTTTAAACGAACTTATTATTTTTTTTTTTTTTTTTGCTGGGTGGTCACGATAATATTCTTTGGTAAATGTTTATGTCATGTTTTTCTTTTTCAGGATACTATCTCAACACATACTCGTACATGAATGTGCCTTTATTTTAGGAAGTGAGTGCTTTATCTGTGTGTGCTACTGTTGCAATCAAACATGTCATTTGTACATTTTTCCACAGAATTATTTCTAACACACAAAACATGAAAATCTGCAATCATTTCATTGTGTCTGAACTTTGGTAACAAAACAGCTTTGTGTGAATAAAACAAAAACATACATACTTTTTTTTTGTCTTGGGGTTTTTGAAAACCCATAAGTTTTTCTTTTCTTAAAATTGTTTGTTATTCCTTTTCACACTGTCAGTAGTTTAAAATCACTTTAGAGTTGAAATATCCCTGCTAAACAAAGAAACAATTGCTAATGCATTTCCATATTTCTTTTATTTTAGTTTTCAATTGTAGACAGCATAGTCATAGTAACCAAAATATACTAGAAAACTATCATAACTATATTACACATATCGAAACTTTGCTTCGAAACTTGTTAATACTCGTACGTACCTTTAACATTTGTGTTTCTTTTCAGTTTAGCAATTTTAAGAAGACAATATAATATAATTCTGTTTGCATTCTTTTTTCAAATTCCACACAAATCAAGGGTGATTTTATTAATCATATGCACCTACGTATTTATTAATTAAATTTGGCATGAAGTGCGATCATTATCAGTTGTTCCTTTAAGCGTACTCAGTTTAAAAAAAAAAAACAATTTGCCCTATATTTGGCTATGATATTGAAGAAATTTGAAATAAAATAAAAAAAGATTTTCTTCATACCAATTTTTTTTTCTCCAAAAAATCTATCGTTGACTTTTTGGTGTTTAAAAATTGATTGCATTTTTATTTTCATACACACAAATAAAAATACAGGACCACTTCATAAAAAAAAATATAATACATTTTGATAACCCTCAGATATCCATTTATTTGATAAACACTTGTATGTGTGTATTTCTTGTAATCTGTACAAATACAAAATAAGTGAAATCAAACAGAAAGTTAGAAAGAGAGATAAAGAGAGAACTTTGCAATCATAACTTTTATCATGGCAAAAACAAAAATATACTGCTAGCATTGACCATCATACAAAATAGAACACAAACACAATATAAAAAAACCACCTCAAGTTGTAAGGAATTTTTGGGAAACATGAAATGGAGAATCAATGAAGTGCAAACATACAATGGGTGAAACTTTTTGTGGCGACCAAGAAAACATTTAGTGTTTGATTTTTCAAGCCATTAAAAATGTACATGTGTGCGTACAAAAAAAAAATACTTTAGATGGCATGAACAACGGAAATATAGATTTAACCAGTAAAGTGAATATGAAAACTATTTGTCGACAATTGTTTGGTAAGTGTTAAAGTGAAAAAGGGGACGGACATTTAAAATCGTGTTCAATAATCCTAATATTTAAGATTATGCTCACCCAAATATCTTAGAATATGTTTTGTGCTTGACGCTGCTCCAAATCTGAATATTTCATTAATATTAAAATCAGAGATAAATGTAAATACATTATAAATGTGACCCTATACCATCCATTGCATAGAATTACGTAATGCTAGTCTATTAAATAGCAATACATTCAATATAAATCAATATATATTCCTTACCAAATCACTTACTATGTACATCAAGTTGTCGTTTACGTTTTCAAGTGGACAACAGAGTAGTAGTAACTTTATATTATTTGTATAAAAAAAAAATCCTGGCGAAAAAATCCTTTTCTTCAATTCTTAAAATTTTTTCTCGGAGAAGAAAACATATAACTAGGAAGAAATGTTCGGTTTCATCAACTGAATATGACAGTTATTGAAATTGAAATGTTTGGAATCAGAATCATTTTTAACTTTTAAATTCACTTATTTTTCTATACTATTTGAAAAGGCGTTATATAAAAGACTTAATGCAAGTAAAAATTATGAAATACGTGTAACCAAAAACATCGTACACAACCAATTCAATTTGGATTTTCAACGGTAGCTAAGACGTAATTTTGTGTTGTCTAATACAGAGGTCGCCATAGTATGGCCCGTTATGGCAACCCATCCGGCCCCCCGAGTTAAATTGCGAAAGTAATACAAATATTTAAAAAAAAAAATAATTGTTAACGCATTAGTAAATCCGAATTTAATTTTTTCTAATATTATTATTAAATTTTCTAATATTAAAAATTTGTATACTTCCTTTTTTGTGAAAGTTTATATTTGCAAATATATATTACATATTTCTACTCTCTATAAAAAAATTTAAATTGTAAATCCTGTATATATAACGACACTAAAAACTCTTATCAACAGTCATAGTAATTTAAGTAGGCAATGAAGTTATTACAATGCACACCTAGGTCAAATGGTCACATTTTCTGTGCGAAAGTCGAATTTCTTAATCTCGATTTTACATTGGTTATTCTAAACCCCATGCATATAATAGTACATAATAACAGAAACTTTACTTTGTTTTTGTAAAATGTCAAACACCGTCTGACAGCTATCAATCAAAGTCACACGTTCAACAAGTTATTGAAAGCCTGTTTGCGCAGCCTATAATTTTTGTTACGTTTTAAGTGCTTGTTGTTGACAAAGTGGAAATAAATAAAGGAAAATTCGCAATGGAAGCCAACAATATAAGTGAGTACTACTGTTCCAGTTAAAAACAAGATAATTTTTATCATTTGTTCACAAAAAAATCAGAATTCTTTACATAACCTCAAAAATTTTTTGATGGATTTTTTATTACGATTTCATGTAAGCTTTAAAAATTTCGGCCACTTTCGGCTAAGAAAAAGTAAAAAGAAATGAATAAATTAAGATTTAATTAGTTGATTTTAGTTTACCATAAACCCCGTCTTTTAGCGCTTTTCAACCAAAATCGTTTATTGCTATAAAAAAGGCGATTTGTTTAAAGTATGGCTGCTTGAGTGTTCGCAAAAAGAAAAGCTTGCTTCAGTTGTCAACTATGTTGCAGAAAAAATTGGTGCTGATGATATTTCTGAAGGATCAATGAAATTGTTGGAAGAAAAAACCCGTCTTTTCTGCAAATCCTTAACAACTAAGTACGAAAAATATGGAAGAAAATTTGGGAAGAACGCAGACAAATTTAGATTTGATAACAGCGTTTGGCTTACTGATGAAGTTAAATTCGAAATTAAAATGTCACCTGCAAAATCCAATTCTTTGACTGTTGGTCGCCCAAAATCTCAATTTTGGAACAAGAGTGAGTTTGGAAAAAGAAAAGAAGCAGCCGAGCTTTCAAAATCAGCAAATAACGTCAGCAAAATACGTGCAGCAGCAACATGGGCTCGGAAACGAGGAAACGTGGATATGGCTGCAGGTCTAAAATCAAGTTTACTAAGCCCAACCAGGCCTTCAAAAATAAGAAAGCTATGTGCTGAAAGCAATGCCAAACCAATTTCATTTTCTGCAGATGAGGCAGTAGCCTTTTTTTGGAAAATAATTTTACAAAGGAGCAGTACAGTGCAATACGTCGCGAGAGTAAATTAAGAAACTGCGACATATATCCACATTATAACCAAATTGCAGACGCTAAACTGTAATGCCGACCGGATGGTATAGAGGTAAGCGAATCCAATGCAAAAGCTCCGCTGAAATCGGTTATAACCTATACTGCGAAAAGAATAGTTCAAATGCAAAGAGAGGTTATCGAAGGTGTTATGGAAAAAGAAAAAACCAATTATGTGAAGTCTGAGCTAATATTAAGTTACGGATTCGATAGCAGCACTGGTCATGCACAATTTCAACAAGCTTTCAATGAGCCAAGCACATCGAAATGTTCTGATGCATCGCTTTTTGCAATAACAATTATTCCGTTAAGACTTGTGTTGCCATGTGAAATGCCTATTTGGAACAATCGTGCACCGCAATCTGTAAGATTTTGTCGTCCCATCAAATTAGAATACACCAAGGATACAAAAGACACTGTTTTAAAAGAGCATTCGGATTTAAAAAATGAAATTGATGCTCTAGAAAACATGGTTATAATAATTGCAGTCGAAATTTCATTTAATTTGTGTTTAACGCTTATTGATGGAAAAGTGCTCAATACTTTAACAGGGACTTTGTCAAATCAAGCTTGTCCTATTTGTGGTGCTACACCAAAAATTTCTAGGAAAATAGTTAAATTATAAATACGGAATTAGTCCTCTTCATTGCTGGATCCGATTTTTGAGTATATTTTGCATTTGGGCTACAAATTAAACATACAAAAATGGCAGATCAGAGCAGATGAAGACAAACGAGCAGTTGCGAAAAGAAAGGAAAATATTCAAAGCGCTTTCTGGAAGGAGTTAGGTCTTCGGGTAGATATGTCAAAAGTTGGTGGCTTCGGTAGCACAAATGATGGCAACACTGCGCGTCGAGCTTTCACAAACCATCAAATCTTTTCTGATATTACTGGCGTCGACCAACACCTAATTTTTCGCCTTAAAACTATATTGATTTGTTTATCGATTGAGTTTCCATAAAAATCTGAATAATTTCAGACGTTTTGCTTTGCCACAGCTGAATTTATTCAAAAGTTGTATCCTTGGTTGCCAATGACGTCCACCTTACATAAGGTTCTCATACATTCGAAGGAGATCATTGATAATACTGTTCTACCATTAGGTTTCTTTGGAGAAACTGCTGCCGAATAGGAGACGTAAAATTTATAAATCAGACAGATTACATCATGCACGTACGAATAATCGCATTAATAATCTTCGACATATTTTTAACAGAGCAGCTGATACATCAGATCTGCTGATTTCTACAAAATATTTAGGCAGACGGATTCAACAGCAAAAGTCTTTAAAACTGCCACCTGAAGTTGTCGAAATGATAAGTTCGTTTGATTCAACGCAAGAAAGGACGACGCAGGCGACGAAATGGAAATATACCCGTTCACACTGCAATTAGGAACATTATGGGAAAATGGAACATCATACGGAATTTTACAAAAATTCCGAGCGCGAAGTTCTTAAAAATACTACAATTTTGTCTAACAGACAACAATTATTTTATCTACGACAAAACAATTTTTAATCAAATATTTGGTATGCCAATGGGTAACCCACTCTCCCCCACTATTGCGGACATAGTCCTTGATTCCCTACTAGACGACGCGATCGCAGAATTAAAACGTAACAACATACATTTGAAATACATAGTAAAGTATGTAGACGATATTTTGGCAATCATCAATATAGACGACAAAGACGAGATCCTAAACATTTTTAATAAACAACACCCAAAAATCCAATTTACAATAGAATTTGAAACCGATGAAACGCTCGCTTATTTAGACTCTAAACTACAGAGGTTTAACAACAAAATTATCTTTGACTGGTACTCTAAAGAAACATCATCAGGTAGATTAATGAATTTTAATGCTACGCAACCCAAAAACCAAATTTTAAATACCGCGAAAAATTTCATTTCAAGAATATTAAATATAAGCGATCAACAATTCCATAGGAAGAATATACAAACAATAGCTAAAATACTCACGGATAATAGTTTCCCTAGAAAAATCGTGAACACATTAATAAAAGAAGAACAAAGAAAATTATATATAAACAAAACACCTACAATACATACACCAACTTTAGATCAACACAAAAAATTTTACAGTGTTAAATATATTCCAGGTTTAACAGACAACAAAAGCCTACGAACAACCATACAAGCAGAAAACATATGTTTTGCTTATAAACCAAACTCAACTCTCAATACAATTTTCTCTAACATCAAGGCGCCAATTTATAAACAACAACAGAGTAACGTTGTTTATGAGATAAAATGCAAAGGCAACGAAGATCACAGCTGTAAACAGGTTTATATAGGAACAACTAAACGAACACTTGAAACAAGAATAGGAGAACATAAAATGGACATAATTAAAAACAAAGAAACAACTGCATTAGCACAACACATAATAACAACAGGCCACACAGCTGATTTTGACAGGATTCGCATACTGGATAAAGAAAATATAGAGAAAAAACGATTCACAATAGAAAGTCTACGAATACAACAAAACATAGGAATAACAATGAACACTAAAGAAGACACAAACAATATAAGCGCCAGTTATAGAGTTGCTATTAAGTAAAACTTTTCTGTGATATTAGTTTAAGTTTTGTGTATTTATTTAAATTCATGTTTTTTTGTTTTATGTACAATTCCGTTTCAATGTGAAGGAAAATAGTTTCATATTGTAAGTTTAATCGTTATTTGGTGTATTTTATTATATTAATGTATTGTTTTTTACCATTAAAAAGACGACTTCCTTGATAAAGTCTACAAATATAGACGAAACGTCGGAAAATATGTAAAGAAACTTTGTTTTATTTACACTGAACACTTTAGGCCTTATTAGCTCAATAAATTAATCAATTTAAAATATTTTCAATTTCTTTCCTTGATAATTTAAATAATTTATATTTACAAAATGAATTACATATAAATGGTAATTTAGAAGAGGAGTAAAATACATTTTTCTAATAAAAACACGGAAAATATTTTTTTTTTGTTTTTTAAATATTACAAACCTTTTCTCATTTCTTACTCATGATTCTGATTATATATGTAGCAGATTTTAAGGGGGAGGGTGGAGAGGGTTTGTGGTACTTTAAAATAAGGTTGTGGTAAAAAAATCGGGTAATAACTTGTGTCAAAAGTCAACACAAGTTATTAACAACTGAACACATATATTTATTACTTCGAATATTTCAGATAATAAGCGGGAAAGTCTGCTTTACGAATCTTAAGACATTTATTATTGTTTAATTTACTAACTTTACATTTGCTTTAACATTTGTCATCGTTTTAGTTTGAAATAATACCATATTTTAGATGCTATTAATTTCGCACAGAAAATGTGTCCATGTTTAGTTTTTTTCGTACATGTTAATCTTTGTTAAATCGTAAATAGTGAAAGATTGTTTTTGCGTGATAATAAAAATTTCAATATATTTCTGCCAATAAGAAAAATTAATAGCGAGTGTCGAATGTTTAACGAAAAATGGACAATAAAATATTTTGTTGTACAATCAAGAATCATATCGCACCTGTACCTCTAAAGTGAGTCAACTCAAAATTTACAAATTTTCAGTAGAGGCAAAAAACTTTTTCTTAATATTTACTATAAAATTTAAAAACAGTTGTTTCATTGTAAAGAATTGCGAATAATAAGTATACAACAGTAGTTATTTTTGCAATTTTTTCAGTGATCACCAAAAATAACAAGTTTTTTGGGTGGAAATCAAAATATGTCTTTTAAGTGGATTCTAAAGAAGCTACTCTTATAACACAAAGGGGGTTACAACTGTATTTTTTTGCGAAAGACTAGAAAAATCGATGTAAGATTTTTACAGTGGATAGATATGACCACTGTGTATAGTTCTCTTGTAAAAACTGAAAACTGAAAAATTTTGAGTTGACTCACTTTAGAGGTACAGGTGCGATATATAAATGAGGATGTGCAAACTGCAATTTGCTCATCATGAAACTGATAATGCAAGACTGGCAGATCTCAGAATGTTCATTTGAACATGGATCACATTTATGAACAAGATTGGCCGATCTTCGAATGTTCATTTGACATAGCATTGAACATGGATCACAGTTATGCAGAAGAAGAGTTGCGATAAGCAGCCATTTTCAGGGTTGACAAATATGTACTAAAAAGAGTTTTAAAACGGAATATCGAAAAAATTTAGTGGGAGAAAATATGAAACTGGAATTGTTAAAAAAAGCAATATATACCTATATTATAATTTGGAATAAAAAATTCAAGAGTTTCAAAAGTTTTTTATTTATATTTAGGAAGTTTTTGCTTTTAAATTAATCATCATCATCATAATCATTTTATTAAAAAAAAAAAAGAAGCGGTAACAAAAAAAATCTCTTTTTAATCTATGTAGTGGCCCTGAAAAGGGCCTTTTTTATATTTTTGTAGCCCTGAAAAGGCTTTTTTTATGTTTTTATATTTTTTTTGGCCATGAAGAAGGCCTTTTTATGTTGAATTTCGCAACGTAGCAGCAACGGCGAGCTTTTGTACCTTCCGTCATAGCATGGTTATCCCAAAGAGCTAGGTTAGGTTAGGTTAGGTTGGAAGTGGCTGCTAAACCAAAGGAAAAGCACACTTAGACTCTGGGGTCCATTGTGATACCACGGGACGAATAGGTGTTCCCTTCAGTCCCCACCGTAGAATCAGTTTGAGCTCCTGATGAAGCCCCTGATATGTGAAATGTCCACATTTGAGAGATCAGAGAGATCGTGAAGAAACGGCGATCCCAATGTTCGAAGTCTCTTTCTGGAGAGCGACGGGCAATAGCAAAGGCAGTGTGAGGCAGTGCCCAGTGATAACAGCAACCACTGTTGATATCTCCCCACGGGGGAGTGATAGTAGCGCACTAGTGCGCTTATGATTCAGAGCCGGCCAGATTTGTCTCGTGATCCTGCACGTTGATCCATTAGCCCATCTGTTGTCGGTTATGCCAGCGCTGTGAAGCCGAAGTTCCAGCTTGCAGGATTCCAGGGGTGTACCAATACATTCCAAGTCCGCTGGAACCCGTAATGTAGTGCCCTGTCTTGCCAACTCCTCAGCTTTACAGTTTCCCGTTATATTCCTGTGCCCTGGGACCCATATGAGTCTGATGTCGAACTGCTTGGCCATCTCATTTAAAGACGTGCGGCAGCTAAGGGTGGTTCTTGTTTTCAGCAACATTGATTCCAAGGATTTTACCGCGGCCTGGCTATCAGAGTAGATGTTGACTGCGGTTGTAGACAGAATATTCCGACCCAACCAGTCAGCAACTTCCTTTATTGCCAGTACCTCTGCCTGATAAACACTGCAGTGGTCTGGCAACCTGCGAGCCAGATTTAGTCCAAGCTCCTTTGAATAGACTCCGAAACCAACTTGACCACACAATTTCGATCCATCAGTATAGAAATTTATGGAACGCCTGCTACCTGGAATCCTCCCTGACCAAGATTCCCTGGTCGGTATCAGAGTTTTGTAGTGTCGTTCGAATACACTCCTCGGAGTAGTGTAATCCACGTTCAATGGTAAGTTCCTGTTAGTCAGGATCACTCCATGGCCACAATTATGACCACGCCACTGTATTGTGCTTCTAAGTCGAATGGCCGATGAGGCCGCCAACTGCTTTCCAAATATGTCCAACGGTATTAGGTGTAAGAGGATGTTCAAGGCATTCGTAGGTGTAGTACGAAGGGCACCAGTGATACACATGGAAGCCATTCTCTGTGCCCTTGCAAGAAGGTCGGTATTGGAGGCCTTCTCTAGAGCAGGCCACCAAACGATGACCCCGTACAGCAGTATTGGGCGAACCACCGCTGTGTAGATCCAGTAAGCAATTTTCGGGCTGAAGCCCCACCGCTTACCAATGACCTTTTTGCAGGAGTATAAAGCTATAGTCGCCTTCTTCGCCCTTTCCTCCAAGTTCCGTCTGATGTTCAGCTTCCTGTCCAGGAATTCGCCAAGATACATGGCTCCATCAGAGAAGGTAGGTATCTTATACTTCCTCGTGAAAAGAACAAGTTCCGTTTTGGTCGGATTTACCCCCAGACCGCAAATACTTGCACAGATAGATAGCATAGTGAGAGCCCTCTGTAGAATATCTCTAAGTGTGGATAGAAACTTCCCATTTACGGCTATGGCCACGTCATCAGCATAGGCGACCACGTCGCAGCCTTGTCTCTCCAACGAAACTAGCATTGAGTTTAGCGCCAAGTTCAATAGAAGTGGTGACACAACTGCTCCTTGTGGCGTTCCCCTGATCACAAATCGGGATATTAGAGTCGTTCCCAATTTATACGTTATCCGCCTGTTGCCAAGCAGATTTCCAATCAGTGAGATGATCACGGAGTTCACTCCTAGACTAGATAGTACCGCTAATATCGAGTCCGGTGTGACATTGTTAAAAGCCACTTCTATATCCAAAAAGGCTGTCATCCAAAAAGGCTCCTACCGAGAGCGATTTCTCGATGGTACTCACAAGCTCGTGAAGAGCTGTTTCGGTTGACCTTCCCTTGCTGTAAGCGTGTTGTCGCGCCGACAGCAGTTTAGGATCAATAACTCTTCGTAAGTAAGAATCTATCATACGCTCCATTGTATTCAATAAGAACGATGATAGACTTATTAGTCTGAAGTCTTTTGGGACAGTGTGTGAACTTTTTCCAGCTTTTGGAATGAACACCACTTTCGTCTCCCTCCACTTCAGGGGAATATAAGCTAAGTTGATACAGCGAGTGAATAGCCTACATAGCCAAGGGGAAATGTAGTCCGACACATGCTGCAATTCTGCTGGAATGATACCGTCAGGTCATGGAGATTTGTAAGGTTTGAAGCTTCTAATCGCCCAGTTCAGTGTTGGTATGTTGACTATCTCCGAAGCAATATCCGTCGCACTAGCGTCTGAGTATTCTGACGCCTGAAGCGACGTATGGGAGTTGCCCGGAAAATGGGTATCCAGTAGCAGGCTAAGTGATTCCCCACTAGAGATAGTCTACACCACCAATGGATCTTTCAGATAACCTACTGTGTGGGGGGTAGAAGCCAGAACCTTTCGCAACCTGGATGCTTCGGAAACATCTTCTATATTATCACCGAATTTTTTCCAAGAACCACATTTTGCCGTTCTAATCTTCTTCTTGTAGGTCCTAAGCTGCAGCTTGTAGGCCAACCAATCCTCGTTCGCTCTTGAAGACTTTGCCTTGATAAAGAGTTTCCTGCAGGAGTCTCTGCCCTGCTGCAGCTCGCTAGGCCACCATGGTGGTTTCTTCTTGCCCTTTGGCCTCGCCGCGGGGCAAAAAAACACTTTCAAATCAGCAAAAAAAAAATTAAACAAATGTCGAGTCAAAATATATTTTCAATACGAGCAAGTTATCACGCAGGGCGACCATTTACAGACGGAGAATTTGTGAAGGAATGTGTATTGAAAATAGCAGAAGAAGTATGTCCAGAAAAATTGAGTGCATTTAAAAATGGAAGTTTATCTGCAAACACAATAATGAGAATAATTGAAGATATTGGTACCAGCGTTTTGTTGCAGCTAAAAAAAAAAGCAAAGACATTTATATATCTTTCAATTGCACTCGATGAAAGTACAGATGTGTCCGATACCGCTCCGCTTCATATTTTTATTCGAGGAATAAATTATGCTTTTCAGATAACTGAAGAATTAGCTGCTCTCAAGAGTCTTAAGGGAACAACCACTGGAGAGGATATTTTTCTTCCGAAATAATGACAGAACTATAATTAAATTATAAACAGTTGATGTGTGTAACTACAGATGGTGCCAAATATATGATTGGAGCAAATATAGGTCTCATTGGATGGATTCATAAGGAGTGTGAAACACTGGGGATAAAAAACTGCACCTACATTGTGTTATACATCAGCAAGCACTGTGTGGAAAAATATTAAATGTAATATCTATCATGTCAGCGGTTATTTCAACCATAAATTTTATTCGGAGACATGGTTTGAATCATCGTCAATTCCAAGAATTTCTAACATCAATTAATGCTGAACATGGCGACGTTCTTTATCATAGCGAAGTTCGCTGGTTGAGTGGAGGGAAAATAATAAAACGTTTTTTTGATCTTCGCCATGAAATTGACATTTTTATGTAGGAAAAACAAAAGCCTATTGCTAAATTATATGATGCATGGATATGTAAATAAGCTATTTTAACCGATATTACTGCACATATAAATGATCTGAATTATAAGCTCCAAGGTAAAGGAAAATTAGCATATTCATTATTTTACGATGTAAAATCTTTTGAAGTTAAATTGGAATTATTTAAAAACCAGCTCGTCAATAAAAATATGGTACATTTTCAGTGCTGCCCAAAATTGTTGGAGACTCCGTAATATAAATATTTTCCCTAATATAGAATTTGAAAAATCAATAGAATCACTGCAAAATCAATTTATTGTTAGATTTAGAGGCTTCAAAAAAAAGCGAAAAAAAATTTAATTTATTTTCAAATCCAATTCAAGTAGAGGTGAATACTGTTAAATGATTGAATTCTACCAAAATTTAGATGACACTATGTTTCCAAATATTAAAAAATTTGCAAGTGAGCACATATCAATATTTGGAAGCACTTATATTTGCGAACAAACATTTTCTCGTATGAAATATATTAAAAGTCAATTTCGTGAGAGATTGACTGATTCCCATTTGGCGGAAATTCTGAAGATATCAGTTTCTCAAGAGCATATAAAGAACAAAAATATTGTAAATGCAAGTAAATCCCAATTGCATAATACTCATTAATGCTTTTTTTTTAATTACTTTTGCAATAAAAATCAAAATATAAAAAAATATAAATTATTAGTGTTACAAATTTATTTACAAAATCTTGCAAACGAAAACTTTTTTTTCTTCTATTAGTGCTTTTTATTTTTGGCCCAGTTCATATTTTTTAAAACTCTATTTGGCCCTTCGTTCAAAAACTTTGGCGACCACTGGTCTAATAGACTAGTATTGTAACTGTCAAACATTTTATTTTATTAGCAGGTCTTCGACTTTAATGCATTAAAAAAACGGTAATATGCACCTAAAAAGGCAAAAATATGCATTAATAAAAAACCTACTAAAATTTAAAAAAAAATTATTTAAAAATATGTTATTAAAACCAAAATTATTTATATTCATTTGTATACATTCAACTATCGCATCGATTACTCTAAAGGAAGTCAATTCAAAATTTTGGAATTTTCACTTTTTGCAAAACGATATAAATTGATCATATATATCTATTCACTGTAATTTTCTCTACTCATCTGCAACAGATGTATCCCTGTTTGTGATATAAGAGTAGATAACATATTTTGAGCTATCCCTAAAAAAAACTTGTTATTTTTCGATAATCATTGAAAAAATTGCAAACACAACTTCCGTTGTATACTTCTTATTCGCATTTCTTTACAATGAAACAATTGTTTTTAAATTTTATAGTAAATATAAAAAAAACAGTTTTTTGTCTCTACTGAAAATTTGTAAATTTTGATTTGATCCCATTTAGAGGAACCGATGCCATATATACGAGTATATAATAAAATAAAAATATCAAATTCAAAAGAAATTTTTATTCTTATAAATAATTTAGTAATTCTTTATATTTTTAATGATAAACCATAAATTATTAAATCGTATGTTATTTATAAAAATTTTAAAATATGTAAAAACGTTAAAAAAATAAATGTGCACTAAAAAGTAAAAATAAATAGCCAAAAATATGGAATTAAGATAAAACATGCAAAAAATATGCAGCAACAAATTGATACTATATTGTTGCAAATTCCTTGAATCGGAAAAGTATTTTATCAAAATTGATTTTCATGGACTTTCATGATAGTTATTACTTTTTAAAACACTTAATTACAACTAATAATTACGCAATTCCAAGTCAGGATGAAAGTACTAGGCCAGTATGGTAAAACCTCCACAGGTGATGCATATTTACATATTTAATTTTATAGCTATAACTTAAGAACAATCGATGATTTCTCATTTCATTTTAAGGCTTAAATAAATAAGTTTTGTTAAGATATTCGTGTAAAAAATATATTCATGATTTATTACACAGGTCAACAGCAAAAATGCCGACCAATAACCACTATATAGATTTGATGCATCATGGCTACCTAAGTACAAAAATGGTAAAATTTTTCAATTCTAGGGAAATTTTTTCTTTTAAATAATTTTTAAGTAAAATTGTCAATATTTTGAGATATTTCTCCACTTAAGTTGAATAACTCAAAAAAAGCTACTCCGATTTTGTTAAATTAAATTTAAAAATATTAAGATTTACAATACCTTTAAATCATGTAAGCATATTGTTGTTTTTAATCTGATCAATAGTTTTAAAAGGTACGAAGCAAATTGCTTGGAAAAAATATATAAAATGGTAAAAACATTTTTTTTTTTTCCTTTTAAAAAAATCTGGAAAAAACCGAAAACTGCAAAAAGTATTAAGATATTCGTGTAAAAAATATATTCATGATTTATTACACAGGTCAACAGCAAAAATGCCGACCAATAACCACTATATAGATTTGATGCATCATGGCTACCTAAGTACAAAAATGGTCAAATTTTTCAATTCTATAGAAATTTTTTCTTTTAAATAATTTTTAAGTAAAATTATCAATATTTTGAGACATTTCTCCACTTATATTGAATAACTCAAAAAAAGCTACTCCGATTTTGTTAAATTAAATTTAAAAATATTAAGATTTACAATACCTTTAAATCATGTAAGCATACTGTTGTTTTTAATCTGATCAATAGTTTAAAAGTTACGAAACAAATTGCTTGGAAAAAATATATAAAATGGTAAAAACATTTTTTTTTTCCTTTTAAAAAAATCTGGAAAAAACCGAAAACTGCAAAAAGTATTAAAATTTTATTTATTTATAGTGAAGCTAAATATCATGTGAATTAAACGAGTTATGGATCAAGAAAATCGATGCATGCTTTAGGATTTTATTCACAATTAATTGAAGCACTGTCATTATTTCTTTGGGTGACATAATAATGAATGAATTTAAAAACTTTTCATCGATGTTCTATAAAAAATGGTATAATAAAAATGCAAACCCCCTTTACATGTACAAAATTGTTTGGAAAAAACGTTTATTACATTTTCATGATTCTCAGAATTAAAAAAAATAAGTAATAGACAAAAGGTAATTTGACTTTTATGATTGCGGTAGCAAAGTAATAAATGCTCATAAATTTTCGTTGACGCTGAATTGTTGTTCTTGCTCATATATGATACCTAATCCGTTCGCAGTCAATTATTTCTCGCAGAGACCATGAAATCAAGACCAACTTAATGATGTAATAACAGACCTTGGATTGTCGAAAAGATCTTCTGAAGTACTTGCGTTCCGGATGAAAGAAACAGGTCTCATAGCTAAAGAAACTACAATTTCGTATTACCGTACTCGAGAAAAAGCCTTACTTCATTATTTTGCTGAAGAGGATGGTTTTGTGTATTGCACAGATATTTCTGGTTTGATGACTGCCATGGGCTTACAGAGATACGATTCAAGCGAATGGCGTTTATTTATCGACTCATCAAAACGCAGCTTGAAGTGTGTCTTTTTGCATAATGGAAATAAATTTCACTCCTTGCCGATCGAGCATTCAACCAAAGTAAAAGAAGAATACTCTGTAATTGCATTGGTCATGAAGAAGATTAAGTATGATGAACATAAGTGGGTAATTTGTGTTGATCTTAAGATGGTAAATTTTCTCTTAGGTCAACAAAGCGGCTTTACCAAATATCCTTGTTTTATTGTTTGTGGGACAGCAGAGCTAAATCAGAACATTGGAAGAGAAAACAATGCTATTCTAGGGAAACACTGGTTCCAGGTATGCCAAATGTTGTAAATGTGGTTCTAGTGCCCCGAGATCGCATCATATTACCCCCTCTTAACATTAAACTTGGTCTGATGAAACATATGTTAAAGCACTTAACAAGGATAGTGAATGTTTCCAGTATATTTCAAGGAAGTTCCCCAATCTGAGTATGGAAAAACTAAAAGCAGACATATTTGACGGCCCACAAATTCACAAATTAGTGAACAATACTGATTTTGACAGTTCAATGTCAGAAATTGAGAAGAATGCCTGGGATTCGTTTGTATAGATTATTAAAAATTTCTTGGGAAATAACGAGTGTGATGATTACGTTGCACATGTTGAAGGGATGTTATCTCACTTCCATCGACTTGAATGCAACATAAGCATCAAAGTACACTACGTGCACAGTCGCTTACATCGTTTTCATGAAAATCTGGGATTCACATATGATGGCTGATGTTTGCTGGAGTATTCAGAGTAACACTTCGTCATTCAACAATAATAGAAAATCGTATAAAAGAAACTTCCAGAGTACATATGTATGTAGTTTATATTAATTATAATAATTTATATATAAAAATATAAATTGTGTTGTGTAATTTTTGGTTTTAGGTCATAAATAATGAAATAAAAGAAATTAAAAACTAAGCAGTTTTTATATTTTATTTCGCTGATTTTATTCTTCCGATATTTCGATCTGTTTCGCAGATCATCTTCTAGGAACTGACAAAGATACATATATAATAACAATAATAATATTACTAATAAATCACAAAAAACGCACAAAATATTTTTATAATAACAATAATAATTACATTTTTAAATTTTAATTAGGTGGTTGCGTTGAGTTGATAAACTTCGTCTCCTTTTGCTAGTTTATTACCAACTAATCTCTGTTATTAGACGAACAAGACTTGCCATTACTAATTGAGAGTGAGAGAATATTATATGAGAGGCTTGAATCAGACAATAAAACTAGACACATAAGAAAACTACAGCGATTAAAGGAAGAATACAATAAAGAGAATAAAATAAACAACAACATAGATTGGTTCGTTAATACAAGGAACAAAAATATACCAACAAATATTAGTTGGTTACTTTCATTAGGACCAAAACACTCACTGCCTTATAAGAGAACTACATTCCCTTTGTTCAAATGTATAGCTGATGGTGAAAACTTTATACAGACAATAGAGATTCGAGAACAACAAGAAATAGCACGAAATAAATTTACACAGCTAGAAAACCACTTAAATATATCGAAGTTAAATCAAAAAGACAAATTAATAATTGACACAGTGGGACAATCGCGAAAATTTTTGGATAAAAATAAGGATATACTAATTTTAAGTGCAGACAAAGGGAACAAAACTGTAACAATGAACAAAGAAGACTATATAAACAAAATGAAAGACATTTTAAGTGATATGTGCACTTATCAAAAGACTATAGAAAGATCCCACATCAAGCCTACAAACGAAGAACAACTTATTAGTTGATAAATAATTTAGTTTAAAACTAATTTTCAATATTGAAAGAAATAAATCAATTACTAAAACAGCCGTAGCCCCACGAATATATGGGCTACCGAAAATCCATAAAGTTGGAACACCTCTCCGACCAATCTGTGCGTCTATAAATTCACCGGCATACGGACTTTGTAAGTACATGGTTAATATTTTACAAAAGATTCGGAATATAACGTTAAGGATGCTATTGACTTTAAATCTCGGATTAATGGCGCAAATATCGAAGAAGACGAAGTACTTATATCGTTTGACGTAATATCACTATTTCCCAGCATTCCGCTAAACCTAGCACTGAGGACTGTTGAGGGTAAATGGAATACTTTGGAGAAGTACACTAAAATACCTAAACAATTATTCATAGACAGCTTGACTTTCTGTATAAGAGATACACGATATTTTAAATATGACGACAGAATATATGAACAACGTAAGGGAATGCTGATAGGATCACCTGCCTCACCAGTAATAGCAGACATCGTAATGGAGTAACTACTGAATTTTTCGATAGATATAATGAAAATAAAACCAACAGAATTTACAAAATATGTTGACGATTTGTTTGGAATATTAAAAATTGACGAAGTAGATAGCACCTTAAAAGTTTTAAACTCTTTTAACAGACAAATACAATTTACGATTGAAAAGTAAAGTGCCAACAAACTATCATATTTAGATGCGGTAGTTATTAGGCAAGGAAACTTGCTTAAATTAGATTGTACCAAAAACCAACATCATCTGGAAAACTGATTAATTTTTATTCAAAACACCCCAGAAGAATCATTATTAACACTGCGACGAATTTTATAAGAAGAGTTTTGGGAATAAGTGATGATGAATTTCACCATAAAAATAAATTAAAAATTATAGATATACTTAGGAAGAATGAGGTCCTCAAGAAAACCATTGACGACTTATTGGAACACGTCACATCGAAAAACGATAATTACACAAAAAAAACAAACATCACCAAAAATTTACAAATCTATAGCTTATGTACCCGGACTATCCGAAAGATTCAAAAATTCTGACACATATAACAAAGAAAAGTACCAATTAACGCTGAAAACTCATAATACGGTAAACACATTATTTAGCAAAACAAAAACGAAGATAGAAAACGAGGAAAAATCAAATTTAATCTACGAGATTAGTTGCAACGGTGACGGTACCAACGTATGCGACAAAGTATATGTTGGGACAACAAAAACTAAACTTAAGACTAGAATTTCTTCACACAAATCGGATCACAAAGCACTCGACAAGCCAATAGAACAAAAAACTGCCTTAGCGGCCCACTCTACTAAAACGGGACATATACCTAATTTCAAAGAAGTAAGAGTGTTACAAGAAGAGAATAATTACTCCAAGAGGTAGATGTTAGAAATGTTACATATAATTGACGTACCATCGCATAAGAGATTAAATTACAAAACTGATACGGAAAGATGTGCACAAATATACAGACATACAATAGATAAATACAAACGATCAAAACAGAGATTAGTTGGTAATAAACTTGCAAAAGGAGAAGTTTTTCAACTCAACGCAACCACCTAATTAAAATTTAAAAATGTAATTATTATTGTTATTATAAAAATATTTTGTGCGTTTATTGTGACTAATTAGTAATATTATTATTGTTATTATATATGTATCCTTGTCAGTTCCTAGAAGATGATCTGCGAAGCAGATCGAAATATCGGAAGAATAAAATCAGCGAAATAAAATATAAAAACTTTTGAGTTTTTAATTTCTTTTATTTCATTTTTTATGACCTAAAACCAAACAATTACACAACACAACAATAACAAAGGTCAACTTTATATAACTTAATCTTAAAATATAAATTTTAATAAAAAATAAAATGTTTTTTTAAATTCAATCAACCGAAAGAAGAACATTAACAACTCATTTTTATGTATATCAAACAAAAAACTAAAATTTTGAATAAATTCGAAAAGAATTAATCCATTTTTATGATCGATATCTCATTTTATTTCTATTACATGTGGCTTTACGAGAAAGTAATAAATCCGAACAATTTTTTCAGTTTTCGATTTTTTATGATTTTATTAAAACAAAATAATTTGATAATTATAAAATTCTAATCGACCTTTTTTGAGTTTTTATTAAAGATGTTTTAAAGTAGAAATTACTCTAATCAGGCTTTCAAGGTCATGGGTTTCAAATGCAAATAAAAGATTATTCCATTTTTTCAATCCGACGTTTCGTTGGGATTATTCCAACATCTTCAGGGATTTTGATTTATTGAATCTGGCAATTTTTTCATAAACAATAAGAATAATACAATTTAATAACAACAAGGGAAAACATAACATCAAGTGAAAAATTCAACTTACATATAATCTTTTTTGTCAGTTTTACATTTAAAAACTTTTAAGTATGTGGTAAAATACGAGTAAACAGCACGACATTAAACACACAATTATTAAAAATAAATAAATATAAAATAAAATATCACAGATTAAAATTTTTTCTTAATGTTAGTATCACAGTTGAACCTAAACTAAATTAAACTATTGCTATGGTGTAATTTGCGTTGGTTTGATCTTTGTCACTTTTTGTATTTATTGCACGAAGTTGTCTTTGTTGAATTCTCAAACTCTCTAAAGTGTATCTCTTATTTTCCTTTCTCTCCTTGTCTAATATCTTTACATTACTTAGATCCGCTACATGTTTTGTTTCAATGCAGTGTTGTGCTAGCGCGGTTGTGTATTTATTTTTCTTAATATCTGCTTCGTGTTCGCTTATTCTTATTGCTAAATTTCGTTTTGTTGTTCCGACGTAAACTTTACCGCAAGTTTCGTTTGCATTGCCTATACATTGGATTTCGTATACAACATTGCTCTGATCTGTTTTTTCTATTTTAGTTTTTGTTTGTGTAAACAGGTTACAAATTGTTTTGTTTGGTTTATATGCTAACGATACTGTGTCATCTTTTATTATTTCTTTCATTTGGCTTCTCTCAGTGAGTTTTGGTATGTAAGAGAGGCTGTAAAATTGTTTGGTGCTGCCAGATGTTTCTATTGTGTTTTCCCGTGCTCCCTCATTTGTGGCGTGTTTTATCAGATTGTTTATAATGTAATTTGGATAATTATTCTTTATCAATATAGTTCTAACTTTTTCTATATTTTGGGCTTTAAATTTATTATCACTCAATTTGATGACTTTTTTAATAAGATTTATTGCTGTGTTTGTTTTTTGTTTTGTTGGTTATGTAGAGTGATAATTTATTAGACGGTCTGAAGCTATGGATTTTGTATACCAATCTGTGATAATTTTACTGTTTTCTTTTAGGATTCTCATATCTAAATACGGCAAAGCATTATTTGTTTCCCTTTCAATTGTAAATTTTAATTTATTATGATAGTTGTTGAATGTTTTTAGGATAATTTCTTCGTCTTTTTTCTTTATAATCGCGAATAAGTCATCTACATATTTCGTAATTAATTTAACTTGTATATTTTCTGTTTTTAGTTCCTCTATGGTCTTCCTTAGTAGTGTGTCTAGCACGATGTCGGCTATTGTTGGTGACAGTGGGTTCCCCATTGGCATTCCGTAGGTTTGGTTGTATATTTTATCGCCATATATGAAATAATTATTGTCAGTTAGACAGAATTGTAATAATTTGAGGAACTGTGTCCTGGGTATTTTTGTATAGTTCTGTAGGGTACTCCACTGAGTCATAATATTGCTTATAGCTAAATGTATAGGTATGTTGGTAAATAACGATACCACGTCAAGGGATATTAAAATATCGTCTTCGTCAAGGTACACTTTCTCCAGTTTCTCTTTGAGCTCAAAAGAATTTTTTATATTATATTCTTCCAATATAATGTTTTTCAAAATACTTCCCATATATTTTGAGAGATTGTAACACGGGACTTCTACAGACGATGATATAGGTCTCAGTGGTACATTTGGTTTATGGATTTTTGGTAATCCATACAGTCTAGGTGCTGTGGCAGAATTCGATGTTAGTTTGATTTTTTCATATTTCGTAATGTAGTTTTGTTTATATAGGTCCATTACTAATTTATTGTTTGTTTTTTGAAGTTTCTGTGTAGGGTCAGCTCTCATTGATTTGTATGTATTTTTGTCGTCGAGCAATTTATTCATTTCACGTGATATTTTCACGTAAAAAATATATTTTTTGCTTCAATTTTTTATTATAACTCCGAAACTACTGAGCATATTGAAACTCAATATATAAACGGATTAAAGGTTATGTAAATCTAATGCCGTTTTCTTTTCTGACAAAAAATGTCGCCGTTTTTTCCCTTTTTTGCAAAAATGTATTTTTTTTATATATTGAATTAAGAGCAACCTTATATTATATATCAATCGAAAGGTCTCAAAGTGCTGTGTTCATAAATGCAAAAAAATTTTGATTACTATCCTCTTGGAAGTCATAGGGTGAAAATATTCAAAAAGGAAGAACAATGGGGAAATATTCTCACACTAGAATTTTTTGTGATTTTTGAGGGCTCGACTTTGAGACCTTTCGATTGATGTATAAGATAAGGTTGCTCCTAATTCAGAATATATAAAAAAAACACACTTTTTGAAAAAAGGGCAAAAAAAGGGCGACATTTTTTGTCAGAAAAGAAAACGGCATAAATCTAAGTTTATTTTAATAATATCGGACTAACGCTTTTGAATTTATCATTAATTATATGGAGAAACGTCTAAAAAAATTTAAAATTTTTCTTAAAAATTTTTAGAAAAAAACCTCTTCATAGAATTTAAAATTTGGACCACATTTGTACTACTGGAGCCACAATACATCAAAATTGTATAGTGGTTTTTGTGTTATTAAGGATATCACTCGTAGTTATAAATCATACGCCCTGAATATGTTAATATAAAAAATATTGATGTGTGTTTGATTTAACATTAAAAATATCACTCATACGTACATATATAGAAAGGGGAAAGAGGAAAAGCTTAATTTTTTTTGGCTTGAGAATGCCAAACACTTGGAAGGTTTATTATACTGGCCTAGTACTTTCACCGTGACTTGGAATTTGTCAATGGCTGTTGTACAGTGTTTTTGCAGTTACGATTAACACTAGTTCATTATTAACTCTTTTTGTATAGTTAGATGTCAGTTGAGAAGTCCTTTTATTTTTATATTTATTATATCAATGATCAAGAGTTGATACCTCAGAACTGATCTAAATTTTTTTCTTAATTTACTTCAACCGCACATTTTGCGTAGTTATCTTCAAAAAAAAAATCAATTTTAGGTGTATCATCCATCGATATTGCTAATTTTCTTTAATCCAATGGAAAGTCTATAGAAAATTTTATGTAGACGTGAATATTTTGTAAAACTCATGCTTGTACATGTTGATAAACTTACTTGCAAGGACAATGAAAAGAAACGTGACAGATATTATTTATAAGCCTCGCCCATTTCCCTTGAGATGGTGATTTTTCAACAGTGTATTTCCTTTCTATTCATGTTTTATTATTATTTTTTTTTAGTTAAATCGGCTTCTTAACCTACTTTAAAATACATATTCATACAGTATGTACGTATGTTATTTGCATGCTTTATGACGATACTCTTAGGAATACAAAAATTTGATTAGCTGGAAAAAAAAGTAATCTCATCTTTTGAATTCATACATCAGAAAAACCTCATTTATATACGTTTTATTTTTCATCTTTATAAACTTCTGCTTCTATTCATATGTATATTTTGTATATTCATTCGTTCATTTATTTATTTCCCACGTGTGCAGCAAGCAAATAAAAAACGAGTAAAACTGTTTCATTCTTCTGTGGCGAACTTTATGCACTCTACACCATTTTTGGAAAAACCCAATATGTCTAATCTAATCGAATATTTATTTGAAACTGTTGTTCGCTATATTCATTGCATAGAGGTTTTATATAGACGATTTAAAAACTGCTTAAAATTCAGAAATTCAGTTAGAATCAAGACAGCTTACTTTGTACGAGAAGCAATTTTGACAAAAATATGAGTTTCGACAATGTATCTTTTTTCTAGGTAATCATAATTATAATAACTAGCAGATCCCAGCCCTCGAAATTCGAGTGCAATTTCTAGGAAATTTCATTTTTTTTTTTTTTAATATAGACCCTAAAGCTATGCTAATCAATTTTAGCCAAATAACAAATCAACACTTTTTAAACATCGATTATTGTCGTTATTATTGGTTTATGTCCAATTTTGGTTTATGACCAAAATTATTTTTCAATTCACACAATTATTATTGTGAATGAAGAAAACAAACTCACAAACACATAAACATATTTAATAAACAGACATATAGCATTGTATAATTTTATGTATGTGTTAGTAGCAACTGTAAATGCATTTTACTCCCAAAAAACTTTTAAGATTTTAAAAACTGTAAATCTGGTGGACAGCTAAAAAGAAATTCCTTTCAAATAAGATAGGTTTGATTAAAATTGGGATAAAACTGTCTAACAAATCATCGCTCATATAATATAATAATAAGATTTGTTTCGGGCATAGTTAATATAAATTTTTTAAATATTTAATATACCAGTTACAAATGGTTGGACAGAACTAATATATCCCACATTTTATGATTTTTCATTCAAATGAAAAATAACCTGTAGTAAATCCTATGTAAGTATGTATGTATGTATGTGAAAAACCATAACGCACATATGGCATAGTCGAGATTGAGTTTATATAAGTGTGTGAGTGTATGAGTGGAAAAATATGATTTCCATGTCCAATTGTAATAAATTTACAATGATTGTCAGGGTAGTAAATGTGGTAGATGTTTATTCCATTTTCTTTTATATTTATTTTAGATAAATATATTTAAGTACATCATGAAATATGCAAAAGAGTGTTTATAGAAAAATGAATAATTTCTTTACAATTTTTACTAAAAATTTCATTAAATCTTTAAGGTATGAAATTTTCTTATAAACCGTAATAGGAAAGAAGCAAAAAGTATTCAGCTTTAACTTTGAAAGTCTAATTCCTTTTTGAAAGTTTACTATATTTTCAATTCAACTAGAACCTCCGGTACTTATGATATTTCCTTTAATTTAAAAGCTCAAGTTATCTTCATAAATATAAACATACGCAAGTAAAACTCATAGATAATAGGCCAAATTACGAGTATAGTAAGAAGTAGCTTTTGTGATGTGATTCTCTAGTGAAGTAAAATATTTCAAACTTACAAAATTCTATAAAAATACTTTAAGTCGATTTTATATATACGAATATGGATTTACGAAACAAGAATTTTTATTTGATTTTTCTCTAATATAAGTATGTATGTATGAGTATGTAGACTAAGGGAAATAATTATAAGACCAAAATATAAAATAAAATTTTTCAACTGTCAAACAAAAATTTATCGTTTATATGCATTTTTCGATGTGTAAACATTTATACGCGAAGGGGGTAAGTTTCTATTTCACAATACAATCACAAAAGCAGCGTAACATGTAAGATGTAAGACAAAATCGGTGTGACTTATGATTGTATGAGTGAAAAATTATGAAATGTTGAAATGTTTGAAAATGAAAAATGAAAAATGAAATGTGAAAAATAAAAAATTAAAAATGAAAAATGAAAAATGAAAAATGAAAAATGAAAAATGAAAAATGAAAAATGAAAAATGAAAAATGAAAAATGAAAAATGAAAAATGAAAAATGAAAAATGAAAAATGAAAAATGAAAAATGAAAAATAAAAAATAAAAAATGAAAATTGAAAAATAAAAAATTAAAAATTAAAAATTAAAAATTAAAAATTAAAAATTAAAAATTAAAAATTAAAAATTAAAAATTAAAAATTAAAAATTAAAAATTAAAAATTAAAAATTAAAAATTAAAAATTAAAAATTAAAAATTAAAAATTAAAAATTAAAAATTAAAAATTAAAAATTAAAAATTAAAAATTAAAAATTAAAAATTAAAAATTAAAAATTAAAAATTAAAAATTAAAAATTAAAAATTAAAAATTAAAAATTAAAAATTAAAAATTAAAAATTAAAAATTAAAAATTAAAAATTAAAAATTAAAAATTAAAAATTAAAAATTAAAAATTAAAAATTAAAAATTAAAAATTAAAAATTAAAAATTAAAAATTGAAAATTGAAAAATAAAAAATTAAAAATTAAAAATTAAAAATTAAAAATTAAAAATTAAAAATTAAAAATTTAAAAAATAAAAATTAAAAATTAAAAATTAAAAATTAAAAATTAAAAATTAAAAATTAAAAATTAAAAATTAAAAATTAAAAATTAAAAATTAAAAATTAAAAATTAAAAATTAAAAATTAAAAATTAAAAATTAAAAATTAAAAATTAAAAATTAAAAATTAAAAATTAAAAATTAAAAATTAAAAATTAAAAATTAAAAATTAAAAATTAAAAATTAAAAATTAAAAATTAAAAATTAAAAATTAAAAATTAAAAATTAAAAATTAAAAATTAAAAATTAAAAATTAAAAATTAAAAATTAAAAATTAAAAATTAAAAATTAAAAATTAAAAATTAAAAATTAAAAATTAAAAATTAAAAATTAAAAATTAAAAATTAAAAATTAAAAATTAAAAATTAAAAATTAAAAATTAAAAATTAAAAATTAAAAATTAAAAATTAAAAATTAAAAATTAAAAATTAAAAATTAAAAATTAAAAATTAAAAATTAAAAATTAAAAATTAAAAATTAAAAATTAAAAATTAAAAATTAAAAATTAAAAATTAAAAATTAAAAATTAAAAATTAAAAATTAAAAATTAAAAATTAAAAATTAAAAATTAAAAATTAAAAATTAAAAATTAAAAATTAAAAATTAAAAATTAAAAATTAAAAATTAAAAATTAAAAATTAAAAATTAAAAATTAAAAATTAAAAATTAAAAATTAAAAATTAAAAATTAAAAATTAAAAATTAAAAATTAAAAATTAAAAATTAAAAATTAAAAATTAAAAATTAAAAATTAAAAATTAAAAATTAAAAATTAAAAATTAAAAATTAAAAATTAAAAATTAAAAATTAAAAATTAAAAATTAAAAATTAAAAATTAAAAATTAAAAATTAAAAATTAAAAATTAAAAATTAAAAATTAAAAATTAAAAATTAAAAATTAAAAATTAAAAATTAAAAATTAAAAATTAAAAATTAAAAATTAAAAATTAAAAATTAAAAATTAAAAATTAAAAATTAAAAATTAAAAATTAAAAATTAAAAATTAAAAATTAAAAATTAAAAATTAAAAATTAAAAAATTAAAAATTAAAAATTAAAAATTAAAAATTAAAAATTAAAAATTAAAAATTAAAAATTAAAAATTAAAAATTAAAAATTAAAAATTAAAAATTAAAAATTAAAAATTAAAAATTAAAAATTAAAAATTAAAAATTAAAAAGTAAAAAGTAAAAATTAAAAAATTAAAAATGAAAAATAAAAAACGAAAAATGAAAAATGAAAAATGAAAAATGAAAAATGAGAAACGAAAAACAAAAAACGAAAAATAACAAGTAAGAAAATTATAGTCGGTCTAGACCGACTATACGATACCCTATACCATGCGTTTAGAAACCCCAACTAACTGGACATAGAAAATAAGCAAAAACCAAATTTGAGTGGGATTTTTATTAATTTTTTTGGCTGCAGATATTAAAAAGTTCATATCGGATGCTATATCTATATAGTGACTAGGTCCAAAAATGGACCGATCCTGATCATGTTTGGTAAAGTCTCTTGTATTTTGCAAAAATATATACAAACAAAATTGGAGAAGAATCAGTGCAATATTTTTGTTTTTTAATAGATTTAAGTGAAGATCGGGAAGCAGCTCTGTATGGGGTCAAAGGTATCATTTTTGGACTACTCATTAATGGATGTAATGAACGCATACAAACCCAATTTGAGTAAGATCTATATGACAATTTGGATCTTATGGCAATTTATGTCGATTTCATATGGGTAATTCGTATGGGGGCTAGGTCTGAACATGGACCGATTCTCACCACTTTCAATAGCGTTCATCCCATGGCCGATGAAAGCTTATATACCAAATTTCATCAAAATATATTCATATTTGCGACCTGCAGTTTGATTACAAGCTTTACATGGACACACAGACGGACGGACGGACGGACATTGTTAAATCAACTCAGAAAGTGATTCTGATTCGATCGGTATAATTAAAGATGGGTCTAGGTCAAATATTTTTGGTTGTTACAAACAGCAGCACAAAGTCATTATACCCAAACCACATAGTGGTATAGGGTATAAAAATGTAAAATGAAAAATTAAAAATGAAAAATAAAAAATGAAAATTGAAAAATAAAAAATTAAAAATTAAAAATGAAAAAGTAAAAATTAAAAAATGAAAAATGAAAAATAAAAAACGAAAAATGAAAAATGAAAAATGAAAAATGAAAAATGAAAAATAAAAAATAAAAAATGAAAAACGAAAAACAAAAAACGAAAACCGAAAAATAAAAATGAAAAAGTGAAAAATAAAAAATGAAAAATGAAAAATTAAAAATAAAAAACGAAAACTTACAAATTAAATGGTTGAAATAATAAATAATATATCAGCAGGGCCCTTGCAGATGACAATTTCTGTTTGATTTTAAGAAAGTGCCATAAAAAAATCTTTAATTACATAATGTTTACACATCTCCCCTGTGATCGGACTCATATGATTTTTCTTTATATAATCGTGCACGATAACTAACATTTTGCCATTTTAATTAAAAGTTATTTAAATGTGTAGACGCAGTTATTATAGGTCTGCGTTAAATTAATATAAAAAAAAATAATATATTTTATTGATTTATACTAAAACAAATATTTCAAATTTTTAACAAAATGATAATGAATACTTAATAAAGTTAAATTTCTTATCGATCTTTTCAAAATATGCAACGTATGAAGAATTGAGAACTAGGCAAATAGCATCTCGTTTAAAGAAAAGTCAAACTGTAATCATCAATTACTTAAATTCCGGCGAAAAGTACGGGAAGAAAAGGAGAAACGGAAGGAAGTCGACACCAACAAACAGAAATATTCGGAAAATTAGCTTTTAATTAAGCCCTTTCTCCAGGCAATATTGTTAATATTCTAAATTTAAGTGTAAACAACAGACGAGTTAGAGAAATTTTACATGCAGTTTGTAAGATCATGAGGTATTTATAACCTTTAAAAGCAAAAATAATGTTTAGCGAAAATATCAGAGGAACTGGGAGAGTTGTTAAGGTGAATCGGGAATTTATTCACGATTTCAAAATATAACAGGTTATATTTATTTCAAGTAACTTACATTATTTTACTCAGAATTCGCTTAGGTTATACTTATGTAGATAATGCAGACACGTCTTCTTCGAGCTGTTAAAAGTGAATAGGATATTTCTACTTAGCGCTAAGACTTTGTAACATCGGTATTGGATAAATATCATACGATAAATGTAAGATATAATATATAAAATAAATGTCAATTCAAAATGACACAAAAAATAGGAGTTGATCTCTTATAATATAGAGATGTGACTTATAAAACGTTTACATTCAAAGATAATTCAACTTTACTTTATATATTCATTGGTAAATTATTATTATAATCATAATTCATATTAATAAAAATTTATCGATTTATATCATTTTGGTTTATTTTATTCCATTCTTCGGTTTCGTATTTTTTTGTTTTCGGTTTTGTATTTTTAAACAAATTGTGAAATTCAATATAATGCTGATGGACGTACAAATTATTTTCATCACAGTTAATAATCTGGAATAAACCAAACCTACTCCCAAACTAAAGCTTACGAATGTCAGATTGGCATTCGCAGCATTGAAAAAAAATATTAACAGATTTCAGAATTATTGGCGTAATAAAAATTGTAAGAAAAATAAAAGAATGTCAAGAAATTTTGGAGGGTGGGAGCACTTAAGTTATGGACTGCAATATTTGTCATGGGAAGGACTCCTATATGTTTTATTTCCTCAAAAATGGACATTGAAAAAAATACAGAGCTTCTCGATGACGTACTTATCAGTTTCGGTGATGATTGGATTTTTTAGCACGATAATGCTTCTGTACACAGTTCCAAGATAGCTAAACCTTCTTATCTTCCCGAAATATACCCGTAGAACTGGCTGGCCTGCAGCCCTGATTTAAATATAATCAAAAATTTATGGGTATTATATCCCCAAGTCTTATCCAAGGGTAAAAAATACAAAACCGAAGAATGGAATAAAATAAACCAAAATGATATAAATCGATTAATAAATGCAATGCCTCAACGGCTTCAAATACATATATTTGTTGTATTTTATGAATTTATAAATATATAAGGTTTAAGTTTCGGTACCTTCCAAAATCAATAACATAATGTTCTTTAATTTTTTGTTGATAAAATACGTTTTCTCTAAACTAGAAACAATAATATAAATAAACAATATTGCATAAAAACTTTTCGAGTAATTTGAAAGAAAAAAAATGTTGGTCTTATAATTATTTGCTCCAGTGTACACTAAGCATATTAACAAGCCTTTTGTTTTTGTTTTTTTACTTTTTTCATTTGACCAATATCGATACATACATACATACTTATGTAAGTACATAAGTATGTTTCATTTTCGTACACTCACTTTGACTTAACTTAAACTCATACTTTTGGTTACGTTTTTGCATTTGGTACGAGGACATAAATGTTTGGTATTTTGGCAATTCATGTTGAAAATTGAAATCACCGATATCCGGCCATATTGACTCTCTTTATTATAATTTGTTGTTCTTCTTATTGTAGCTGAGCTCAATCCTTTTATGGTTTAACTCTAATATCCTGCATTGAGGGTTTTATTCTCTATGATATCTAGAAAATAGCAGCAAGTTGTACGTTTATGTGAGTGTAAATCTGTTTGCAGTATGGAGTACAGTGTGTTTTAGTTTTGGTGTGTCTGTCTGACTGTCTGTCTGTCTCTTGGACGGTCTACTAACTGTGTTTGGTTGGTGGTAAAGCTTGTTAACACACTTGTTGGCAATTGATTTAAAACACATTCAGTAAGTTAGTATGTGTTTACACAACATTTTGCGTTGGGTATTAATGCGAATACTTGCATTTGTACAAATTTACAATATTACGAGTATGTCGAACAAAAGCAAGAACAATTACGGAAAGGAATCTTGAATATTTTTTAAGACCAACAACTCATTTTAACTAAATGGTTTTATGTACTCGTATGTACGAATAATAATACTTTTCGCAAAAATATTTTTTTTCTAAACCAAAATTTAAAATTACGGTTACCACTTCAATGCTGTTGCCAATTCTATGCCTAGAAAATAGACTAAGATTAACAAATTTAAAATTTAATTTCTTTTCTTATTTGTAAATATTTAAAATATTTTCTAACAACTTAAAAGGAATTATTTACAAAACGGAATACAAATAATTTTATCTAATGTTTACAAACTATAATTAAACTTAACCTTTTTTATGAACCTGTACTTTTTGAAGTGTAAAGAATTGTACATATCTAATAAGTATGGTTGCCGTTTTCAGAAAATGAGGATTTTAACTTCAAAAAAGAACATTTGTCTCCAAAAAAAGGACAACTTTTTTTTTATTAATTTACTTTTTAACAATCCATAATGCGATAAAGTATAGAAACAAAATTTATTTTTATAAAGAAAAAATTTTTATTCCCATTAAAAAAATGTTACAAAAAAATTAAAAAAATCAATCTGAACTTAAAATTGTAAAATTAGAAAATTAATGAATTTGTAATTATTGCATTTTTCTTCAATAACTTACTTCTCTTTTCGGAGAGCAAATAGCTGATACGAAGTGATGCTAACGTATCGTTTTTCACACTACATATATTGCTTTTTTTAACCGAAATATGCGCCTTTTTACGTGTTTTTTTTTTATTTGTGTGCACATTTTGCTCTCAAAGAGTTGGAATCACTGCTGAAAAGCTTCACATTTTGACAATAAAAATAAGTGAAGCTAAGTCATTTGAAATAACAGCGACGCACAGTGGCTGCAAATCGTTTTTCATTCGCCAAAATGCTGTAGCTTTTGAACAGATCAAAATATTTTAGTTTTAATGGATAGATATTTAGTTGAACTTGACTCAGTTTTAATTTCATTAAAATCGATTGAGTATTTTTTAAGGATTTTTTGATTTTTTTTACTTTTAGCATGAAATATGGTTTTTTATTTTATTTTTTTTTTTTTTTTTTTATTAAACAATGTAATTTTTTGATTTTAAAAATAATTATATGTAAGTATTTTCTGTAATAATGTGATTTTTTTAAATGTTTATACTCAAAAAAACACTAAAAAAAATATTAAAATCAACTGGAAAACTTTTTGCTAAAAAATTTTGCAAATTTGTTTACACTCAAAGAATATTTACACTTAAAAAAAACGTTAGTAATATTATCTAAAAGCTTTACTATTACTACAGGAAAACTTATTATTTTCTGCTGCCAAATTTTTTAATTTTAGCAAAATAAATCTGCTGTACATTAGCGCAATGATTCTGATTTTTATACCCTATACCACTATGTGGTTTGGGTATAATGACTTTGTGCTGCTGTTTGTAACAACCAAAAATATTTGACCTACACCCATCTTTAATTATACCGATCGAATCAGAATCACTATCTGATTCGATTTAACGATGTCCGTCCGTCCGTCTGTGTGTCCATGTAAAGCTTGTAATCAAACTGCAGGTCGCAAATATGAATATATTTTGACGAAATTTGGTATTTAATCTTTTATCGGTCATGGGATGAACGGCGTTGAAATTGGTGAGAATCGGTCCATGTTCAGACCTAGCCCCCATACAAATGACCCCTATGAAATCAACATATATTGCCATAAGATCCAAATTATCATACAAATCTTAGTCAAATTGGGTTTGTATGTATACATCCCAATCGGTAGTCCAAAAATTATCCCTATTGGCCGACTGTTAGTCATAGGCCCCATACAGAGCTGCTTCTCGATATTCACTTAAATCTACCAAAAAACAAAAATATTGCACTGATTCTTCTCAAATTTTGTATGTATATATTTTTGCAAAATACAAGAGACTTTACCAAACATGGTCAGGGTCGGTCCATTTTTGGGCCTAGCCCCCATATAGATATAGCATCCGATATAAACTTTTTCATATCTGCAGCCGAAAAAATTAATAACAATCCCACTCAAATTTGGTTTATGCTTATTTTCTATATCCAGTTAGTTGGACCTGAGAGATAGGGTCTCTAAACGCATGGTATAGGGTATCGTATAGTCGGTGTAGACCGACTATAATTTTCTTACTTGTTTTTTTTTAATTTTGATATGAAAATATGGGCTTTTATTTTTTGAATCTTTCGTATATATTGAAACATTTCATACATATGTATGTGGGTAATAAAATCTTTTAAAAATAAAAACTGCAATAGATTTTAATAGCATTTATAGCAATAGGAGGTTCTGTTTATTATTGTTTTTTGCTAATACTGTATTTTTCGTACTTATATTCATTATTCATTATAATTACTATTCATTTGACTCAAATATTGACTGCAAATATTCCATATTTTGTTTTGTGTTATTTTGTTCTTTGGTAGTTTTTTAACTTCTTCATCTAACTCCAAATGTTCTAGTTTCCATTGGTTTCGAATACTGGAGATAAACAAATCTGACGTTGCCAATAATATATTAAATAGATCTTTATTTGTAGAACTATATAATTTTCTTACTTGTTTTTTTTTAATTTTGATATGAAAATATGGGCTTTAATTTTTTGAATCTTTCGTATATATTGAAACATTTCATACATATGTATGTGGGTAATAAAATCTTTTAAAAATAAAAACTGCAATAGATTTTAATAGCATTTATAGCAATAGGAGGTTCTGTTTATTATTGTTTTTTGCTAATACTATATTTTTCGTACTTATAATCATTATTCATTATAATTATTATTCATTTGACTCAAATATTGATTGCAAATATTCCATATTTTGTTTTGTGTTATTTTGTTCTTTGGTAGTTTTTTAACTTCTTCATCTAAATCCAAATGTTCCAGTTTCCATTGGTTTCGAATACTGGAGATAAACAAATCTGACGTTGCCAATAATATATTAAATAGATCTTTATTTGTAGAATTTTTGAAATTTTTCTAGTATTGTGCTTGTAACTGAAAAGCTGGCAAAAATCAAAATTTTAAATTGCGTTTTAACCCATGCAATAATTTTAATCGCATAGTTAATTGACCACTAAATCATGTTCTAACGATAAAATAACAATATAATAAATTTTGAGTAGCCGGGAAACCGTTGAAGTTGAAGTTTTCCAATTAATTGATATGAAATTTTTTTATGAATCGAAAAAGGGCAATGCTTACGTTCTTTGAAAGTGCAGTAAACGCTTAAAGATAAGAGTTATATTTAGTGTGTTAGTTAACTGATACATAAGTTACGCTTAAGTCAACAAAACGCTTCGTTTTGTACCCTTACTTAAACCTAATACCGATTTTCATAGGAACACCTAAAAATTGAGAAGTTAAAAAAAAATATGCCTGTATGTTGGAACTTTTGCTTATGAGCCCCGTTTCGGCCCATTAAGATATGGATACAGTTTGTAGTTTGACATATACTGTAACAAAATTTCGCAGGTGCAAGTTGCACAAACTTACACTTCATGGTTTTCGAGGACTTCGAAAAAAACGGTGTTTTGCAATGCAAAAAGCTAATAAAAATTGAGCGTGTTACGGTATTTGTGGGAAATTTGGTAATATAATATTGTTGGAGGTCGCTGAATTCGAATCTGAATTCAAAATTTCAAAAATGAAAATGGCGGACACAAAATGGTGGACCATTTTTCTCAAAACTAAGCGCATTTCCACTAAACCTTGTCTTAAGGGGTTTTCGGTGCCGCTGATCTCAAATCTGAATTCAAAATTTCAAAAATCAAAATGACGGATACAAAACGGCGGACCATTTTTCTTAAAACCAAAATTAAACGAATTCACTTCAAATCTTGTCTTTACGGGTTTTCGGGGTAGCTGCTTTTTAAACTGAATTTGGGAATTTGGGGTCGCAGATTTGAATATTTTAGTTCTTTTTGCGGTTCCTGACCTTTCATTTCGAGAAAAAAAACACAAATTTATGCTCGTGGAAGCGTGGATATTTTTATACCCTATACCACTATGTGGTTTGGGTATAATGACTTTGTGCTGTTGTTTGTAACAACCAAAAATGTTTGACCTAGGCCCATCTTTAATTATACCGATCGAATCAGAATCACTTTCTGAGTTGATTTAACAATGTCCGTCCGTCCGTCCGTCCGTCCGTCTGTGTGTCCATGTAAAGCTTGTAATCAAACTGCAGGTCGCAAATATGAATATATTTTTATGAAATTTGGTATATAAGCTTCTATCGGCCATGGGATGAACGCTATTGAAATTGGTGAGAATCGGTCCATGTTCAGACCTAGCCCCCATACAAATTACCCATATGAAATCGACATAAATTGCCATAAGATCCAAATTGTCATATAGATCTTACTCAAATTGGGTTTGTATGCGTTCATTACATCCACTAATGAGTAGTCCAAAAATGATCCCTTTGTGCCCATATAGAGCTGCTTCCCGATCTTCACTTAAATCTATTAAAAAACAAAAATATTGCACTGATTCTTCTCAAATTTTGTTTGTACATATTTTTGCAAAATACAAGAGACTTTACCAGACATGATCAGGATCGGTCCATTTTTGGACCAAGTCCCTATATAGATATAGCATCCGATATGAACTTTTTCATATCTTCAGCCAAAAAAATTAATAAAAATCCCACTCAAATTTGGTTTTTGCTTATTTTCTATGTCCAGTTAGTTGGGCCTAAGAGATAGGGTCTCTAAACGCATGGTATAGGGTATCGTATAGTCGGTCTAGACCGACTATAATTTTCTTACTTGTTTTTATTAAAAATTACTAAGCAACTTTATAACTGCACTTCTTCATCATCTTTCTGATCGTCTACTTCATCGTCTTCCTCATCGAAACAACCGCAATCATCAGATTAAATTCAAATGAAAACCAAATGCTTCTTATAAAAAGTTTCAACCAAAATGTCATGTTAAGCTTTTATGAAACTCTTTGTATGCTCAGTTTATTATTTTTACAATACGAAACACCAAAAATTCAGAGTGACACAAATTTGGACCTAAGATATGAAATCAGTTTGGTGTAAATGTGTCCGCAATTTTGATTTTTGAAATGTTAACTTCAGATTCGAGATCAGCTACCCCGAAAACCCCTTAAGACAAAGTTTAGTGGAAATGCGCTTAGTTTTGAGAAAAATGGTCCGTCATTTCGGTTTTTGAAATTTTTAATTCTGATTTGAGATCAGTGACACCGAAAACCCCTAAAGACAAAGTTTAGTGGAAATGCGCTTAGGTTTGAAAAAATGGTCCGCCATTTTGTGTCCGCCATTTTGATTTTCGAAATTTTGACTTCAGATTTGAAATCAACCATCCCGAAAACTAAATAGTACACATATTTACGCGGTTCGGAAGACCCGTTTATTTAATGTCAGCTTTTCGGTACAAATACCCCATAGTGCGGCGGGTTGTGGCGGAAGCATAAGTATACATAGGGTTAAAGAAGACACGTTCACCTATCTCAGGGTATTATACGTTCCTTATTCCGTTTTTTCCCTAGAAGTTATATTCTACTAAATTTGAAATTTGACAAGAATATAGTAGTTTAATAAATATTTCATATCACCCCCAATATTAAACGGTAGGGCTGTGACCACTTACAACAACTAAAGACCACAATCCTACCAACCTTGTAAAACGGACGGCAGGTCATAGTTGATGACAAAAAAAACAAAAAAATCACTTTTTCCTCAGATTAAAAAAACTGTTGAGTTTGACGGCATGCCACGCCCACAATTAGCAATAATTTAAGTGCCTATTATAAGCAACTTTCGAGTTTCGATTGTGGTCGAATTAACTGATCGAACGAATTTTCATTTGGTATTATGGCGCACATTCGACAAAAAATAGCGCTATTGTGAATTTCACTTAATTGGATTATTCACAATAGTACATATTTATCAGCTGGCACTATAGATAAACATTGGTTCTTTACAAATTTATTAAAGAAAAAAAAAATTAATTATTGATTAACATGGATTTATGGTTCTATGATCGTCTGATGAAGATAAATGCTTCGTCGTGAGAGATGCTCCCACTACGTAAGTCTGCGAGGTTTTAACAAAGGCTACCATTTGTTTACAGATTTATAGCAAATTTTCGACTGCAAGGAAGCGTTTATGGAATTGATGTTTACTACAGATGAACTGCTGCGGCAGTGCACACAAGGCAGATCAATCTCATGAGATTAAAATAATTTACAATTTATATTTTCAATGAGTTTTACAAACTGCCATCCAGCATCGAAAGCAAAATTGTGTTCGATTGAAAATTCGTTGTACAACGAAATTTTCGACCGTGCTGCCGGCTCATAATACGAATTTGGCATTCGATAGTCGATCTTCGATAGCCAGCGAAGATCGAAGTTCGAATTCAACTCATAATAAGGGCCTTAATCTAATCTTTTGGCTACCTCAATTAGGATATATTAGCTACAAAATGGAGGTAAAATTTTTAAAATCCGTGACAAAAAAATTTGACTTTTGGCCACTGAAATCAACATTTCAGCCACAGTGCGACGCTGAAAACAAGCTATAGAGTGCTAAAAATATTACAACTGTTTCAGAGTAGGAGAACTGTCCAGGGGAAAATATGACACTACTATTAAATGATCTTACAGGAAAACTCTTCTGATATTTTTATTTTTTTTATAGAATTTATTTCGAGTATGGCAAAGTTTTCTATTTAATATGCTTGAATGCATTTTCCTATAAAATATTCCAGATTTATAAAGCCATCTTAAATAAATATTTTTTGATTATATTTTTAAGTAGGTGATCTTAATTTCCACCGACAGCCAAACTCAAGGTCATTTCAACATCCAATTCTCCGTGTTATAAAGATACAGAAAATGTTTTCTTTATTGGGTCCACATATTTGTTTCTAACTATTATAATGCATCCTCCAGGGTTGATAAAATCAATTAGTAAAACATGTACATACAATATAAATTTAATATGTACTCGTATTTCTCTTTGGATATCTTTCGATGAAGATAGTTTCCCAAATAAACTGTGTCAATCTCATATGTTTTCATTGTTATTAACTTGATATTTCTCTTTGTTTTCTGACACTTTATTTATTTCTTAGCAATTTTGGCATTTGTTTCATGATATTCGAACTTTTTTTCTATTATTTATGGCAAACGTGACTTTGCGTTTAACTAACTGTACACATGTTAAAATTATGTTTTATTTTTTGTAAGTTATGTGTATGACATTTGTATAGATGTAGTATTTACATATACTCGTAGGTAACCTAAAATCCAAAAACAAATTCGAACTACGTCCATACAAGGTGTGTTTCCTAACTAGAAGAAATAGTTATTTAAATATTTATACATTAATCAAACTCATCAAACTACCAAACATATTTTGAACTGTTCTATGACAGAATTGTGATGAGAGGGGTTTACTCCATCATAGCATTATTAATGTTCTTATTAACTCGTTGAACAAAAGGAACTTGATAGAAAAATATTAATAACTAATATAAACCAACTTGAACGCAACTTGTTGTTGTTGTTTATTACCACCATAAGCTTAAAATGGAAATAAATTAATAAAATCGAAATTGAAGTAGTAAAATAAATTACTAATATTTTTACTATTTCATTGATAGCGAACAATGGATTTCACATCACTCCATATATAGATTATATGGTATAGAGTTGTTGGAAACGATTTATGGAGCATACGGCACATAATAAGATGGGTTTGGTAGTCTGAAATTGTTCTTTTCGGTTTATATTGTGTTGGTATTAAAAATCTATCGCTTCGATGAGCATGTACATCTGTTACGTGCCATACCACATTATAGGCATTTTTAATTAACTCGACCGAAGCACGCAAAGTGCATTAATTTAATCGTTAACAATCGAATATACGACTATATACAAATATAGTATACAAACATCTATAGATACGCATATGTTAGTAATATGTGGCCAACATAATGAGGGGTGATTTGGTATTATCACTTTTCTCTAGAACATTATATTGTGTTTGTTGGCAGTTTAATTTCATAAATTAATTAACGAAAAAAATCTACCTAAAAGACGTTTTTGACAACAATAGAGTAGTGTTATAAAAATAAATGAATGACGACTAACTATAATAATATTCATATGTACGTGTATAAGTATACATATATATTATATGTATATGTATATCATAATTTTGGATATACATATTTTATATTCATATGCATGTATATACTCGTACAAGTATATTTAAACGTTTTTTGATTTATAGATTTACAAGGATTGGGATTTGTTTGTTCAAGCATTAAATGAAATCTTCAAGTAAGAAAACTTCAAAACATAGAAAAAGGATTTTGATGATGAGAGCAATTTCCATTTCACGCTTAATAAAATTTTAGGGATTTGACCAAAAAATCCCTTTTATTCACAACCCAACGAATCATTTCAAAAAAAGTTGTTCATTTTAATGTGTGGAATTTATGACACTTAATTATTATACAGTCATCAAATTGTGGAATTTCTCACATGAGTGGAATGAAAGAATTGTATTCTTATTTACACGTATACCTACATACATACACAGTGCCTACCACAAAAAAATTCATTCATACCATACTTTTTAGAGTCCTATCCGAAGTACAGAGATTTATTCATCAGTGAAAGCCAACATGGTTGCATTCTGGATTATATTAAATTAATTTCATAAATGTATGTTTTATACGTTTAAATGTATAAGCGGTGGGAAAATATCGAATTACCAAAAGCATTGTGACATACTGGACTCCAGAAATTTCTGCTGTTGCACTCTCAGAAGGCTTCAATAATTATAATCGTAAGCATCTCTCTTAAATTTAGAATTATAATTATCATTGCTTCTTCATTATTCGATCTGATACCGCAATTCTAATTCATTTTTCTCCACTTGTGATTGTACTAGATATGAAGAAAGTTACTATATCTTTCACACGTTTTATCAATACTTTCACGTCATTATTTGTTGACTAAACATCTTTTAGAACTAAACTTAGTGTATGGCCAAAACACGGCATGTATCTTATTTTTAATAATTTTACATTTTCAGTTACAATAGTTGACATTTTCCATTTTTAAATAATTTTCGGTATATCTGTTATCTTTACAATTGAAATTACTGCAGATATTAATTTTTCAGTTATTTCCTTGTAGTAGATAATTCATAATTGGACATTTTTTAATATATTCTTTAACTTTTTTGGGCATTTTCATACGCATGTGGTAAAAGAACATAACCCACGAGATGGAAGTGTAAAATTGCTATCAAATTCTTTAAAAGCAACTTCTTCTACAAAATTGAACGGTTGAAAATTATTAATTTCCGCAAAAGAAATTTGTGTCACATCGTACGTTTCTTAAGATTACAAAAAAAAAAAAGATTGTAATTGTCGTTGAACAGAACGGTGCAACCTTCGCATTCTTCTCTTTTGCAAATATCGCATTTTCAATTGCATTTTCCACCAGTACCAGGCACTGTTGTCATTCTTAGAACTAAGGGGATAATTTTATGATAAAACTCACTTTAAAGCTAAAATAATATAATATTTTACACACCTTTAGAAAAAAACACGAGCTCTACTTTAATCGTTAATAAGTACATCATAATTTGTATATAACTTGATTATTTCACAGCTTAACCCTTTCACGACCAAACCTAAACTGCTGGAAATTTTTTTTTTTTTTTTTTTTTGTGGATTCATACTTAACGACCCAACATTTCTAAACAAAAGTGTCGTCATAAATATTTTTTTTAAATTCCTTCAAGGAAAAAATCCATGGGCCATATAGGTATATCCCATTGGTCGTCAATGGTCAAAATTAGCAACTAATTTACTCAGCTCAAAGCAAGTCAGTGATTTGTGTTTTTATTTTTTACAGAATAACTGTAGCTTTGATTTTGTATTTGTTGTAAATTTATAAATCTGTGGTCACAAGCGATAACCGCCTAAGTCAACTTAAGAATTATTTGAGTTGTGTATGCTATCATAATCTATTAAGACCGGTTTATATTAGTGTTAAATCCCCATTTCTCTAACACTTTTTATTAAAAAGTTATTAATGAAAACATACTGACCTAAGTCGTAACAAAGCCCCATTACATTTATATTAACAGTTATTTTTCACGAAAGAATGATTTTCGCCGATTTGAGCTATGTATACTATCATATTCTGCTAAAAAATATTTATATTTATGTGAAATCCCCATATCTCTAACACTGCTTTTTAAAAAGATACTGATACAAATATTCTGACCTAAGTCGTAATGAAGCCCCATTACATTTATATAAAAAGCTACTTTTTTCAAAAGCATGATTTTCGAGTTAGGCGGTTATTGCTTATGACCATAGAAATATAGATCACAGAGAATCGATTACTGCCTTTTTAATTTGTACTAAAAATGGGAAGAAAAATCGTTCCTTTTGTAAAACCTTTTTGTTTCACAGAAAACTGTAATTGCTTCGAAGATTAGCATAATTGATTTAATATTTTTGAGATATTTAGAATTAATCTTTTTTTAAGTCTTTTTATTTATAGTTTAATTAATTGTTGATTTAATATTATGAATTTTTTTAATTTAATAAAAATATAAAACTATAAAACATCTTTTTTACCCGTACTGAATTTTGCTGAATAATAAACCGATTACAAATATTTTGGTGTTTCTGAAAACCATAAATACTGGTCCATGTTATATCAAATATCCAAATATCATTTTAAAAAAATCACAACTTTCAGACTTTGGGGTCACCGTCTTAGGTCCTGAGATCACATGTACCATTTATTTGGTATGGTCTGAAAGCTAAAACTATCCTCTGTCGACTCAAGTCAGCTTCAAAAAAATCTGTTGTCCCATTGGTGGTGCAAGATTTAAATAAAATAATATTTTTAGATACTTTTAGAAAACCGCGAACTCTACTTTAATAGTTAACTAGCAAGACCCAGCCCTCGAACTTTGAGTGCAAATTCTAGCAAATTTTTTTCTTCATTAAATTTTTTTCGTTCAGTGTATTTTTAATCTATATATTAGGGCGGGTGGACAGGACAAGGAAAATCGTATTCTAGCGATCAAAATAAGAAACTTTGCCCGAGGAACCATACATCTAAAACAAATTCTGATGTCCCGACTTTTGACCTGTCTGTCTGTCTCACTTTGACCCATTTAGACGGCCATTTAACTTTGGACGGCCGACCCACCCATGGCAGTGGCACACGCTCTGGAACACCTTGGGGGGTTCCCCATACAGACATATCAAAAAATCACCATTTTTTGTTAAGAATTTGGCTGACTATGTTTGATTTAATATTAAAATTAACACTCAGAAGATCGATCGGATGAGGGTAAATAACTTTTAGATCACTCCGTGACTAGGCGTGACTACCCCAAAATTAATCTGTAGCCACAAAAAGACTATGGGCCAAGTTTCAGATCAATTGCATGAGGGGGAATGGGGTTGCCCCGCTGCAGACAGACAGACAGAAAGACAGGTCAAAAGTCGGGACATCAGAATTCGTTTTAGAGGTATGGTTCCTTGGGCAAAGTTTCTTGTTTTGATTCATAGAATAGGATTTTCCTTGTCAGCTGAGAGATTTTTTTATTTGAAGCTTATGTATTTTATGTATGCATTTTACTCCAAAAAATATACCAGATGGTGCAAATCTGTAAATTTGGTGTACATATGCATAGAAATACCTTTCAAATGGTATATGATTTCTCAAAATCAGTTAAAAATTAAAGGTCTAAAATATGTCACAAGAAATCACCTTGCTATTTATATTATAGATAAGCATTACAGTTAAAAAAAAAATAAATGTACACATCGCATATAGAAAAAAAGGACACCCTTACACACACACACTACAAACATAAAATATAGTTGTTAACAGCACAGTACAATTAAATTTTAGGGAATCCCTAGTTATAATAAAATCTAAGCGGATGTCATTGCAATAGTGTGAACCAGAGAATGACAAAATTATCATTTTGAGTACTCCTAAAGTATTAGTGTTCAAACATGTATGAGTAACTGACGTTAAAAATAAAACGATGCACATACACAGCATATTGGTACTTATATAACTACAAGCGTGTGTAGTCGCTGTTTATACGACCACTCATGCAATGTTGTTAGCCAGTACAACTGGATATAAGTAGAAGTTGTGTATGTTACCTGCTATACCCATACTTATAATTATTATAGGTATACTTAGAGTATATTTATGCTTCAGTATACTTAGAGTATACTTAGACTAGTATAAAGACGTGTGTTTTTGGTATTACAATTATATATAACTAAGTGAAAGAATTTAATTTTAAATAAGATTAAAAAAAAACACATTTTGTGCATACCATTGAATAATAACAATTAGTCCATAGTACTTAAACAACAATAACAAAACAAAACAAGTAAGAAAATTATAGTCGGTCTAGACCGACTATACGATACCATGCGTTTAGAGACCCTATCTCTTAGGCCCAACTAACTGGACATAGAAAATAAGCATAAACCAAATTTGAGTGGGATTTTTATTAATTTTTTTGGCTGCAGACATGAAAAAGTTCATATCAGATGCTATATCTATATGGGGACTAGGTCCAAAAATGGACCGATCCTGATCATGTTTGGTAAAGTCTCTTGTATTTTGCAAAAATATATACAAACAAAATTTGAGAAGAATCAGTGCAATATTTTTGTTTTTTGATAGATTTAAGTGAAGATCGGGAAGCAGCTCTATATGGGGCCTATGACTAAGACTTGTCTCATAGGGATCATTTTTGAACTACTCATTAATGGATGTAATAAACGCATACAAACCCAATTTGAGTAAGATCTATATGACAATTTGGATCTTATGGCAATTTATGTCGATTTCATAGGGGTCATTTGTATGGGGGCTAGGTCTGAACATGGACCGATTCTCACCAATTTCAATAGCGTTCATCCTATGGCCAATGGAAGCTTAAAAATTTAAAATTTCATGAAAATATTTTCATATTTGCGACCTGCAGTTTGATTAAAAGGTTTACATGGACACACAGACGGAAGAACGGACGGACGGATATCGTTAAATCGAATCAGATAGTGATTCTGATTCGATCGGTATAATACAAGATGGGCCTAGGTCAAATATTTTTAGTAGTTACAAACAGCAGCACAAAGTCATTATACCCAAACCACATAGTGGTATAGGGTATAAAAACATAAAGCGAACATCAAGTGAAGACGTAAACGCACAATGACTAAAAAACACAGATCCAATAACAATTCGCTGAAAGCAAATCAGCCAAAATCAACAACTTATAACTAGAAGTTAATAAAGTAATTGTTCAAAAATCGACAAAAATAACAATATCACCTATAACAGTATTGAAGTGTAAAATAGAAGAACTTCATGAAATATGTAGAACAAATTAAATTTGTGAGTATTCCATTAGAAAAATTTCAATCGGTCTGTTTTGTCGTTGTAAAGAAAGTTTTGATAAGGTTAATACTGCTCTTACAGACTCATATGAATTTTTCATATATGCGAGTAAACCCGAAAAACACTATAAAACTCTTTTATTCGCACTTGATAAGTAGGACCCCAACAATAATTAGCAAAAGCTTGTAGAATTGGGCTTAAGTTGGGCTTTAGACGTAAAATATGTGGCTAAAATAAGAATAATCACAACGTCAAATATTTCATTTGGAAGTTAATTTTGAGGGACAGTCCATAACGAAAAAAAGAATTAAAACAAAATTTTTCTGCCATAGAGTTGGAGTTGGAAAAAACAAAATTACTACAATTGTCAAATGTTTGGCCACAGTTCCAACAGGTGTAAGGTTAAAACGTTCTGTGCAAACTGTGCCGGAACGCACAAAACAACCTAATGTAAGGTGCCAACTATCAAATGTGCTAATTGTAGTGGCGACCACAAATCATTTTCTGCTAAGACAACGTTTAAAACCAACACAGCCCACAGTGGAATCGCTTCATACACTTCTTGGCGAAAAGTATAAGAAGAGCTCGTAGAATATTGAAATTTGCCCCAGAGATTTTTATGAACTCGATTAAGAAAAAATTTAAAGTTTCATCGAAATTAACCACCCCCATATAACTCGAAAATGTTTTTTCGCGCCAAATTTTTATTTCTTCACCAAGACTTTAGAAACTTGACACAATTTCTCAGTGTTATGAAGATGAGATATCTGAAAAGTTTCATGAAAATCTGCTGCGCCCATCGCCTATATTAAAAATCTCATTACTTGACTTATCAGTATTTTGAAATAAAAATGTTTGCAAAACGTAAAAAATATGTCACGCCCACCACCCATACACCCCAACAAAAGTTTTTTATTTAAAAAATTTTGTTTTTGAAATAAACTGAAAAATTTTTGTAATTCGGCTTAAGTAATAATATTTTTCCATAAAAAAAAACTAACTGAAACAAGATAATGACTGATAAATATTTGTACGTGTATGCAATTATAGCCTTTATTCATCTTCTATTATTTCTTTAACGACATCATCAAGTTCCAAAACATGTTTATGAGGTTGACGTCTTATGCTAGTTGTGTAAGGATCTGACAATATAAGAAGGCGATGGCTTGATCTCTCTACAAAACTACATCATTACATTTTTGATATTCTAAACTTGAAAAACTGACTTTGCAGCAAAATCCCACAGGGCGACCCGTTCCTCGTAATAATAATAGCATTAAACCTATAAATTACAACAGCGATTTTGCGTCAAAATGTTCTTAATTCTACAGGGGTATGGCAACTTAACAACAACAGCAATTTTAACAGCAATTGTAGCAGTGATTTATTCAGAAGTTTGAGGTAATAACAAACGTCGCATATAAATTTCTTTCATAATGGCGAATGTCCTTAATATTGTTACTCGGAATGCACAACAAATTCTTAGAATTGTTCCAGTTCTTAAAAAACCACAACATGGATGTATGTATAGTGTCAGATAGATGGCTTAATTCAAATATTTCTATAAGGCACAGAGATTATTTTGTCTGTAGAAACGATAGAGAAGTCGTAAGAGGAGGCGGGGCGTTGCATTCAACACAATTTAATACTAAGTTAATTGAAAATATTGGAGTTAAAATTTTTACTAAAGTTGGTAATGTAAATATTTTTTCTTATCACTTTCCAGGCGGTTCCGCTGGTGTAGACAGTAATAGGAACCAACTTTTTTCATATGATATACGCATGCGCAGTAGTATAAATGAAAGATACATTCTTTGAGGTGATTCTAATAGTAGATATCGGAATTGAGGCTGTTTAAGAACAAACTGTTGGGGAAATACCTTAAATCAAAAACGTGCATCATATAACATCAATATTATTTATCCTGCTTGTGTCAGTAGACAGGGATCTATGCTAGACTTTTTTTTAAACTAATGTACCAAATATAATTTCATCTACAGTTGTTTTAAATAACCTTATTTCTGACCACGTACCAAACAGTTCGAATGATTCTCACAGCTCGAATGATACCACGTCTAGTTTAGTTTTGCTTGACTAAAAACATGCAAATTGGTTAACTTTCTAGAGATACCTTATGAGAAATACAAACATTCCCAATACTAGGGCTATAACTTCTAATGAGCAAATCGATTCGGCGAAACTGGCGACGATATTGTAGCCTGACAAATTTCTATGAGATGAAAATTCTTAGTAGAAAAACTAAAAAATATGTATTGGTCCAATTCTCTGGCAACTTTGGACAAAAATGTAGCTCCGTTCCGGAGTTGATATTTTCTACAACAAATTTGATAAATTCCGACATACATTTCATAATTTCTGATATACATTGGATGTGTTCTGAAATACATCCGATAATTTCTGAAATACATTTGATAAATTCTGAAATCCAATTGATGTTTTCTGAAAGACAATTGACTATTTCTGAAACCAATTGATGTTTTCTGAAATGCAATTTATTATTTCTGAAAATTAATTGATGATTTCTGAAATACAATTAATACTACTAGCAGATTCCAGCGCTCGAAATTCGAGTGCAATTTCTAGGCAACTTTATTTTTAACTTAGCCAATTCACAAATCAACACTTTGTTGTTTATTATTATTGTGAATGAAGATAATAAACTCATTAACAAACACATTAACAAATTTAATAAACACACACATAGCATATATATAAATTTATGTGTTAGTAGCAACTTTAAATGCAATTTACTCAAAAAGGAAAAAATTTTAAAATCTCTAAATCTGCAAAACGGCTAAAAAGAAATACCTTTCAAATAATATACGTTTGGTCAAAATCGGGATAAAAGGGTAGAACAGATCATCGGTAACAAAAAATCGCCTAGCCTATTAATATTATAGATTCTATACTATATCTGAAAGTCAATTGATGTTTTCTGAAATACAATTGATACTTTTTGAAAATCAATTGATGTTTTCTGAAATATAATTGGAAGAGGTGTAGTGTTCTGCCAAAGGCAATTTTTTTTAAGGCCGATGCCAAAGTTTGACAAAATTTTTCCAAATTCGGTCTAACCGAATTTCCTATTAAAATCATAAAAAAAAAATCAGATGTTTGTTTTTTTAAATAATTTAGTTTATAAAAAAAAATTTTAAAAAAATCTCATTTCACTTATAAAACTTCATAGCTATACACACATCCATACAATCTGTTGTATTCATACGCCCATGTCATTTAATTGGTGATGTACTCTAGCTAAATTTCCATACTTGTGTACACTTTATATTCGGAAGTATATATATGACATGCATCCAAGAATTTATATATACTAGCAGATTCCAGCTCTCTAAATTCGAGTGCAAATTCTGGGAAATTTTATTTTTTCATTAAATAAAGACCCTAAAGGTATGCTAATCAATTACAGCCAATTCACAAATCAACACAAAAAAACAAACTAATTTTTATTACAAAAACATTAACAGATTTAATAAACACATACATAAGCATTGTATAATTTTATGTATATGTTAGTAGCAACTTTAAATGCTATTTACTCAAAATAAAGGAAAAAATTTAAAAATCTGTAAATCTGCAATACTGCTAAGAAGATATACCTTTCAAATAATATACGTTTGGTCAAAATCGGGATAAAACGGTGGAACAAAACGTCGGCCACAAGGAATCGCCTAGCCTATTAATATTACAGATATAATCTATAATATTTATAATATTAAGTTAGTCGTGTAGACATGTTTGGTATTGGTATGATTGAAGTATACCCATAACTGTAGCATCACAATTGAGTGTAAGAAAATATTTTAGGTGTTTCATGCCTGCGTAAATACTTAATTTACTTTTGTTTTTGAGTACTTATTGTCACTATCGGATGTGTACCGTCGCACTGTGGCTCAAATTTTGATTTCATTGGCCAAAAGTCAAATTTTTTTTTGTCATCGATTTTTAAAATTTTTACTCCTTTTTGTAGCTTATATATCCAGATTAAGGTAGCCACAAAATTAGGTTAAACTATTGATAATTGTGGGCGTGGCATGCTGTCAAACTCAACTGTTTTTTTTAATTCAGCAAAAGGTGTTTTTTTTTTGTTTTTTATCAAAAATAAATGGTTACTACTCGCAAGCTATCATCGATATTGGCCTGCGGTCTTTTTTATAATGTTAGTAGGATTATAGTCTTTAGTTTTTGTAAGTAGTCACAGTTCTAACGTTTGATATTAGGGGCGTTATGAAATATTTATGAAACCACTATATTTTTCTCAAATTTAAACTTTAGTGGAATAGAACTTCTAAAGGAAGTAAGGGAACAAGAAACGTATACCACCCGGAGAAAGGCGAATGTATCCTGTTTAACCCTATATATACTTTTGCACCCCCCACGAGCCCCCGGTAGAACACTTTTTTCATTTTAATGAAATTACTCTAAAAAAATTACTCTAAAAAAAATTTTGTTTTTTTACTTTAGACTACGTAAAAGTAAAATAATTAAATAAAATACCTGCGAAAGGGTTTATTGGCTTTATTTTGATCAGCAAAAAAATAAGTCATAAAATGATCACAATAGGTTCTACAGTAAACAAATGATCTCTTTCTTAATTTACCTGTTGTCAAATTTAAGGGTCAACCAAAGTCATAAACAATTTTATAAGTTTGTCAATAATCGCGGCACTAAACCACTAAAGATAAAAAACCACCCCATATTGGCGAGAAACTAATTAGTTTTACCTGATATTGAAGTCTGGATAACAAGTGCAGTTTTGTTCAATTTAAGTACTACCTGCTATGAAATTAAAGATCAATGTGTGAATAACATGTACCTAAAAATGTATAAAATGACGGATTCTATAAGGGATTACTCAATAATAAGTTAATACTTCAAGTGTACGGACGTATATTCGCAAGTGATAAAAAGTGATAAAAAAGTGATAACAGACGCAAATAAAAATATTGAGAAAAATATGGAGAACTTTAGTTATAAAGAACTGGCCGAAGAGTATTTTCGAAACAAAAACCAGGAAGATGTTCTTAGTTACGTTAAAATAAAATTAAACTTAAATTCGTCTAGTACCGAAATACAAGAGCAATTATCTAATTTCGTCAAAGTACTAAAAAAACGATTGAAAGAAGTTAACTACTGTAAACAAAAGTTTTATAATAAAAGTGCAAACTGGTTAGAAGGCCAACTTAATGTTGGTGGAGAAACAGCAAAGCTAGATAAGGCTGGAAGACCACGCAAATCATTGGACAACTGCAGTGATAGATCTAAGAGGCGGAAACTTAAAAATTTTAACGAGGAAATTGGTTCTACAAATATAAAAGAATCTTTTCTACATCAATTACGAGCACAAAACCAATTAACAAAAGTGGATATCATTGAAAAAACTTGTAATGCTAGTCCAGTGAGAACAAAGCGAATTCTTAAAAGTATACCAACTCCGAGCGATGCAAAACAGTTCACAAATGAGGAGGCATTAGCATTATTTCTGGATTTGAAATTAACAAAACACCAATATATTCAGCTCAGATTGCGTGCGATTGAAAAAGGCTCAAATATGTATCCAGCATATCATCACATAACAGCTGCTAAAATAGACTGTTTGCCATCAAAGGACACTATTACAATCACACCAATTTCGGCAGAAGTACAACTACAACCTTTACTTGATCACACAGCCAAACGCTTGCTACAATCAATAACAGGAACTGAGTTAAAGAAATATGGAAACACAAAGTTAATTCTATTTTGTAAATGGGGATGTGATGGTTCCTCGGGACAAAAACAATACAAACAAGTTGTATGTGAAAATATTTCGGACTCAGATATGTTCATGGTATCATTTGTACCATTGCGATTGAAAAAGATTTTGGAAGATTCGGAGCCTTCGAGTAGTACAACGCAAACAATGGATATTTGGAAAAATGAGACACCATCTTCTACGAAATACTGCAGGCCAATCAAATTTGAATTCAAAAAAGAAAGTCATGATGCCATTAACAAAGAAGTTAGTGATATCAAGGCCCAAATAGCAACACTACAGCCATTACAATTACAGTTAGATGGGCAGCAAATTGAAGTAAGCTACCAATTAGTGCTGACAATGATAGATGGAAAAGTAGGTCAGGCTTTGACTAACACGAAGGCTGCATCCAGCTGCATTATATGCCAAGCAACATCAAGCCAATTAAACCAAGTCCCGACAAAATCATTCGATAATACCGATGCCTTCGAATTTGGATTATCACCACTACATGCAAGAATACGACTTATGGAACACATACTAAAAATCAGTTATGATTTGGATTTCGGGCCTTCAGGATCAATAAGAAACAACGAAACCAACAAAGAGTTAAGAACTTCAAAAAAGAAACATGTTCAAGATGAATATCGCCAATTTGGATTGATTATAGATCAGCCAAAACAAGGGTCAGGCAATACAAATGATGGCAATACCGCAAGAAGATTCTTTTCAGATCCAGAAACAGCATCTGAAATAACAGGAGTGGATTTAAACCTTATTTTCAGATTTAAAATAATCCTAGAAGTACTTGCGTGCAATGAAGAAATTGACTCTAGAAAATTTGGAGATTATGCTAAGGAAACTGCAAAAATATATACAACCAACTACCCATGGAGAAATATGTCTGCAACAGTCCACAAAATCCTTTATCATGGAGAAGATGTCATTAAATATCATTTGGTGCCACTTGGAGATCTATCAGAGGAGGCTCAGGAAAAAAGGAACAAGGATTACAGATTTTATAGACAGCACAATACTAGAAAAATGTCACGAAATTCCACAAATGAAGATCTATTTAATATATTATTGGCAACGTCAGATCCGTTCATCTCCAGTATTCGAAATCAATGGAAAGTGGAACATCGGGATTTAGATAAAGAAGCCAAAAAACTACTAAAGAACAGAAATAGCACAGAACAAAATATGGAATATTTGCAATCAATATTTGAGTCTAATGAATAATAACTATAATTGCCTTTCATTGTTATTTAAGTACGAAAAACATAGTATTAGTAAAAAATAATAATAAACAGAACCTACCATTGTTACAAATGCTATTTAAATCTATTGCAGTTTTTATTCTTAAAAGGTTTCCCACATATGAATGCAATGTTTTAATAGATAAGAAAGATTCAAAAAATAAGAACCCATATTTTCATATCAAAATTAAAAAAAAAATTAGAATCATTGCGCTAATGTTTAGCAGATTTATTTAGCTAGTGTAACAAATTAGGCAGCAAACACTAATAAATTTTTCTGTAGTAATAATAATATTCCTTGAGTGTCAGCAAATTGCAAATTTGATAGCAAACATTTTTAATTTTTTAGTAATACTAGTTAAATTTCTAGTGAATTTTACTATTTTGTTGCGTGTAAAAATTTTTTTGAGTGTAAAAATTTTTTTGAGTGTAAGCATTAAAAAAATTTCATTATTACAAAAAATGTTTATAATAATTATTTAACTCCAAATATGACACTTTCTAATAAATAAAAATAAATAAAAAAAAAACATATATCACGCTAAAAGTTAAAAAAAATCAAAAGTTAAACTTTGACCTAGAATTCCTTAAAAAGTACTCAATCAATTTAAATGAAATTCACACTGAGTCAAGACCAACTATCTATCTATCTATTAAAAAAAACAGTACTAAAATATTTTGATCGGTTCAAAAGTTACAGAATTTTGGCCAATGAAAAATGATTTTCAGCCACTGTGCGTCGTCACACAATTTTTAAACCCTCATTTTATTCGACAGTTTTCTAAGCTATCGATAGTTTCGATATTTGAAAACTATCGATATTATCGATAGTGCTATCGATAAAGACAAAAAATTTATTTTTCACCTCATACTCTGCTTTCAATCTGGATTATAGAATACACAATGAGATGGGACATGTTTTCCGGACTGTTTCCCGAATTATCCTGATTGGCGCGATTAGCTGATAAAAGTTTATTTTCACATTTCATCGGCCTACATTTTGCGCGAAAGCTTTACACACAGACGGTCGGACGGATCGACTAAGAAAATCGATCGATATAATAAAAATTGAGTGTGGCGAATCAGTATTTCTGATAGTTACAAACATTAGCACAAACTCATTGCACATTTACCTAGTGGTGTAGGGTATTAAAAAATTCTATAAAATAATGAAAATAAAATTGTGAAAGTTTAGTATAAATTATTGCCTTACATTCATGCTTACACACATATGCATTGTATGTATATTCGAATGCATGCATTAGGGGTATAACTTTGCCAGAATTCTTTTAAAATATCAAAACGACCCTATCCATTGTAATAATAAAATGAAATAGTCGATATATATAATATAATAATGATTACTTAGTATTTAGAATAATTATGTCAATAATTTAATAGTTAAATGATTGTTTATTATCTAATGACAATTATCTAGAATGAGATATTATTTAACATTAAAGCACCGTTTCATGCGAGAATTATGATGTGTATGAGTACAACAGCATATGCGACTATCATACTCGTTACACCATACCATGTATAACATATACTTATACTACAATGTTCGGTATAAGTAAATTATTTTTTATTAAATCTATAATATTAATAGGCTAGGCGATTTCTTGTGACTGATGTTTTGTTCTGCCCTTTTATTCCGATTTTGACCAAACGTATATTATTTGAAAGGTATTTCTTTTTAGCCGTTTTGTAGATTTACAGATTTTTAAATTTTTTCCTTTATTTTGAGTAAATTGCATGTAAAGTTGCTACTAACACATACATAAAATTATACAATGCTGTGTGTGTGTTTATTAAATTTGTTAATGTGTTTGTAATAAAAATGAGATTGTTTTTTGTGTAGATTTGTGAATTGGCTACTTTAGCATACTTTTAGGGTCTTTATTTGCGCTCGTATTTCGAGGGCTGGAATCTGCTAGTATATATTAAAAAGCTACTTTTAATTAAAAACACACAATATAACAGAGTGGTTAAACATCCGAAACTGTTTGAACAAAAAATTTTTTATTGAAAGTTTTATGGGTCACTAAATTCAAAAGAAATGCTTCGGATTAAGGATTTTTTTTTTTTTTTTTTGATTTCAAACAAAATTTCGCTAAATTTACATAAAATAACATTCTACAGTGAGAGAAAAATGTGCGTTCTATCTATGAGGTCAATAAAATATGAACGCAATTTTTTTAATGTATTTATTCCAAATTGATCCAAAGAAATTGTTTAGTGGCCACCATGTGGTGATAGGGAATGATTTTGGTTATATCCCTAATGTACATACCTAATAAAAGCTCTTTTAGAATATTGGACTTTCTTGTTGAAAATGTTTTATAGTTTAATTATGAACTAGAGATCGATTAGTTCAAATAGAAAACTTGACGAACATAAACACTTATGTTTATTTTTGTATGTGACAGCATTTAAAGACAACTAACATTTTCGTAAGCTTGAAATATAATTGGCCTTCGATATACGTTAATTGGTATGTATATACTTATGTACGAATTTATAGCAATACTTGAGACGAAAAATTGTGCACAATAATTGAGTGTGTTGTACAACAGAGTTTCCGTTAAGTGCACTGAATGTTTAATGTTTCTTACAGAAAGTCAAGGACATAAAATACACAAATCAATTTGTTCAACAAAACAACTTTGAACACATTCATAAATGAGTAACAACAATAGCTGCTAAAGACATGTCATCACTCATCGTTTAGCTATAGTTCGAACTATTTCCAGCCTGTAACAAGTGGCAAACATTCTGCGAAAAGCAATTACGAGTATTTGTACCAAGTAATCAGGATCATATGTTGACATAAGGAAACTACTTTTTAATATAAATATGCACATAAAGAAAATAAAGTTCAATAAAACAAGCGGATTAACTCAATATGATGATTTCTATTATGCTTCGTAAACTCTGTTTTTACAGATATTATTATTTCAAAGACATTCCAATCACCACCATTAGTAAGAATAAAAGTGTATTTGAGTTTGTCAGTTACATACTTATATTTGAATACCGATATTCTGGTATTCGAGCAAATAAACTAATGAAAACAATAAAACAAAGCAAAAAAAAAACAATTTACAACTTTATTGTTTGGGATAAAACAATACTCGTAAAGAAAATCAATGCATTTGAATCACTTCACACTGAGAAAACTTATTCGAATTTATTACCAATTGAATTGGGTAAAGCTATCGTCTCCACAGTAAATAATTTGTCGTCGGTTTGCAATCTTATTATCCATACCATCAGCGGATTTAAAAAACAAACATCTTCGAAGTCGACGACTGTTGTCAACAACTTAATTGGATTCCATGGATTTGAATTTATTTTGTAGTTTTGGTTTTTTTGTATTATGTAGTATCGGTTTCGTAATGTAAAAAAAGAATATTTTTACAAAAGTCGAACAACTAGTCAAACGTAATACTGAATCGGTTTCCTTGCCATTAAAGTTCTGATAAAAAAATATATTTACTTTTTTGTGTTTATTGATTACTAATGAAATATAATACACTATAATAAACAGTAGTGAGGACCGAAAAAACCGAAAAATCGTATATGCGGAAAATAAACTAGGAATCATACTGAGGCAACTTTGATGAATATTGGTATGGACATAGTATATGAAAAAAATAATGTGTGCCCAAAATGAGCCTGATCGGACACATATTTCGTGTATATTTGCCTGAGAAACTATGAGGTTTTTGTTTTTGTTTTTTGTTTTATGAAAATATTTTTATTTTAATTAGTTTTTCTTATTTTTACGTTTGAATGTTTTTAACATTTTTAGGTCTGAAAAAGAAACTTAAAGTTATTATAAATAACTCAGAACTTTGTCTGATTTACTTAGATGTTGTAACAGAAATAATTTTAAGAATAAATACGCAGCACGTTCAATCTAGAATTTAGAAACACAATTTAGATCTTTATAAGTCGAATGCCAGAAACTGAATGAATTTATACAAACAAATTATTTATAACTACAATAAAATTTGGAAATTAACTTAGCTACTATAAACATAAATTTATTTGTGTAAAATTATTTGAGAAAATCAGACAAAGTTCCGAGTTATTTATAGTAATTAATTTAATTATTTACTTAGTTATTTAAGTTCTTTTTTCAAACGTTAAAAACGTTTTTTCAAACGTTAAAAATAAAAAAATAATCTATATTATTAATAGGCTAGGCGATTTGTTGTGACCGATGTTTTGTTCTAAAATTTTATCCCGATTTTGACCAAAGGTATATTATTTGAAAGGTATTTCTTTTTAGCCGTTTTGAAGATTTACATATTTTTAAATTTTTTCCCTTGTTTTCAGTAAATTGCATTTAAAGTTGCTACTAACACATACATAAAATTATACATATGCTATATATATTTTATTAAATTTGTTAATGTGTTTGGTTTTGAGTTTGTTATCTTCATTCATAATAATAAACCATAAAAGTGTTGGTTTGTGAATTGGCCAAGTTGAAAAATAAAGCCGAATCTGCTAGTTAAAATAAAAATATTATCAAAAAAAAAAAAAAAAACTCATAGGCAAATATACCCGAAATATGTGTCCGATCAGGCTCATTTTTGTTACACACTACTTGTTTTTCATAAACTATGTCCGTACCAATTTTCATCAATTAAGAATCGATTAAGAATTAGGCACACCTCCCATACAAAGTCAAACTTCCCCTTAAATATCGCCGGATCGACATATATTTTAAACCCATAGTTTCTTCGGCAAAGTTGCTCAATATGATCTCTAGTTTATTATCTCCAGTTTATTGTCTCTAGTTTATTATCCTCATATACGATTTTATCGACTATACGATACCCTATACCATGGTTAAGATACCCTATCTCTTCGGTCCAACTAATTGGATATAGCAAATAAGCATAAATCAAAGTTGAGTGTCATTTTTATTAATATTTTTCGCTGCAGATATGAAAAAGTTCATATCGGATACAATATTTATATGGGGACTAGGTCGACAAATGGACCGATCATGACCATATTTGGTAAAGTCACTTATACTTTGAAAAAATATATACAAACCAAATTTGAGAAAAATCTGTGCAATATTTTTGTTTTTTAATAGATTTAAGTGAAGATCGGGAAGCAGCTCTGTATGGGGCCTATGACTAAGAATTTTCCTATAGGGAGTATTTTTGAACTACTGATTAATAGATGTAATAAACACATACAAACCCAATTTGACTGAGACCTATATGATAATTTGGAACTTATGGCAATTTATGTCGATTTCATAGGGGTCATTTGTATGGGGGCTAGGTCTGAACATGGACCGATTCTCACCAATTTCAATAGCGTTCATCCCATGGCCGATGGAAGCTTATATACCAAATTTCATCAAAATATATTCATATTTGCGACCTGTAGTTTGATTACAAGCTTTACATGGACACACAGACGGACGGACGGACGGACGGACGGACGGACGGACATTGCTATTTCGATTCAAAAAGTGATTCTGAGTCGATCGGTATAATTAAAGATGGGTCTAGGACGAATATTTTTGGTTGTTACAAACAGCAGCACAAAGTCGTTATACCCAAACCACATAGTGGTATAGGGTATAACAAATCAACCCTTGATAGAGTACTATAAATATGGTAATAAGTGATTTGAACAAATAAATATTGGTATTTCTTATTACATATGAAGCATTAAATTTTATTTAGTTTTTTTTTACTGAAATGAAAAGTTTAAAAAAAACATTGCTTTTGTAAGAGGGGTTAAAATGGGTCAAGAGTTAAAAACGGAAACTTTATTCTTTATTCGGATAACCACTAAAACTTTTTGGTTTTTGATTCTTTTAAGGAATTTAAATCTCTTCTTCATAAGTTTTTATCGTATTTAATATTCAAATTTGATAAGTTGCAGTCCACTGCTTTTATATTTGCCCATCTATAATTATGGCAAAAGATGGGTATGCCGTTTCCATTTTGCATTAAATGCAAAATGGACCTAGACCCATCTTTTACTATACCGATCGACTCGGAATCACTTTCTGAGTCGATTTAGCGATGTCCGTCCGTCCGTCCGTCCGTCCGTCCGTCCGTCTGTGTGTCCATGTAAACTTTGTAATCAAACTGCAGGTCGCAAATCTGAATATATTTTGATGAAATTTGGTATATAAGCTTTTATCGGCCATGGGATGAACGCTATTGAAATTGGTGAGAATCGGTACATGTTCAGACCTAGCCCCCATACAAATTACCCCTATGAAATCGACATAAATTGCAATAAGATCCAAATTGTCATACAGATCTCAATCAAATTGGGTTTGTATGTTTATTATATCCATTAATTAGTAGTCCAAAAATAACACCTATAGGACAACTCTTAGTAATAGGCCCCATATAGAGCTGCTTCCCGATCTTCATTTAAATTTATTAAAAAAACAAAAATATTGCACAGATTTTTCTCAAATTTGGTGTGTATTTATTTTTTCAAAATATAAGTGACTTTACCATATATGGTCAGGATCGGGTTATTTTTTGACATAGTCCCCATATAAATATAGCACCCGATATAAACTTTTTTATATCTGCAGCCAAAACAATTAAAAACAATTCCCCTCAAATTTGGTTTATGCTTATTTTCTATATCCATATAGTTGGACCGAAGCGATACGGTCTCTAAACCATGGTATAGGGTATCGTATAGTCGGTCTAGACCGACTATAATTTTCTTACTTGTCTTATTTTGGGTAGTAAATTATAAAATCTTTGTTGCTTATCATATCTATAATATTAATAGGCTAGGCGATTTCTTGTGACCGATGTTTAGTTCTACCATTTTATCCCGATTTTGACCAAAGGTATATTATTTGAAAGGTATTTCTTTTTAGCCGTTTTGAAGATTTACATATTTTTAAATTTTTTCCCTTGTTTTCAGTAAATTGCATTTAAAGTTGCTACTAACACATACATAAAATTATACATATGCTATATATATTTTATTAAATTTGTTAATGTGTTTGGTTTTGAGTTTGTTATCTTCATTCACAATAATAACAAACCATAAAAGTGTTGGTTTGTGATTGGATAAGTTGAAAACTAAAGCTGGCTAGAAATTGCACTCGAATTTCGAGCGCTGGAGTCTGCTAGTTGCATATTAATATAATACGATTTAAAGCAAAATTGTGTTGAAATAATTTATATATTAAAGCTGGTATCCATACACTATCGCCCATGTCAATAAAGGAAGCACCCGTGCAATGTTTCTTATTCAAATTCCAATTTATAAATGATGTAAGATCATGAATAACGTAAACCGTAGAGTGTTTGTATTTAAAACCGAATTGTTTTCCGCTTTTTATATTTTTATTTATACAAAATTTGTTAATATTGTTGTTGATGCATACATCAAAAACTTTGCTAATATTGCACGAAAATTTTTTAGTTTATTAGGTTCCTTATATTTTTTTTTTGGCAGTAGTACAACCTTTCCAGTTTTCCATATTATTAGAAAATACGAATTGTTAACCATATTATTAAGTAATCATTAGGTTGTGTTTCATCTAAATTAGCTGATAGTCTTGTTTCATTAAAATTAGTAAAAGTGATTTTATTGCTTTAGAATAGCGATTTTATACTAAAAAACTATTGAAAATCTCACTAAGATGGGTATGTACAATATTTTCTGGATTAATCTTTTTTTGAGCATGAACTCCATGAACTCCAAAAACACACCTGTGATATAAAAAATGTATTTTGAAGTTAATATTAACTTTGTTTGACTATATTGGACAGAAAATAACGACCATTGAATAACGAAAAACTAGTACAATTTTTTAAGAAAATTCAATCGGGAACTAATCTAGTTTTATTAAGTTTAGTAAATTCCTATGATAAATGTCGTTTCGTGGTGAAAAATACGAAATGTTTACCAAAATTCGACCTGATTACCATTTTATCAGTTTTCAGTATATTGCTATTGAATGCTCTAGTTCAATTCACGTTAGCGTTTTTATCAAAATTTTGCGATTAAGTCTAACCGAAAAATGAAATTTCAGCTTGTGTAACAAAGTTAAACAAATATTACTTTAACCCTTTCACTACCAAACCTAAACTGCTAGAAAATTTTTTTTTTTTTGTAGATTCGTACTTAACGACCCAACATTTCTAAACAAAAGTGTCGTCAAAAATATTTTTTTTAGATTCCTTCAAGGAAAAAATCCATGGGCCATATATATCCCATTGGTCGTCAACGGTCAAAATTAGCAACTAATTTACTCCGCTCAAAGCAATTCAGTGATTTATGTTTTTATTTTTTACATAAATAACTGTAGCTTTGTTTTTGTATTTGTTGTAAATTTTTAAATATAGATCACAGAGAATCGATTACTGCTTTTTTAGTTTGTACTAAAAATGGAAAGAAAAATCGTTCCTGTTGTAAAAAACCTTTTTGTTTTGATTTTATATTTTTGAGATATTTAGAATTACACATTTTCTAAGTCTTTTTATTTATAGTTTAATTATTGATTTAATATTATGAATTTTTTTAATTTAATAAAAATATAAAACTATAAAACATCTTTTTTTACCCGTACTGAATTTTGCTGAATAATAAACCGATTCCAAATATTTTGGTGTTTCTGAAAACCATAAATACTGGTCCATGTTATATCAAAATTTTAATGTTTTCGGTTCAATAACTTCCGAATTAGTGACATCCAAATATCATTTAAAAAACACTATTTCCAGACTTTAGGGTCACCGTATTCGGTCCTGAGAATACATGTGCAATTTTTTGGTATGGTCTGAAAGCTAAAACTGTCCTCTGTCGACTCATGTCAGCTTTAAAAAAATCGATTGGAAAATGTGGAAAATATAAGAAAAAAATAAAAATGGGACATATATGTATGACCCATTGGTGGCGAAAATGTTAACATCTTACAGGCCTCAAGATCAGTTACGCCAAGCCGATTGGTCGAGATTGTTAAGCATGTATTCCTAGCCCTGTACGGTAGAGTGTACGAAACATTCAAACGACTGGAATTTACATGCGTTATGAACTTAGGTCTTATGTAAATAGAAACTTTCAAAATTGCTGATGTGATTTTTTTTTTCTCCAGCAGGGATTTGATTTTGTGCCATTTCGAAGTTCGCAAATTCGTGACATCCCAATATAGCAACATAAAATTGAATTACATTAAAAATTATATTTTTCGCAAAACAAAAAAATAAACCTTTTGTATTCCTGTTAGTTTAAAAATGAATCGTCCTGAAGACACGAGCCATATGAAAGCATCCCATAATGTGTTTGACCATGTGGACATAGATTTTGGTATTGTGTTTTTATACAAAAAAAAGAAAACCATTGAATAAAAAGAATACTTATTGATGATATATTCCTTAAGTAAAGATTAAATATTAGATAAAATATATTAACATAATAGGATTCAGTTATAAGCAAGGATATTCGAGAATATTTAACAAAAGCAAATTCACATGGCATACAAAAAAAAAATATTATTACATAAATATGAGATGATAAAAGGGTTTCCACATATGGATACATATCAGGCAGACTTAAAAATATTTAAGAATGTAAAAGTTAATACTTTGAAGATATTAAAAATAAAAAAAAATGAATGGTATGTGATTTTTTTTCTAGTTAGCTAAACAAGTGTTTTGTATAGTTAGTTATAGATTTGTTTCTCTAAAGATTTTTTCTCCTTTTTGGCCATATTGATTATTGTCAATGCTTAACAAATTTTTAAAAAAAATTCACTTTCATCTTCAGAGTTTTATACTCTTATCTTCAGTTCAAGATTTTTATAAATAAATAAAATCACGGCCGACCTAAGTAGAAAAAAAAATTTTTTCATATGATGAAGGCTGAAATGCCAGAAACCGGTCCGATTAAGAATACAGTGCAGTTATGAATTTTTGAAATATATGCTTTCTTCTTCTTTACCACGCACCATTTAAACAAAATTATAATTTGCAGTAATTGCAATATGTCTGAAAAATGACTAAATCTAACAAACAAAAAATTTTCTTCGCTTCAAAAGCGTCATCTCAAATATATGTAAAAGTGCATATGTAGGTATGTACAAAACCGTACATCACATATGACAACTCTTACGAAAACTGAGAATAGTGGAAATTAGAAGTATAAATGCAAAAATATTCAAAATTCAAAAATAACGATTGTTTGTTTGGACAGAGTTGTATCTTCTGAAATTAATACAAAGTAAAGCTGTATGGCACGAAAACTGAATCTAACCACACTGCTCGTAGGCCTGACTTTAGGTGAGTGTGTTAAAGCGCTGACCAAAAAGTGCAAGTACGAGTGTATGTGAAGGTTCATGGTTCAAAACCTCACGGCCGACCTAAGTAGAAAAAAAAAAATTTTTCATATAGAAACAATCTATTCAATTAAAACATAACAATTATCACAATGTTCAATAAATCGCTGATGAAGGCTGAAATGCCAGAAACCGGTCCGATTAAGAATACAGTGCAGTTATGAATTTTTGAAATATATGCTTTCTTCTTCTTTACTACGCACCATTTAAATAAAATTCAAATTGAAAGAAATTTATGTATATGACGATATTGATAAATTGAAATTTTAATTGTTTCATTAATTTATAAAATTTATTTTAATTAGTGAAATGAGAAAATTGTTATTTGGCTGAAATAATCGTAATATATTTAAATACAATTATGCTAAAGTGGCCATGTATGTAGAAATATATTTTGAAAGATTATTGTTGTAAAAAGCATAAAATTAATTAGAAATTTAACTAATTTATTTAATTTGAAATACATACATATAAATATGTTAATGATTATCTATCAATGTTTCTTTTTTTTTTTTTTTGTAAAAAAATCTCAAATTAAATTCATAAATACAATGTTATTTAAATATTTAGTTTTAATAGATTAGAGTGAAAAGATAAAATATGAGTAGAACTTATTGATTTAGGTTATTTCTAGCTGCCCGGCAAATCATCAAATTCTAAAAATCCAAAGAGTATTATATTAAAAATATATGACAAAACCGAAAATTTGGCTTCGTATATGACGAGCGAAAGGAAACCTCAGCATTATAGTCCATCATTCGGCTTCTACATGATCTGAAAAAAATAAACCCCCCAGAAAGTTGTATGGAGAACTGTTAAAAATCTAATTACCGGCCACAGTCTACATTCAATACGATCTGTTCTGTATAAAGTACCCTAAATACGCTAAATTGCAGATTTCTATAATATCAGGAAGTTGTGGAAAAAGATCAACCCAGCAAAACAAAATACAGAATTATATGGAGAATGTTTAAAATATATTTAAGCACGCCCTTCCCTTACATAACGGAATTCCAAAAATTCTCTCTGATATAATCTGTTCCGTGGTCTGTACTATACGTATGCCAAATTTTAGTTTTCTGGGTCATCTTGAAGCATCAAATCCAAAATAACTAATTTTGCTCCACATGCCAAATTTTAACGTTTAAGGACATCCGGAAGCTTTAAAAAAATAAAATAATACTCACAACTACGGCCACAGACCGAAAATCCAAAATCGAACTTCAACGTTATGAAATTCAATACTTTCATTTTAAAGGTCTCAGTCCAGCCAAAATGTTAGATGACAGAGTTTAAACTAAGCCGTACGAGCAGCCAAAACGAATGCCGTAGTGTTCGACTAATTGAGGTGGCCACGACAGAAACGGTTTAGAAAGTCCATGGTAATGAATGATCGTCGGTTGAAAGTGTGTGAGCTGGCTGAAATGAACTTCGTTTAGATTTGTCTCGTAATCAATACCTTAGGTATACAAAATTTCAGATTTGCATTTCAAAAAGCCATTAAAAGGAATAAGTAAATTATTGTATTATTTTTTTTTTTAACTTTAATTTAATGTCAATTTGAAAATCCCGCTTTTGATTTAAAATTCAGTTTTCTTACCGTTTTTTTTTTTAATCAAAAATAGTTGGTCACATTATATATAACATTTTGCACCGGCTAGGAAATATTGAAATAATTTTAAGAATTGTGAAAATCTAGACGTAATTCTGAAACATTATTTCGTTCATCACCTACCCAGTCAGCATTTTATGCAAATATTAATCACATTGGAGTATACGACTACTCTGCGCGATTCCAATAGTCATAAATGCACTCATTTTCTGATCACAACAACTTATTTTTGTCGGCCAAAAATGATATCCTACCCACAACTCTTCCTAAAGAGTCCCTTATTGCCCGTTTTTCTGATCAGTTTCGACTTCTTTTCGAATCATTTTCAGTCGTATGTTTAACCTTTTTCGTTACAAAATATAAAATATTTAATTGACGTATGTTTTATACCCTATACCACTATGTGGTTTGGGTATAATGACTTTGTGCTGCTGTTTGTAGCAACCAAAAATATATGACCAACACCCATCTTTAATTATACCGATCGAATCAGAATCACTATCTGATTCGATTTAACGATGTCCGTCCGTCCGTCTGTGTGTCCATGTAAAGCTTGTAATCAAACTGCAGGTCGCAAATATGAATATATTTTGACGAAATTTTGTATTTGATCTTTTATCGACCATGGGATGAACGTTATTGAAATTGGTGAGAATCGGTCCATGTTCAGAAATCAACATATATTGCCATAAGATCCAAATTATCATACAAATCTTAGTCAAATTGGGTTTGCATGTATATATTACATCCATTAATCAGTAGTACAAAAATGATCCCTATTGGACAACTCTTAGACATAGGCCCGATATAGAGCTGCTTCCCGATCTTCACTTAAATCTATCAAAAAACAAAAATATTGCGCTGATTCTTCTCAAATTTTGGTTGTATATATTTTTGCAAAATACAAAAGACTTTACCAAACATGGTCAAGATCGGTCCATTTTGGGGCCTAGTCCCCATATAGATATAGCATCCGATAAGCACTTTTTCATATCTGCAGCCAAAAAAATTAATAAAAATCCCACTCAAATTTGATTTATGCTTATTTTCTATATCCAGTTAGTTGGGCCTGAGAGATAGGGTCTCTAAACGCATGGTATAGGGTATCGTATAGTCGGTCTAGACCGACTATAATGTTCTTATTTGTTTTCAAATCAGTTTAGTTCAATATATACATATGTATATGTTTATTAGGGCGGGTCGATTTGTAGGGAGGCAAAAAAATCGCTCAAGTGACAAGGAAAATCGTATTCTAGGGATCAAAATAAGAAACTTTGTCCAAGGAATTCTGATGTCCCGACTTTTGGCCTGTCTGTCTGTCTGCCATGGGGTAACCCCCTTCCCCCTAATGCAATTGATCTGAAACTTGGCCCATAGTCTTGTTGCGATTACAGATTAATTTTGGGGTAGTCATGCAGAGTCACGCAAAGTCACGGAGTGATCTAAAAGTTATTTACCTCATCCGATCGATCTTTTTGAATAACATAACATAGTCAAGGCGTATGATTATTATTTATTAGTAGAGTAGAAGATACGTATACGTCTGAGTGTTAATTCTGTGGTTTTCTAGAATAACCGCGTATGTCATAAAATCAAATGTTCAGGAGAGCCAAAAAACGTTATATTTGAAATTATGGGCTCGATATAAAATTTTTAGAGCTTTTTATTTAACAGTCCTGTAGATATGGGCAATAAATACTTTATAAAAAATTTTGAGTCAAAAATCTTAAGGGGAATAGATCCTAGAGAAGGACGAAAAAACAATATGTAAATTACACTTAAAGTATGTGCAGATAAAACAACTTATGTCGACAAATGTCGTTTTCTTTGAAAAAGAAAACTACCAGTGCAACCACCCATGTAGACATAAGTTGTTGTTGCTTGAAAAATGGATTTTTTTGTTCGTCAACAAAAAGTTAACGGGACTTGGGATGAGAATAAAACAACGTATCAAGAATAATAGTGACAAAAAATAACAGAAATAAACACAACAGTGGTTATAAACTGAAAAATAATCCAAAAATTATTTTGAATTTTTTTCATTAATAACAACGTATGTCGCTATGTATCGTTTTCTGAGAAAATAATTTGTCAGCGATCAAACGTAGGTTGACATACGTCGTTAGTACTACAAATTAATTTAATAAACATTTAAGTTACGTCGTTATTTAAAGAAAAAACTCAGAAATTGTCAATATTTTTTTTACAAAAATTAAACACATGTAAAGAGCATTAAAAGTTATTATATTTGGCATCGTTAACTCAAAACTGAAAACCACAGAAAACCACAGAATTTTAATATTAAATCATAGTCACCACCCCAATTCTAAACAAAAAATGGCGATTTTTTAAATATTTGCATAGGGAACCCCCAAGAGGTGTTCCAGGGGGTGTGCCACTGGCATGGGTGGGTCGGCTCTCCAAAGTTAGTGGGGGTCGATCATACATTTGGACTCGATTGGAGCACTCTAAATGGGTCAAAGTGAGACAGATAGACAGACAGGTCAAAAGTCGGGACATCAGAGTTTGTTTAAGAGGTATGCTTCCTCGGGCAAAGTTTCTTATTTTGATCCCTAGAATATGATTTTCCTTGTCACTTGGGCGAATTTTAAATCGACCCTCCCTAATGTGTATGCTTCTATAAACAAAGAAATTATTTGCAGAATTATTTCATTGTTTTAAAAATAAACTTATAAATAAAATAATAGCAATTTTTGTCAAAAAAAATAATAAAATTCTCCAATAATATATATATCCCAGGAAAAATTTCATAATAGCTGCTCATTGATTTTTGCATTACCAATAATGACCTACCCCTGCCCACTACATTACTTCTAAAGTGAAAATAAGGCGTTACTGATAATGTGTTATACAGCTTTTTATATTTCATGACAGCTCCTTGCATACTGCATTACTTTCAAAGTGAAAATAAGGAGTTCCTAGGCAACTAGCTATCTCCAATGACATCCCCGTGTTAAAATAATGAGCTTATCAGGCAAACTTCAACCAGTTACTTCTCCTTCTAAAACCCATTATTTGGTAATGTTTGTTTTTCCTGGGATAAAATACAATTCGGACGTTTTTTTCTTTTTAGGCAATCTTTTTAATTATTTGGCTGATATTAAAAAAATTCACAATATTTAAATATTGTACACTTCAAAAACAAGAGTATAACAAGTAGTTTTCCATCATGAAAATTATTCACGAAAAATTATTCTAAAATAACATTCAAAAAAGTCACATTTCAATCGCCTACATGATCTATTTTGCGATTGCTCTACATTTTATTAATAATTTTTCAACAAGCCAGTTAAGTGTGAATCATTCTCGATCCTTTTTTTAATCGCACATAAGATTAAACAATTTTTAATTTTCGAAATGTTGGATGGGCTACAAGTATACACGAGTGTGAATGCCGCTGGAACATTAAACTTTTAAATTTGTAGCTAAATTCCAAAAGTTAAATCTCTATTTGTAAATGTGAACGTGTGAGTGTGTAAACGTTAATATGACAAACACTATGGCAGAAACATATTTAGATTCAACACACATGCACACACATACACACACTCACACCTACAAACATACACACTCATCCAGGCAACAAACATTGATGAAGGTTTGACTTTGTTCTTGTGGTATTCGAATGGCCAAGTTAATGACGGTCAGCGGAACAGATGTTAAGTAGAACGTTTCAGGAAAAGCTAGACCACATTAAAAATAATAAAATAAAACTAAAAAAAAGACACAAACAACCCCACAGCAATAGTTACAGCAAGCAACAAATGATAAAAGCAATTAAACGAACGTGTTGTCTACTCTCTTTACAATATGTAAATACTACACATGTAAACTGACATCGGTAAAAAAAAACGATGAAAAAAAGAAAAGAAAGAGAAGAGTAGAGTTGAAAATATTATAAATTATAATAATTAATGTTTATGATAATATTATAATTTATTAAAATTGGTTTATATTTTATGCTACAACAAAAAAAGTTTTTATTTAAAACAATGACAAATTTCAACTTCATGTTATGTAGCAACCTGATAAACTGTTGGCTGGCAGAATTTAAATGAGCGGTTAAGAAAATCCACAAAATGGTTCTGGGTGGTCGTCGGCTGAAGGTTCGTGAGCTAGCTGAAATGACAGGCATTTCAAGAAGTGCTATATGTCGCATATTGAGCGCAAATTTGGAGATGAGAAATCTGTCCGCAAGATAGGTGCCATCGATTCGCAACTATGGATGAGATATAGGAACAGTTAAAACAGTGGACTGCAAAGAGAAAATAGTGTCCAAAGAAGGTGATAACAGTGTCATCTGTATGCAAGTTTATGGCCTTTGTTTTTTGGGATACGCGTGGTCTAATTTTTGTTGACTATCATTAAATAACAAAAACAATCAAAGGCTTGTATTATGATGAAATTGATGAAAGGCGGCATTCGGCGAAAAAGAAAGTGTTGTTTCATCAAGACAATGATTCAGTTCACACATCCAATATTGCGGTAACCAAAATCCATGAATTAAAGTTTGAATTGCTTCATTACACATCTTATTCGCCAGATTTAGCTCCCTCGGAAAATTTTCCATTTTCAAACTTTAAAAAATGGCTCGGTTCTAAAAGTGCTGCAAACACTAATAAGGCGGAGCCTGCAGTTGTTGACTATTTTAAGGAGATAGACAATTTTTAATGTAATCAGGGTATCGAAGCTATTGAATATTGCTGGGAAAGGTTTTGAGAAATAAAGAAAAAAAATTCCACATTGATTGTGATTTCTTTGTCAAATTTGGGTGATCTGGGACCGTCCTTGTATCTAAATGTCATAAATAAAAAATCATTTATGTTTTTTAAATTTATCAATCTCAAGAAATACATAAGTTTATTGCAACCACATGGTTTAAAAAGCCATGGTTTATTTAAACTCCTAAATGTACCATAAAAAGTTCAATTGTACCATGATTATCATCCCTACAATATACATATGTATGTTAGTACACATCAATGCTGCCAGTTTGGAACATTTTTCCAGAACTTTTTAGCGGAACCAAGAAATATTTAGGTATTTTTTAAGGTGTATTTTCAATATATTTTTAATATTACAAAAATGTTCAACCAGATATCATTTGAAAATTTAAATTCTTTAGAAAAAAATTTTTTATTGAATATTTTGCAACAATTGGAAAGCTTTTACATTTCCCGTTTGTTATAAGTGGAAAAATATCAATACTTGCTTCAACAAATGCAAGAAACCAACAAAATCAAAATGTTAATATTTCACTTTTAGCCAAATAATTACGAATATTCGTGATTCTGAAGATGAATAATTGGAGTATAATGTGGAATAAAATTTTCAACATATTCGGTTGGTTCTGCTTTTTCGAACGATTCTTTTGAGCACACTTCTTTAAAATTTCACCATCGTGAAAAATAAGTAAAATATTTAAATTGATGGTTTAACGGTGTAAAGTATTTTAAGGTATTTTGAAATTTTCACAGTGTAATTGGTTGTATGTATGTGTGTATGAGTATGAACGTACATGTGGGCGTATGTTTATTGTTTTTCCGCGATGATAACTTTACCGATGTTATTGTTCATGTTGTTGTTGTGTACATAATTTTATTTGTTAAATAAACAATCAATTTGAAATTATTTTTATGCAAATCAAATTTAATTAAGTGCATACATACAAATATTTACAAATGTATGTGTGTATTGTATGTGTGTGTGTGTGTATGTTTGTGCATGAGTATACAAATACTTAGTACTGTTGGTTACATATTTGTACATATTTACGTGTTTTGAGAATATTGTTTTTGTATGAAATATCAGAGCTGGGAAAATTTAACTAAAATATATGTTAATAATATATTTAGTTTTAGATAATTTGAGTGACTGGAGTTACTGGTATAACTACAGTCTGTAGTCCTCACCCGCTGAAAAGAATTTAAAGAAGTAATCAAGTATTTTCTGGTAATTTCTAACCAAAAAAGAAAACCTACTAATTGTATATATTTTTGTAGCAAATATTATTGTAAGTAGAATAAATAATTATTTGATAATTGTCGATAATGTGAAATCCAATTAAATTGCAGAGAATTACAACATGCGGAATTACATTTCGGTTTCCTAGATCTTTAATAATTACCCAAGTACTATTAATATTTACAAATTTATATTAAACTGAAATTGAATAGCCATCAAATAATATCTGTGTCAAGTCGAAATCCCATGTATTATAAAGCTTGATGGTTTCAAGCAACTTAAACAGTAATTAGTATGTTCCTTAAATGTTCAGCACAACCCAACTATGTTAATTCTACTTTTATTTATTTTGTATGCAAATTCTCACAAAGTAGTCCTTCACAATTAATATATGCACAAAAAATATATCCTCATACCATCAGACATATTCACTCACACACACACACACACATGTTTGGTTATACATTAGGGCGGGTCAATTTAAAAATCGTCCAAGTGACAAGGAAAATCATATTTTAGGGATCAAAATAAGAAACTTTGCCCGAGGAAGCATACCTCTTAAACGAATTCTGATGTCCCGACTTTTGAACTGTCTGTCTGTCTGTCTCACTTTGACCCATTTAGCGTGCCCCAATAGAGTCCAAATGTATGACCGACTCCCACTAACTGTGGAGGGCCGACCCACCCATGCCATTGGCACACCCCCTGAAACCCCCTGGTGGGGTTCCCATACAAACATTTCAAAAAATCACCATTTTTTGTTTAGAATTGGGCTGACTATGTTTGATTTAATATTAAAATTAACACTCATACGTATACGTATCTTCTACTCTTCTAATAAATAATAATGATACGCCTTGACTATGATATGTTATTCAAAAAGATCGATCGGGTGAGGGTAAATAACTTTTACATCACTCCGTGACTATGCGTGACTATGCGTGACTCTGCGTGACTACCCCAAATTAATCTGTAGTCACTACAAGACTATGGGCCAAGTTTCAGATTAATTGCATGAGGGGGAATGCGGTTGCCCCATGGCAGACAGGTCAAAAGTCGGGACATCAGAATTCATTTTAGAGGAATGGTTCCTGGGTCAAAGTTTCTTATTTTGATCCCTAGAATATGATTTTCGTTGTCACTTGAGCGATTTTTTTGTCTCCCTACAAATCGACCCGCCCTATTATACATTGAATACTGTAATGAAATTTATTTAAGTAATTAAAAAACATCTGAAAAAGCTACATAAGTTTATTATAAAAACAATTTACAATTTGATAAAACGTACATATTCCATAATTAATGAATCTGGGTTAAATATTAAAAAACAATAACAACAACAAGAAATTTTTTTATTAATGTAGAATACACACTAGACTTTAACACGGTGTTGTTGTAACTTTTATTAATACAAATGCAACAAATCATATAACAGGTCGAAATTTAATGTACGTATATGCTTTGATCGGCTCAAAGGTGCCTGGAGTTCAGACCTAGCCCCAATACGAGTTTGACTTATATAACACTTAAGTCTAAATTACACAAAAATTAACGTGAGGAAACAGCTGATCCGTTAACATTCCAATAGTTAACAATAGTTTTTTTTAATACGTTTTCATGTGAGTATTCGAAACAGCTGTTTTATTGAGACAAAGACATTTTAAGTCAATGGACTTAAAATTTAGAGAACGAGATTTATTTGTATGTGGTGAATATAACAACAACAAGATATTTTCATTGTTTATGCATCTTTTGTTAAGTAAGTTTTAAAACAATGAAAACATTTTGTTTATGCAAAATAGTAAAGATCTTGAATTTGAATGATTTTGTTGAATCTGCTTTTTGATTGAATGTTTAACAAATTTATCCAAAATTTCAAGTGGCTGATGTTGTTTGTTTTTTATAACTTCATATAACAAAATAAATAAAAATGACTGAATATTTAAGAATGAAAATATTTTCGATATATGAGTGGATTTGTTTCTATTTGGAACTTTTGTCTTTAAAAACAACAGCCAACACAATAACTGTTGGATCTTTAAAGAGGCACCAAAAAATATTAAAATAAGTTGAATTAACATATGAAAAGTATTATTAACTATTCATAACGATCGACTTTGAGCTTTTTTTAATAATTCATACCTTGAAATACATATTAATTATTAGGGTTTTCAGGATGGATTTTGCAAGTAGTTCAAATAAACAATAAGGCTGCAAATGATCAATGTTTGCTCTGATGACAATACCCTTTAGTGAATGCCCCCAATGAAAATAATAAAAGAAACATATTCGCGGGATACATTTCAATACCATAGTTTACACTATTTAAGAGAGGACCGCCAATAATATATATGGGGGATTTCATGTCAAGTGCACCAACTTTTGAAACCGATCTAATGCAATTAAGATTAAATTTTAATAAATTATTTATCTTTTTATTTTTAATATTAGTATTATTATACATTAATTTAATTATTATTAAAAATAAATAAAAAATAATAATTTTTCAACATTTCTATAGAAAAAAAGCGATTTTTTTCCTGAGGTTAACATATTCTGGGTATTACAGTATCGAGGGTATAAAATTTTAGTTAGGTATGTTATATACCTTCGGAAAGTTTAGTTTGTCTAGTTTCTCAGTATAAGTTTTATTTGTAAGGTTTTACACACAAATAGGAAAAAATTCAAAATAGTGCATTTGTGAAAAATTGAAAAACCGTTGTCTTGAGTTACAAAACATTTATTTTGATATATATCCCACTCCCATCCCACTAAGCGACCAAAAAGCTCTTAAAGGAAAAATCCTAAGCTTTTTTATGAAAAAAAATGCCCTTTTTTAAAAAAAAGGCAAAAAATGCTTTAATTTAGCAAAAAAAAGTCTAAAATTTTTTTTTTTTTTTAAGTATTTTTTTCCGAAATATTGAAGAAATAGCTATCTAAACTATTTGGGAGAAAATTTTCTAAGTACAATAGGTAATAAGTTACATGGATGAGAAAAAACACCTGTTTGGCCAAAATGTCAAATTTTGATCCCCTCTAACTCAGAGAGATCTGGACCGATCTTATTGAAAAATTGTGTCTAAACTACTATCCAATAGGAGTAACCTTGGTGCAAATTTCATCCCGATCGGAAGACATCGGTTTCAAAAGTTGGTGCACTTGACATGAAACCCCCATATATATTATATACTAGCAGATTCCAGCACTCGAAATTCGAGTGCAAATTCTAGGAAATTTTATTTTTTCATTTAATAAAGACCCTAAAGGTCTGCTTCACAATTCAACTCATTTTAAATCAAGAAAACAAACACAACACAGTAACACAAATACATTAAAAAATTTTAAAAACACACACATAGCATTGTATAATTTTATGTATGTGTTAGTAGCAACTTTAAACGATCAAACCTCAAAAAAAAATATTCTAGACGATGAAAATCTGTTAAACTGGGTAACAGCTTTTTTTTTTTTTTTTTTTTTTTTAAATTCAATTTATTTATTTAATAACAATTTGGTTTTACATTTTATACATCAAATCCCACGAAGCCTTTTGGCTTGTCTGTAGGATGTCGAAAGGTTTAAATCATTTATATTAGTTTTTCATTGCGAATCTATATAAAATTTTTTTAACATTTTTTTTCTTTTATTAATATTATTTAAGTTCATTAAATTCAGTGGCAGATCATTAAATATTTTAGGTAAGGCTACTGCTAATGTATTTTTGCCGTATACATTTCGGTGACGATCAACCTTATAACGTCCTTCAGCTCGACGTCTGGTGTTGTAGATGTGGTCTATTGGTTTTAAAAATCGCGAGTCGTTGTAATATTCATTTATCAGCGTTATGCAGTAAATGCTATTAATATTTAAAATTTGTAAATTTGTGGCGATATTCTTGTGGTTGGCGGTATTGTTGTGATTGTTTATTTTGTTGTTGCCTTGTCTGTTGTTGAGTGATGCATTGTTGTTTGTGGTGCTGCTATTGTTGGGTGTGTTGTTGTTTATTGGGTTGATATTTGCGTTGGTATGGCTGGTAGGGTTGTTGTTGATGGTTGAGCTGTTGGTTGTTTCTATGTTGTTGATGGTTGAGTTGTTGTTGATGATTGAGTTGTTGCTGATGGTTGAGTTGTTGATAGTTAAATTACTGTTAGCGGTTGTGCTGTTGTTGATAGTTGCGTTGTTATTATTTCTATAGTTAGAGTCATTAGCGGTTGATGTGTTGTTGATATGTGTGTTGTTTATTATATTAGTGTTTCTCGTATTTCCGTAAATCATACTGTAGTCTAAGATTTGTTTGTTTCGTTGTTGATTTTTCCACAAAATTTTTAGAATTTGATTTTGTGATTGTTGCAACGATCTACAATAGGTAGCATTACCCCACGCTGTTATGCCATGCCTAATGTATGACTCAGCTAAGGAGAAATAGGCCTGTTTTAATACGCTGAAAGTAGAGCAATTTCCTAAATGGTACAGGCTATATGCAGTTTTTCGTAGTTTCTTACGAAGCTGTTGTATATGTGATAGCCACTTAAAGTTTTGATCAACGTAGACTCCTAGATATTTATATGTTGTTACCATTTCTATGTATGTACTACAGGTATCAGTATTAGAAGAGTTGATATTTTTGGCTGTGCTATGCAAACATTCTATATCATGAAATTTTAAATTGATATTTGAGTGGGCAAAATGTCGCGACTTGATATGCATTAGCTTAGTTTTAGATGCGTTCACAATAATCCCGTTGTCGTGACACCATTTTGCTACTGTATCTAGTTGGTTTTGCATAATACCGCTTGCAATATTAACGTTTTTATGTGATACGATAATTGCAGTATCATCTGCGTAGGCATACGTTGTACTTTCCTTCAAGATACTTATTAGGTCATTTGAGTAAATTAGGTAGAGGATAGGCCCTAATTTTGAGCCTTGGGGTACTCCGTTGTTTGTGGGACTTTCATTACTTAAAGTATTATTGATTTTTACGCGGTACGTTCTAAAATCGAGATAATTTTTGAACCATTTTAAACTGTTGCCTCTTATGCCGTTCCTTTCTAGAATATTTAATAAGTTGTTATGTGATAGCGTATCGAATGCCTTGCTAAAATCAATAAATAATGTTAAGCAGTGCATGTGATCACTTAAGCATTTATTTATGTAGTTGGAAAAGTTTCCCAACAGTTTATTTATATTTTTTCCTTTTTGGAAGCCATATTGGTTTGTGTTAATAATGTTGTACTTTCTCAAAAACTCGGTAAGCCTTCTAACTACGATTTCTTCTAGCACTTTCTCAATGACGGATAAAATAGCTATAGGTCTATAGTTATTGTAATCGGTTTTTGTACCACTTTTGAAAATTGGACGTATTAGAGATGTTTTTAGTAGATTTGGTATCGAAGCACTATTAATACTTGAGTTAATAAAGGCAGTTATTACTGGTGTTACAACGCTAGCATTATATTTTAAATCTATTGGCCTGATTCTATCTGACCCTGCACCTTTATTAGTGTTCAAGTGTTTTAGTATATCATAAATTTCTTCTTCATTAGTTGGAGCTATATATATTGAGTTTTGTATTGTAGGTTTTGGGTATTGTAGGGTTGTAATGTCACATTTATGAATTATTTTTTGTACATTATCATTAAAACTTTTGGCAAAATTGTTTGAAATGTTTAAAATGTTTTCGTTTTTAAAGTTTTTAATAATTGTTTTATCTATATTGCTCGTTATTTTACCTGTGATTTCATTTATAAGTTGCCACGTTACTCTCACATTATTTCTATTCTCTATAAATTTATTTTTGTAATAATTGTTTTTTGCATAAAAAAGTTTTTTGTTTAAAATGTTTCTAAATTTTTTATATTCAAATTCATATTCTTTATTTTTTCGATTATTAAGCCATTTGCTATAAAGTTTAACAAGAAATACCTTTCAAATGATAAATTTTTTGTCAAAATCGGGGTAAAACTGTGAAAATAACATCGGTAACAAAAAATTGCCCAGCCTATTTATATTATAGATTACACACTCAAAAGTCAGGCACAAAGAATAAGTGTAAAAAAATATTGGGAACGGTAATTTGGGTACTGACATATGGACCGACTATCTGTTATGTCGCAATTTTGTTCTTCTTAATTTTAATGCAAAATCTCAATGTTATTTTGAGTAACATATATGAGTAAAACTCAAAATGTAATCATTGTTCTTTCGAGAAATGTTTTTTATTTCATAAATAATAAATAAAACTGAAAAACATTTTTTGTTATCAACAAAATATAAAAGTTAATAATCTAACCCGTAAAAATAAAGTTTTTATTAAAACCCTTTCTTGCCTTATGCATATGAGTTTTGAATCTCTCCGTGACTGTGCGTGACTGTGCGTGACTTTGCGTGACTATCTTAAAATTAATCTTTGGCCACAGCAAGTCTATGGACAAAGTTTCATATCGATCGGATGAGGGGAAGTGAGGTGTTAATCTCTCCGTGACTGTGCGTGACTATGCTTGACTGTACGTGACTATGTCGACGTTAATCTTTCTTTACAGCAAGTATATCGACCAAGTTTCAGATTGACTGGATGAGGCGAAATCCGTTTTAAATCTATCCGTGACTTTGCGTAACCATGTGTGACTGTGCGTGACTAAGTCAAAGTTAATCTTTTTTCACAGCAAGTGTATGGACCAAGTTTCAGATCGATCGAATGAGGGGAAATGACATTTAAATTACTCCGTGATTGTGCGTCATGCGTGACTGTGCGTGACTGTGCGGAACTACCCCAAAATAATCTGTAGTCACAACAAGACTATGAGCCAAGTTTCAGATCAATTGGATAAGGGGGAATGGGGTTTCCCCACGACAGACAGACAAAACAAAACAAAATAAAAACTTAGAGTCTAACCACTGTACATTGATGGACTGGTAAATCGAACCAACAAAATTATATTTATAGTATTTCTCAATCAATAAACAGACCACCGCCGAACAGTGGGGCGCATACACCTCACATAGCTCAATTGTTTGGGCTGCTAAAAAACTGACTGCGTGAAACTGCGGGGAAAATTTTTTAATTTTTCATATTTTTCAGAATTTTTGCATAGAGAAAATGTGTCCAAAAATTCTGAAAAAATTTTTGATTATTCCACGAATGATTCTGAACACATTTTACTCAATAAATTTTCTCCCTAAAGTACACAATTTTCCAGTAAAAACATTGCTTCTCCAAGAAGAGTTTTGGAACAGTTTTTTAGCATTTATCCCAACGAAGATTCTCAGCTGAAAATTTTGGCAGAAAACCCCATTTTTGGCTCCGTAGGATCATATTTGCGCCAAAAATCATGGTTTTTTTTTTTGTAAAAACCAATTTTTGGAGACAAATTCCAGACAAATGTGAGCCGAAATCAAAAATCAAAATGAAATCAAACAGTTGAGCTATGTGAGGTGTAGAGTAATTTGAACGGAACAGTTGCTATTCGTCCCACTATGCGCCGTTCTATTTTTCAACTTTAATATAAATCACTCATTAAGCAAAATTAATTGATTAGAGATTGTCTGGCCACGCGTATGGTTGTTTTATTTAGCCGTTCTACGTTATTGGTATGCAAATTTTATTCGAATAATTTCAAAAAATTATTGAAACAGTATTTATATAAATTTCTTATATTAGCATATAGATTTAGCGACATATTGTTATTGTTATACTCTATATACATATAAATTTTGTTATGCTTTAAATTAATAATTCAAATAACATGAAGGTAAAATATAGAAAGCAGACGAACACTATATACTTCTACTATGGAACAAAAATATACATTTATATTAAATTATTCCATAATAAAACAAGTAAGAAAATAATAGTCTGGCTAGACCGACTATATGATAACCTATACCATGGCCTAGAGACCCTATCTCTTCGGTCCAACTAAGTGGATATAGAAAATAAGCATAAACCAAATTTGATTTCTGTGGTGACTAGGTCGAAACAAGGACCGATCCGGACCATATTTGGTAAAGTCACTTATATATTGCAAAAATATATATGAACCAAATTTGAGAAAAACCTGTGCGATGTTTTTGTTTTTTGATAGATTTTTATGGGGGCTATGACAAAGAATTACCATATGGGGTTTATTTTTGAACAACTGATAAATGGATGTAATAAACACACACAAACTCAATTTGACCGAGATCTATATGATAATTTGGATCTTATAGCAATTTAAGTTGATTTCATAGGGGTCATTTGTATGGGGACTAGGTCTGAACATGGATCGAATTTCACCAATTTCAATAGGCGTATGGCCGATAAAAGCTTATGTACCAAATTTCGTTAAAATATATTAATATTTGCGACCTGTAGTTTGATTACAAGGTTTACATGGAGACACGGACGGACAGACGGACGGACGGACATCGCTAAATCGACTCAGAAAGTGATTCTGAGTTGATCGGTATAATAAAAGATGGGTCTAGGTCAAATATTTTTGGTAGTTACAAACAGCAGCATAAAGTCATTATACCCAAACCACGTAGCGGTACAGTGTATAATAATAAAACAATCATTTGCAATCAACAATTATAAAATTTGTTAGCAAGAAATTTTAAATTGAAAACATTTGGTAGCTATATCGTCAAATTTGTATAGTAAATCGACAAGTATTGCATTTTATCGTTGAAGTATTAAAACAAAACCTATACATCATGACTCGATTTTTATTAGCCTATAAAATTTTTGAACCATGCCTGCTACTTGTACGTTATGTTCGGGTAATGTCGGGTAACGTATTATAGTTATTTTTAATTTTCCGCCAAATTTTTGAATTTCAGTCTATGTATATCTCCTCCTTAATCAATTGCTTCAAATTATTTGATATGTGAAACGTACATCTGGAAACATAAAGACATTTTGCAGCCAATCAAAACCTTATTTTAGAAATATTAATAAATTCTAAAACTTTTTAGTTATAGGATTTCTAAAATACGTATTTATATTTTTTCACAATGGCACGTGTTATGTTAATATATTTCGTCATATAACGTGTACATAAACTCAGATTTGGGATATAAACATTAATATTCGAAATAAATAAGAGTTCACATTAACCGGAAAGTTCACAATAACTGAATTCACTAAGAGGCCACATTCAAAATATATTATCATTTAAAATGTTAATCAAAGCAAATGAATACTTATATTTAAAAACCGAAACTAGTATTCCGAGTTTTAGTTAAATCAAAAGTATATTTAATACGAAATAGCCGACAAACAACTACAAAGTAGTAAGAACAACTTAGAAATCATTTGAGTTAACGAACAAACATCTATTTAGAAAAACAGTAAATTGTTGTTTGTTTTTTTCTTTAGACTTTTATTTAAATTTTTAATTTTTAACTACAACAATGTTTATAAGCAAGTATATGCAACATATTGTATTCGTCATCGTTGAAATTCATATAATATAATTTGATCAGAAAATACATATGAAAAATAGATTTTGGAAACATTTTTTGAAATGGAAAAAAAGTGCAAAACGGAAAAAACATGAAGGCAAATTAAAACGAAACGGAGAAAAATAAGTTAAGGGCAGAATTTTAATTTTAAATTTATTGTACTGAAAACTTTTCGATTGAACTACGAACTGTTAACAAACAATGTTTTAAGAATGTACAAAATATTTCTGAATTTAAAAACATTAGCGTTTATTAATTGAACACACAACTTTTAATTAATTTTTGTTTAACTTTTGTTTAATGATCTAATTAATTACAGACACATTAGAACTGAATATAAACTGACTTATAAACTTATGAAAATTAAACTAGTTTTTTTAAGTTAGGGCAACTTTGTCTACCAACTGTCAGAGCACCAATTTTTTGTTCTCCAACAGTGGTCTTTATTTTATACTATTTTTGTGCTAATTCAGCACTTAATGTTTTTGGTTTTTATTATTTACAATTTTAAATACTTTCTTATACATACATAAAAGTAAAAATCAAATTCAAATAAAATCAAAATCAATAAAAGTAAAGCAAAAAAATATAAGTTCAAAAAAAATATTTAGTTCTAAAAATGTGTTTATTAATAAAGATTGTGTAAACAAAATTTGTACTTGAACTTGAAAACAAGTAAGAAAATTATAGTCGGTCTAGACCGACTATACGATACCCTATACCATGCGTTTAGAAACCCTATCTCTTAGGCCCAACTAACTGGACATTGAAAATAAGCAAAAACAAATTTGAGTGGGATTTTTATTAATTTTTTCGGCTGCAGATATGAAAAGGTTCATATCGGATGCTATATCTATAAAGGGACTAGGTCCAAAAATGGACCGATCCTGATCATGTTTGGTAAAGTCTCTTGTATTTTGCAAAAATATGTACAAACAAAATTTGAGAAGAATCAGTGCAATATTTTTGTTTTTTAATAGATTTAAGTGAAGATCGGAAAGCAGCTCTATATGGGGTCAAAGGGATCATTTTTGGACTACTCATTAGTGGATGTAATGAACGCATACAAACCCAATTTGAGTAAGATCTATATGAGAATTTGGATCTTATGGCAATTTATGTCGATTTCATATGGGTAATTTGTATGGGGGCTAGGTCTGAACATGGACCGATTCTCACCAATTTCAATAGCCTTCATCCCATGGCCGATGAAAGGTTATATACCAAATTTCATCAAAATATATTCATATTTGCGACCTGCAGTTTGATTACAAGCTTTACATGGACACACAGACGGACGGACGGACGGACGGACGGACATTGTTAAATCAACTCAGAAAGTGATTCTGATTCGATCGGTATAATTAAAGATGAGTCTAGGTCAAATATTTTTGGTTGTTACAAACAGCAGCACAAAGTCATTATACCCAAACCACATAGTGGTATAGGGTATAAAAAAAGAAACCATGAGTGGCCTTCATGAAAAGTGTCATTTTTCACTTTCGGTAATTAAAGGCTAAACATTGTATTTGAGCTAAACATTGTATTCGAGTAGCAACAAAGTGTGCCATCAATTTTTTTTGTGGATTTATATTTCATACATGTTATTTTGAATTTAATTTTTTTTTTTTTTTTTTGTTAGCAACAGAAATTGTCATAAACGGAGATTGCATTAAAAAGTTTGATGAACTTTATTTGAAATTGTAAAAAAGTTGATGTACTTTTTATTAAATGGTAATTATTAAAAGTATGGTGCAAGTAGATTTGGTGGATATCTACATTATTAATACTTGTTCATTTACTTTTAAAATTTTATTTTTAAATATAGAAACTTTTTTATTTTAAATAAGAAAATGAAATTTTTATAAAAATTTTATTATTGAGTTTCATTTATTCCCAACAAAGGTGACCCATCATGTCCGTCAGCGAGGAAGAATATTTGTCGCTAACTTAAGCAACAAACTGAAGTTGGGAAATTTCATGAGTTGCTATTAAAGTTCCACCATTTGGTGCTCCGATCCATTTTTGATGTGTAAACATCTATGCGCTCAGGGGGGTAAAAATATATTTCACAATAAAATCCCAAAAACAGAGTAAAACAAAAACGGTGTGAGTTATAAGTGTATATAAAATTATTGCAGCGTATTCAACAACCCTCAAGAATAACACTATTACAAATATAACAATATCGAAGTATAACAACTAATTCAACAACCAAAAAGTATAACACAATCATAAATTTAACAATATACAAGAATAACAGCTAATTAAACTAGGCTAAATGCATAACAATTCCAAATTGAAAAAAATGTGCTGAAAGCATAAGTACTTCCAACTTAAAATCTTTAATTACTAAATGTTTACACATCTCATCCTAGGAAAGATAAACGACATAATAATTAATCTGCCGTAAACATTATATACGAAACGCTTAAAATGAGGCTGATTGATTCATTCGCTGACTCGGAGGAAAAACGATTGCGCAAGCTGTTGATTAGCATAGAACTGCGTGATAGAAAACCGAACTTTAGCTCAAGGAAAAGTTTCGGACGACCTTTTAAAGCAACTTTGGATGCAGCGTCTCCCTTCACAGATGAAAGCTAGTTTGTCCATAAGTGATTATTCGCTCACTAAGCTTGTGGTAATGGCAGACAAGATTGGCGATAGCGCCGACACAGATGAGATTAACTCAATATCAATGCCAGCACGCAATTGCGACAGTTTTGATGATCTCGAGCGAAAAATTGAGAAGCCAACAGCGCAAATTGAAGCAATTGGACTTTCCCAGACATCGGGACAAATCTAAAGATTCAAAATTTCTTAAGCGATCAGTTTCCAGAAACAAGAAACCTCTATGCTGGTATCATTACAAATTCCATGAGCATGCAACGAAATGCGTAACTCCCTGCAATTTTAATCGCCAAGCCAACCAATCGGAAAACTAGTCGGCGCCCCGTCTGTAGTGACGGGAGATTTGTCACCTGTTTGTTCGTGACTCTAAAACGAAAATTAGGTTCTCAATAGATACTGGTGCAGATTTAACAGTACATTTCAAGTGAAATGCTGCAAATCAGACAAAAATTAACACATTTATGGATCTTGGCTTAAAAGAAAACTTCGATGGTATTTCATCATTGCTGGGTTATGAAAACCAATAATTGGCTCTGATTTTTTAGGTCACTTTGGTCTCCCCATTGATGTCAAGCATAACTGCCTATTTGATCCATCAACAAACTTACGTTGCAAAGGAATTGGTGTGCAAGATGATGTTGCCATTAAATCAATTGCTGCCATTTCGCAATTCTATTCCTTAGTGTATGAATATAACGATCTCACAAAGACAAATTTTCGATTGAAAGCTAAACATTTCCACGAAGGGACGATGAGTTTTTTCAAGTAACGACGTCTATGTCCTGAAAAGCTTAAATTGGTTAAAAAAGAATATTTGTTGGCTGTCCAACAGAAACTGGGCTAGCCCACTCCATATGGTACAAAAAAGTAATCGTGAATGGCGAGTTTGTGGCGATCATCGCAGTTTGAATTTAAGAACTATTCCTGACCATTACGCTGTTCCACATATCAAAGATTTCGGATTTCTTTTGAACGGAAAGTAAATTTTCAGCAAAGTAATTATGGTAAAGGCATATCATCATATTCCTGTCGCAGAAGAAGATATAAAGAAAACAGCAATTACTACGCCAGTTGGTAATTTTGAATTTCCACGAATGAAATTTGGTCGAAAGACTCTGATGATGCGAAAATATGGCCTTACAATAAATCTATCTAAACGTGTTTTTGGAGTATCCTAGCTAGAATTTCTTGGATATTTTTTGTAACTTCTGAAGGTTTAAAGTCGGTAGATGCAATTATAAATTACAAACGCCCAAAAACGGTTAAGGACTTAAGACGTTTTTTAGGTATGATTAAATTTTACGTATATTCATACCAGACGCAGCAAAATCTCAAGCATTTCTTCATCGCATTTACCATGGAAATCGCAAGAATGACTCTCGATCTATAGATTGGACTCAGCCGCTGGAACAAGCTTTTCAACAATGTAAGGATCAAGCGACAGGGGTATCGCTTTTGTGTTATCCCAACGACAATGCTCCGCTTTCATTATGGATTGTGGCCTCAGATTTCGCAATAGGGCGTATTACAGCAGCATATGAAAATATTTTCTTCAGTTATCAAATTAATTTTATTTGGGAATATACAAACAATTAAAAGCATAAATATTTTTTACTATAAAAATTTTAATATTGAGTTTCATTTGTTCCGAACAAATGCATTTTGTGTAATTCTGAACCTCTCAGTTATGTAATAATAATAAAATGTCCATATTCAACCTACAGTAGAGTGACCGTCCACTAAAACTATTCCAATTGAGTTTGAGTCAGTTTGAGTTTTTAAATATTCGAAAAGATTTATAGAATTTGACTTTGAAGAAACCTTTCACTTTGAGAATGACTATAAATAAAGATTCGGTAGTAATACTTAAGATAACCTTGAATATAAAATATTTTTGACAAAATAAATTATTTTTGTTCACCTTTGTATTTTAGTATTTTTTTCCATTATTTGTTTTTGACTAGTTCTCAAGATAGATATACCTACTCGTAATTATCATTTATCGAATTATTAATCAATTGCAAGGTTTAAACAATTTCAGTATTTAATAATTTCAATGTAAACACTCGTATAAAAGTGGAATGAACTTTTAAGTTCTATTGAATCACAACTTACTTATGAGGAAGTCAAATATTTCCAATTCTATATTCGTAGTTAGGAAACAAAATTGTAAAACGCAAAATTTAGAACCAAAATTTCAATTTATGTTCCGCTCTGTCTTTACACTCATAATCACATTTCAAACTATCGGTTTAAGAAGTAATACGTCATTAACAATCACTTGAAATAAATTAACAAACCAATCAATTTTTTAAATAATTAATCTATACTGTATATTAGGGCGGGTCGATTTGTAGGAAGGCAAAAAAATCGCTCAAGTGACAAGGAAAATCATATTCTAGAGATCAAATTAAGAAACTTTACCCAAGGAACCACACCTCTAAAACGAATTCTGATGTCCCAACTTTTGACCTGTCTGTCTGTTTGTCTGTCTGCCATGGGGCAACCCCATTCCCCTTCATGCAATTGATCTGAAACTTGGACCATAGTCTTGTTGTGACCACAGATTTATTTTGGGGTAGTTACGCAGAGTCACGCATAGTCAGGTAGTGATTTAAAAGTTATTTACCCTCATCTGATCGATCTTTTTGAATAACATAACGTAGTCAAGGCGTATGATTATTATTTATTAGCAGAGTAGAAGAGACGTATACGTATGAATGTTAATTTTAATATTAAATCAAACATATTCAGCCCAATTCTAAACAAAAAATAGTTATTTTTGAAATATTTGTATGGGGAACCCCCTGGGGTTCCAGGGGGTGTGCCACCGGCATGGGTAGATCGGCCCTCCAAAGTTAGTGTCGATCATACATTTGGACTCGATTGGGGCACTCTAAATGGGTCAAAGTGTGACAGACAGACAGACAGTTCAAAAGTCGGGACATCAGAATTCGTTTTAGAGGTATGCTTCCTCGGACAAAGTTTCTTATTTTGATCCCTAGAATACGATTTCCCTTGTCACTTGGGCGATTTTTAAATCGACCCGCCCTACTGTATATATGTATATGTATGTATATAAATATAATATTATATATGAGGCCATCAGCTCAAAAGTGCTGTAACCCACAATTTTCTTTCGTTGCTGTTATGGTATTACATACATTCCTTACATTACCAACTATCAATAAAAAAGTGGAGTTGATGTCCCAAGGAATGTCATTTAAAAATATATGAGGAACGTCAGCTGGAAATATTTAGAAGTTGTTGCGCATTGGCTAATTTTGACATTCGGAATGCATTGCTGTTCTCATTAGTTAGAGTGACAAACAACTGCAGAAGTTACACGGGAAGGGAGGAATCAAGAAGACAAAAAACACACATATAGAATTATTAGGTGAAGATGGTGGTTGAGTTTCAGGTGTGTAAAAAATTCTCAAGTTTCTAATGGGGTATTAAAGCATAAAAGTATTCACAGTGGAGAGATAAACAAAACACCAGACAATAAGATCGCAGAGGTAAAAGAATTCATTGGTCGGATTCCAGTTTATGAGTCAAATTATACCAGATATAAAAGTGAGAATAGGAGATATCTTTCACCGGATCCTTTGACGAATGTATTATCTTTATAAAAAAAAATGCACTTGCACCTGTCTCATATTTCATGTTTAGTAAAAATTTTTAATGAATGTTTTAACATACGTTTCCATGCCCCATCAGTGATTCTTGCAAAAAATGTGATCCCTTCCATAATAAAATTAAATGTGCTGAGAGTGAACAGCTAAACCAAGAGTTGGAAAATTAACAAGAATTACACCAGAGAAAAGCAGACCTTGGCAAAATCATCTGCTGATGTCACTGTAATCACCTTTGATTTAATGAAAACCCTACCTAGCCCTGCGTTGAGTAATGGAATAGTGTATTACAAGAGACAGTTTTGAAATGCACAACATGTAGGACAGATGATGCCTACATGTTATTTTTTTTTTTTTTTTGGGATGAGACTAATGCCTTGCGAGGACCCCAAGTAATCGGATCTTGTTTGCTTGACTAATGTGGGGGACAGATCAGAAACATAAAGATGTCATTAATAATATGATGATAATATTATTTATATATTTTAGTTTTAAAGAGTTCGTGAGCTTTCTGTAACGTTTTCTTTTCCGTCTAAAAAATTCCTCATCTGTATTAAGTCATTATTCGAGATGGAAACATTTTTCATTTAGTAGTGATCTCTGTTTTTATCCGAACTTCGTGCATAATGGTTTTAATAATTAAGTTTCCATAATAATTTGTTGAACTTATGTTGACTTTTAATGTTTCATGGCCACTACGTGGGCACAAAGAATTTCTGGTGAGGAATAGACTGGTGCCTCGAGCAATACTCTGGAAATCACCGTATTGTTACAAAACAGTGAAATGTTATCGATTACGTCATCATCGTGATGTGATGTTAGAAAATTGACCAACAGCTGCTTAACTCCAGCTGCTGCCTCTGCTTCTATCCCATACGAGATGGGACAGTCCATTCCTTCCAGTCCATTCCTTCGTTATAGAGCTATTAAACACTATCATCTCCGTCATCATCGCCGTGATGTAAGCAAACTTTTCAACAGCTACCTGCCCCCTTTTTCTGCTTCTAACTCAGTTTCAGTGTACAAAGCCGCATGCTTTGCTATTGCTGAGGAAACTTTTGAAGTCCAAGTTTCGGAGCTCGCAGTAGTCCACTCTTTTAATGATGACGTATACCGTTACAAAGCTGTCAATGTCATCATCATTGCCATCGTTTTTCAATAGTACAAATATTCATGCTTATTACAAAACTTATTCAATTATATAAACTAGCAGATTCCAGCACTCGAAATTCGAGTGTTATTTCTAGGCAGCTTTATTTTTCAACTTAGCCAATTCACAAACCAACACTTTTATGGTTTATTATTATTGTGAATGAAGACAACAATCTCATTAACAAACACAATAACAAATTTAATAAAACACACATAGCATATGTATAATTTTATGTATGTGTTAGTAGCAACTTTAAATGCAATTTACTCAAAATAAAGGAAAAAATTTAAAAAACTGTAAATCTGCAAAACGGTTAAAAAGAAACCCCTTTCTAATAATATACATTTGGTCAAAATCGGGATAAAGCGGTAGAACAAAACATCGGTCACAAGAAATCGTCTAGCCTATTAATATTATAGACGAACATTAACAGAAATAAATCGGATTATATCTCTAACTTAAATGCAAACTATCAACATGTATTCAGATATTCAGACTAGTACTAAACCGAATTTTGTTAGTCATACTTAATAACACATTATTCTGTTGTGATAGCTGAATTGTATTTTTCAAACAAATGTATATTGGGTTGTGTAAATTGTATAATTTAGTTGATGCTATGGAATTTAGGTTGTTACAACCAAACCTATTTAATATGTGCAGTAAATGCAGTAAATATGAAGACATTAAAACGATGTAATTTGTAAATAATAAAAAAAAAATAACACATGATAAAAACAAAATTAACATTCATACTAATATTATGAATATTATGTTACTGTTTTAGTTAACCAACATTTCAAGAATAATAGTGGTAATTGTTGTTGTGTTTCTGCCTTTAGCAATGTTGCCTTCTACATACATATGTTATTTTTCTATATATTTTCTTAATTATATGCACCACAATACATCATAGAGAAACTCAACTGTAAAAAACTACACCAAACTTATTTACTTCTTCGATTTACTAGAGGACTATGGAGAGATCTTGGTTACGGAATATGTAGCGCCTTTATACGGCAGCCTTGTCAAGTTTCTTTACAATATCCTTGACAGCATCTTACATTGGGTATTGAAATACTTGATTATCGTTCGTAATGACGATTAGAGCACAACTCTTCAACTTCATTTTACATTGCAGTATACATTTTTCTCAAAGAAAAAATTCCAAAAGATTAAATCTTGCTAAAAGAATTGTTAAAAAAATACAATAATAAAAGGATTCCACATACACAATCATATATTTAGTTTGCTTTAATGCAATTTATATACGAGCATTACAACTTTAAAAAACATCAACAAAATTAGAAATTTATTTTACCAAAAATGACAAATAAATTTTTGGTTTGCTTAATCATTTAACTAAATCTATTTGGTATTTACAACAGAATTCGATTCATTCTTTCATTTAAAATACCAAAGCAAAGGCGAAAATTAATTCTAAATAAAAAATTTATTTTTATTATATTAGCCAATAACAATATGTAACAATATCTGTTAAGATATTTTATGTTTATGTCTATAATATAACACAAGGCAACAAATAAGAAAACATTTTATGCCGAACAAAAACCACTATACAATTTTGATTGTGGTTCCAGTAGTACAAATATGGTCCAAACTTTAAATTCTATGTAGAAGTTTTTTTAAAAAAATTTTTAAGTAAAATTAAAATTTTTTTTAGACGTTTCTCCACATAACTAATGTTAACTTCAAAAGGGTTAGTCCGATAATAATAAAATAAATTTGGAAAAATTCAGACTTACATAACCTTTGACCCATTTATATATTGAGTTTCAATCGGCTCAGTAGTTTCCGAGTTATCATAAATAATTGAAGCAAAATATATAGTTTTTACGTGAAAATATAAAATTTTTTTGTTTTAAAAAAACCATAAAAAATCGAAAACTGCAAAAATTGTTCTGATTTATTGCTTTTTCGCAAAGCCACATATAATAGGAACAAAATGAGATATCGGTCGTGAAAATCGATTGGTTCTTTTCGAATTTATTCGCAATTAAGTGAATTCGCACATTTTCACAAAATTTTTGTTTTTTGTTTGATATACATAAAAATGAGCTGTTAATGTTCTTCTTTCGGTAGATTAAATTTTAAAAACACTTTATATTTAACTAAAATTTACATTTTATTATTTAAATTTATTATATTATATAAGATTTATTATTAAAAGATTTATAATTATAAACTAAAAACTCTGGAATTTTCTTTTATATGATTTTCTATTATTGTTGAATGACGAAGTGTTACTCTGAATACTCCAGCAAAAATCAGCCATCATGTGCGCATCCCAGCGACCCTGGTATCGTTCCTCCATTGTTCGCATATCTTGGTGAAATCGTTCGACCTGTTCTTCGCTCAAGTCTCCTATGTTTTCAGGAAAACTATTTAAGTGACTGTGTAGGTAGTGTACTTTGATGCTCATGTTGCATCCAAGTCGATGGAAGTGAGATAACATATCTTCAACGTGCGCAACGTAATCATCACCCTTGTTATTTCCTAAGAAATTTTGAATAACCCATACAAACGAATCCCATGCATTCTTCTCAATTTCTGACACTGAACTGCCAAAATCAGTATCGTTCACCAATTTGCGAATTTGTGGGCCGCTTTTTGTACTTAAACAAAAATAACAATTGGATTCGTGGCTCGCTGTTTCTCTCCATACCATAGGCGTCGAAATTTCCAAGTGTAGTCTGTAAAATGAAAAAAATTTGTGGCTTTGCGAAAAAGCAATAAATCAGAACAATTTTTGCAGTTTTCGATTTTTTATGATTTTTTTAAAACAAAAAAATTTTATATTTTCACGAAAAAAATATATTTTTTGCTTCAATTATTTGTTACAACTCCGAAACTACTGAGCCGATTGAAACTAAATATATAGACGGATTAAAGGTTATGTAAGTCTGAATTTTTCTAAATTTGTTTTAATATTATCGGACTAACCCTTTTGAAGTTATCATTAGTTATGTGGATAAACGTCTAAAAAAAATTTAATTTTATTTAAAAATTTAAAAAAAAAAACTTCTCTTGTACTTAGGTAGCCATGGTGCATCAAATCTATACAGTGGTTTTTGTTCGGAATTTTTGCTGTTGACCTGTGTAATCAATGGTTGCAATTACCAATATTTGTGAATGCAACAATTTTTACTCCTTTTAATATAGTTGCCGTAATTAAATTATTTAAATAATTTGTACAAATACTTTAATTGGTGAACTGAACTTAATTTGCTTTTATAGATATTTTTTATTTTGTAAGAAATACGATAATAATTTTGTAAATATTTAAATATTTCAACAAAAAATTGTATTACGTAAGTAAATTCTTCTAGTGGTAACCAAATTCGAACCATTTCTTTTTCTGTCTATAAACAAGATTTATAAGACAGTGAAACATTTGTTTACAAGTCAATTTTTTTTTCAAATGTACATTAAGTATTGAAAAAAAAACCAGCATAGTAAAAATTATAATTGACCAAGCCACACCATATGACATACAAGACCATATTAGTAGATCTCGGAATTTGCATATCAGCATATTTTCAGAATGAGGATATGATGATTGTGATTGCACCAAAATTTCGTTTGGTGGAAACATAATCGAAAAACATGTGCATATTAATTTTTTTGATTGGTCATTTGCATAAAAATAATATGTTAAAAATATGCAAAAAATTTTCAGAATATGCCAAAAATATGTAATATATGCTAAAAAAAAAAAAATGCAAACAATATGCTAAAAATATGCAAAATATGTTAAGGATATATATCTTCAAAAGAAATAAAACACGATTTAAATACTAATAAACTTAGAAATAATTCCATGAACTAGAGATTTAGTTCTTATTTCACTATTTCATTTATATTATTATTGACATTATATTATTATTGACAAAAATAAATAGTTATTAAGTATAAGGATAATTTAATATTATCATTATAAAACGTGGAAATTATTCAGCGTAATTAGTTGTACAATATATAATGATAATTTTTTCTAAATTTGTTACTGTTAGGATTTGTCGCCAAAAATCATCTTATATGCTGAGAAGCATTATTCTACATCACACGATGTGAAAGGTGCGTATATATATTTTTGAATATTTTCATATTCAACTGGTTCAATTAACGATACATCTTCTGTTCCGATATTAATTATATTACTAGCAGATTCCAGCCCTCGAAATTCGAGTGCAAATTCTAGGAAATTTTATTTTTTCATTATATAAAGACCCTAAAGGTATGCTAATCAATTATAGGCAATTCACAAATCAACACAAAAAACAAACTCATTTTTATTGCAAACACATTAACAAATTTAATAAACACACACATAGCATTGTATAATTTTATGTATGTGTTAGTAGCAACTTTAAATGCAATTTATTCAAAATAAAGGAAAAAATTTAAAAATCGGTAAATCTGCAAAATGACTAAAAAGAAATACCTTTCAAATAATATCCGTTTGGTCAAAGTCGGGATAAAACGGTAGAACAAAACATCGGTCACAAGAAATCGCCTGGCCTATTAATATTATAGATTTAATTTTAAAATAATTTTAAAATCCGGATATCTTTTCATTATTGCGTTAAATTTCTTTTTTAATTTTTAATAACATTTGCCGCTTCTTCATATAATTCTACCGATTTAGCCAAGGGTAGACTTTTCGCCTATAAGCATGTTATTATTTCTTGCAGCTTATCAAAATTTCACTTTATGTATATTAAGATCGGCAAATAGCTTTAGAGTCTTGGGAAGCTCCTTTTTCTGCTTCTTCAGGATCAAGCATATCAATAACCTCAATAGAAATTGAATTGAAAAATCAATATTTTTTTAAATATGTGTTTTGTTGAAAGGTATGTTAAAATGTTTTACTGTATACATTATTTATGTCCTCTCATATGACTTTTATGTTTTCAGCATATAATGGTGCCGCCTTTAGCCACATACCTCAACGGATTATGACAGGTTCAAGCAGCAGCTCTTTATATATTTTTTATATAACACAACGCGAAGAGGAGTTTTCACAAATATTTTCTTTACTGCTGAAATAAAGGCGTTTGGCAGAGGAAAGGACGACCCTATTTTTTTGACAATCAAATTTAATGAATGAGCAATACATGTTATATGAATAAGATTGGGGTAAAAAAGTCTCTGATTTTGTCCAGCCTTAATCATATATGCAGTCGCATCTGTCAAAAGTAACAAAACTTTCGACTCGTTGGCGTGTGGCCAGAAATGACGAATGCCCTCATTAAAAAATATGGAAATGGTTGCATTATTTACTTGGTCTAGTTGCTTGCACGACACATTGTGGCTGAAATTGTGAATTCATTGGCCAAAAGTCCAATTTTTTATTGTCACCGATTTTTAAAATTTTAACGCCATTTTCTAGCTAATATATCCAAATTAATCGTGCCAAAAAATTAGGTTAAACTATTGCTAATTGTAGGCTTGACGTGCTGTCAAACTCAACTGATTTTTAATTTCAGAAAAAGATGATTTATTGTTTTTTTTATCAGCACCACTACTCTACTCGCAAGTTATCGTCTATAATGACCTGTGGTCTCTTCTTTATAAGGTTGGTAGGATTGTAGTCTTTAGTTGCTGTAAGTGGTCATAACCCTACCATTTAATATTAGGGGTGTTCTGAAATATTTATTAAACTGCTATATTTTTGTCAAATTTCACCTTAAGAGGAATGGAACTTCTAGGGAACAAAAGGGAACAAGAAACGTATACCACCCAGAGAAAGGTGAAAGTGTTCTCTTTAACCTTATGTATACTTTTGCATCCGTGACGATCCGCGGGTAGAACACTTTTTTAATTTAATGAAATAACTCAAAAAAAATTTCATATTGGTGTAACTTAAACAGCCCAAACAATGGAGTGTTAAATTTGTGCTTTAGGTATTTTATAGCTTATAATGGTCATTATTTGTTCTATTACCAGTAATGATATCTGCTTACAAAATACACCACCCTTTTGATGTATTTTTAAGTAAGAATGTCAATACACAGAGGATAGAATTCATTTGTAAATTGAGTTTTTATTATCATACCTAATGCAAGTAAAGAAACACAAACACACATTTGTATAGTGGGTTTTTTATATATCATATTAGGTAGTAATGCACTAATGCCATTTTCTTACCTTTTTATTTTACCTACAAACATAGTATGATGGCTTATGAAAAGGCTTATAAGAAAGCGACATTTGAATACAAGCTCAATTGCTATAATATATTTCAGCAATAACAGTCGCAAATAATAATATTCAAAAAAAATATGGAGAGTTTCAGTTATAAAGAACTGGCCGAAGAGTATTTTAGGAACAAAAACCAGGAAGATGTTCTTAGTTACGTTAAAATAAAATTAAAATTAGTGTAGTATCGAAGTATAAAAGCAATTGTCTATTTTCGTCAAAGCACTAAAAAACGTTAGAAACAAGTTAGCTACAATAAACAAAACTTTTATATAAAAAGGGCCAACTTACTGTCGCTTTACAAACAATAAAGCAAGATAAGGCAGGAAGACCACGCAAATCATAGTCTAAAAATTTTTTTGAGTATAAACATTAAAAAGAAGAATCCCATTATTACAAAAAATGCTTGTAATTAATTATTAGTAAAATCCAAATATGACATTTTTTAATAAATAAAAAAAATAAAAAGCCCATATTTTACGCTAAAAGTTAAAAAAAAAATGAAAAGTGTAACTTTGATCTAGAATTTCTTAAAAAGTACTCAATCAATTTTAAGGGAACTAAAACAATTTCACCACTAGAGAAAGAATTACTAAAATATTTTGATCGGTTCAAAAGTTACAGAATTTTGGCCAATAAAAAACAATTTTCAGCCACTGCGCGACAGAAGAAATGAGGCTGATGCTTCCTTTTCGCTTAATTTCCAACAATAAAATTGGCGACATATCGCCCAGGCTTATCTGTAGTTTCGTCCACTGATATCCAAATATTGTCTTCTTTCAAGTTATCCCGCATATTTTTATAGCTTGCTAATAGCACTTATCCAAGTAGCATTTTCGGAGAGTGCTCTCTTGCGGAATCGTTTGACCAGTGTCTTTTTTTTTAAAAGAGTTGAATGTGGCGTAGCTTAAAACATTGCATGGTATATTTGTCGCTACAAGTACTTCGCATAGGTTAACTTTATATGCTTTGCTGGATATTTCGGGATTGGCAACAATGTTGCTAGTATGTTGCTAGATGTACTGGCAATATCATCGATAATTGTATTGGATGCTTTGAATCTTCTGTGACCCGATGTTGCAAGATGCTGAACTAATTTTTTTTTGGCACGCAATCTAAAGATATGAATATTTATATGTACCAAATATGTTGGTACCACCAAAAATGTTGGTAGACTGAATAATTTAGCCTTCTCTCACAAATAATACAAATAGAATCACTTCCATCTTGTTTAAAACACTTCTCGGAAAGCCTATTGCACCATTTCCCAAATAAGTTTTTTATTTTTATTATTTTATGGCATTTTTCTTAACGGACAGCGCGATATAAAACGAAACCTTTATATAGCTTGTCAAAACTGTAATTTTTGTAGCAACAAGTATTTCAACTTAAAGTGGAGTTCTAAAAGTTGTTACGTATTTCCAAATTTCGGGATTTTTCTCAGGATTATTCATATTTTACATATTTTTAGCATATTTTGCTTATGTTTAAATAATTTGTATATTTTAAACCTATTTTGCGTATTTTTAGCATATTTAGCATATTTTTACCATATTTTTAACATATATTTAGCATATTTTTGATATGAACTCAAATTTGTTATAATTAAACGCTAAAACGCTTAAGTAAAAAAGTTGGTGTCAATAGGATGAAAAATGAAAAATATTCAAAATTCCGAGGTCTACAATGCCAACAATTATCCGCGCATGACTTTGCCGATGTCATTTATATTTTCAAGAAAAAAATTACCCATATGATGTATAATAGGCAAGGTTCAGAAAATACACACATGAAACACACAATGTTCTGTTCAAAAGCAGCCAACACATATCTTTATTTTCATATCAATTATGTGCGTTTCTAAATTTTCTACGGTGCCCAACACAACCATGACTGTGTTCTTTTTAATATTTCGTTATTTACACGAACATTTTTGTATCACGTACTTTTTGTTTCAATCACACATAAAGCACACATTTTTGAGTGTTGCTTTATTTGAAGTTCATGTTCTGGTACGTGTACTGAAAAAAAAAAACAGAACATGTACAATAAACAGGTTCGAGTTCAGTTATATTTTAAGTCGTGTTGTGGCTCGTGTTGTAAGAAAAAACAGAACATGTACAATAAACAGGTTCGAGTTCAGTTATATTTTAAGTCGTGTTTTAAGTCGTGTTTAAAATATAACTGAACTCGAACCTGTTTATTGTACATGTTCTGTTTTTTCTTACTACACGAGCCACAACACGACTTAAAATATAACTGAACTCGAACCTGTTTATTGTACATGTTCTGTTTTTTTTTTTCAGTACACGTACCAGAACATGAACTTCAAATAAAGCAACACTCAAAAATGTGTGCTTTATGTGTGATTGAAACAAAAAGTACGTGATACAAAAATGTTCGTGTAAATAACGAAATATTAAAACGAACACAGTCATGGTTGTGTTGGGCACCGAAGAAAATTTAAAAACAAACATAATTGATATTGTAACAGGCGTCATTATATTGATTATCATCAGTTATATATTATTATCAATTTTACATTATTTTGATTCATTAGTATTTTACAAAAGAGTCATCATTATTTATGATAATTGTCATTTAGAATTTTGTCATTATTTGTTTCAATTATTAAATATTATTTTATTGTTTGTAATTATTTTATTGCTTTGCTTGTAATTGAGTCATTATGATTTATTCTTTTGTTGATTTCTTTTAATATATGTATGTTGATTCTAAAGCTATTGATCTCTTGTATATTAGTTAACGTACTATCACTCAATAATGCATTTTACTCATTGCTCATTTCAAACTTTCTTACTTTTCTAAAATTTGAATATAACAAGAGATCACACATTAAAAATTGTCATTCCATAACTAGCGCTTGAAGAATAAATACTTAATTAAATATTAATGAACCCCCGACGGTCTTCTTATTTAAAAGGAATAGCCAAATAATGAAAACTAAAATATAAAACCATATTAAATTATAAAGTATTGTAAACCTATAATAAAATAGAAACGTAGGCGAATTTGACGCTTCGGCAGTCTGTTCTTGCCTCGTATTCATAACAATAGTAAATATATATTAAATTGTTAGTGGCCAGCTTGGACGATTACGTCTGGCTTTGACCCTTTTTATTTAATATATATATATAACTGGAGTCTCATCCCCTACAATATGAAAATAAAAATATGTGTGTGTTGGTCTAAGTTATGTTTGTGTACATATATGTACGAGTTTTTTATTCAGTGTGTGTTTTTTTCTGAACTCTGATAATAGGGCTATAAAAATATATCGGGTTACGTTTGTTACTTATTAAAATCTTGTTTTGGAGTCATTTTACCTTTCCTGGGGGAACATTTCTAAGCGAAAAAGTTTAGTAATATTGTGAATGGCCTATTCGACTATGCTAAGACAAATATTAGTAAAATTTTACGATATAGTTATTATTATCTTTAGCCATTTTTAAGGAAAGTCAGAACTGTTTTATGAGGGGACTGTAAATAAAAATACTCCCAAATTTAAACTGATATTCCATGGGTGTAATAAGTAAACGGAAATTCAATTTGGTCCATATTTAATTAACTGTAACGTTTGGATTCCTCAATTTGTTACAATATATAAAAATAACAAAAAGTTTTAATTGTTAAACCAATTTTCATTAGATAATCATATTTACATAAATACGAATACATTATTTTTTTTTTGAATCAATAAATTTTTTACATATAAATGTATTGAGTTTCAATTGCAAAATCTCATTAAGTGTAAATAAAATTTCAACTTTAATGACCAGTTTGGCTAACAATAAAATCAATTTGATTATTATCAAATATTAGCATTTATAGAATTTAGAAAACCAATTATAGAATTTCCCATAAAACAAATTAAATTAATTTCTGTTTTTGAATTAAAGAACAATATCTCCGTAATAATTGTTAAGTATGTGTAACTTTTAATGTTCGTACATGCAATTATTAAAATCGCCAAGACACCAGTGACATTTATTGATTAAATCTGTCTTGTCTTTATGCTAAACTTAAACTTCAGACATAACATACATACATACAAATGTATATCATATATTTATAATCTACTAAAGATTCATATTCACACATAATGGAAGAAGAAGAAAAAGAAAAAACATCAAGATCATGATCAAGATCAGTTAACAAATAAAAAAAGTATTTTCAGAGATGTCTTTTGAATTGATTAGTGAAACAAAAGCAATTAAGATGTTGTTCATCATAAACGGCCGTGTTGATTTTCAACAAAGGAGAGTGGTGAAGGCTTTGTTTTTTTTTTTTTTGCTCATATTGAAAGAATTTTGTATAAATCTGAAAAATATTGAGATATTTTCATCAAACGGTCATTGAAATTCAACGTTGAATAACACAGTACAATGGTAAATAAATTGAATAAGCAAACTGTTTTAGTAAATTTTTGACATATCGAGATGACAGGGGTAAAGAAAATAATAATTTAATTTATTTGTAGAAATTGCTGATAGTTGGTTTTGCCTTTGTGGCAGTAGCATATACTCAATATGCTCCAAGTTCGGAATACTTACCTCCAGTGCAGGAAGTTAGCCAATCTTTAGAATATATTGCTCCATCTAGCGAGTATTTTGATACATCTTTAGATGAACAAACTGTTTTAGGTGATGATGGCTATCGTTACAAGACTGTACGTCGTCATCGTCAACGAAGACGCCGTGATGTTAACGAATTAATCTCATACTTGCCTCCCAACCAAGAAGCCTCCTTCGAAGTTGCTGTTCCATCCAACGAATATTTGGTCCCTGCTGCTGAAGAATATCAAACTGTTTTAGCCGATGATGGCTACCGATACAAGACGGTAAAGAAATTCAAAGTTCGTCGTCACTAAATTTTTAATATGTACTCGTATGTACATATGTAGTCTGTATATTTTCTAGATAAATAAGAAGCCATAATTACGAAATAACATAATAAATTTAAAATAGTAAACCTACATTGCGAATTCTTTTTTTTTTTTTTTTTGACATTAAGGCTAAACCTGTTTCAATGCAGATATTTCGAGTACATCTACATAGTCATGTTTACCCGATAAAAATACTTCAAGAATACTTTAATTTTGTATAGACTGACTGTTCTTTTGATGATGTTGCATTTTTTTATGTAATTTGAATTTGAGATCCGATGTGTTATGTAATGTACTTAAAGTCATGATTTTTGAGTACATAGTAGGGTATCTACTCGAATAATCTCTTTAATTAATCGTCAAAGACAGATTGGTTAAAGTTTCGGTAATATACATCCAGTCACATTGACACCAACTCTTCCCTAGAGAATGAAGGAGGCACTGACATTGACTTTAAATTGAACATGTTTAATTCAACGTTAATAACTGCTGCGGAGGTTGCCACTCCTACTTACAGCCTAGCCCTAAGTTTCCGATACACGATAAGCAACAGCCAAAAAGAAGAATTAGTGTCAACTAAGAGATGCCTTAGAAGAGAATGGCAAGCCCATCGATCCCCTGCAGCAAACTGTAAGTGTAAAACAAGTAAGAAAATTATAGTCGGTCTAGACCGACCATACGATACCCTATACCATGGTTTAGAAACCATATCTCTTCGGTCCAACAAACTGGATATAGAATTTAAGCAAAAACCAAATTTGAGTGGCATTGTTATTAATTTTTTTTGGCTGCAGATATGAAAAAGTTCACATCGGGTTCTATATTTATATGTGGACTAGGTCAAAAAAATGGACCGATCCTGACCATATTTGGTAAAGTCACTTATATTTTCAAAAAATATACACAAACCAAATTTGAGAAAAATCTGTGCAATATTTTTGTTTTTTTGATAGATTTAAGTGAATATCGGGAAGCAGCTCTATATCGGGCCTATGACTAAAAATTGTCCAATAGGGATTATTTTTGGACTGCTGATACAACAAACACATACACACCCAATTTTAATAAGATCTATATGATAATTTGGATCTTATGGCAATTTATGTCAATTTCATAGGGGTCATTTGCATGGGGACTAGGTCTGACCATCAACCGATTTCCACCAATTTCAATAGCGTTCATCCTATGGCCGATAAAAGCTTATATACTAAATTCCATTAAAATATATTCATATTTGCGACCTGTAGTTTGATTACATGGTTTACATGGACACACAGACGGACGGACGGAGTCGTTAAATCGACTCAAAAAGTGATTATAAATCGATCGGTATAATAAAAGATGGGTAAAAAACAAATATTTTTGGTAGTTACAAACAGCAGCACAAAGTCATTATACCCAAACCATATATTGGTATAGGGTATAAAAACTGTAAAACAATTTAAACACACTTTAAGATGTTATAAAAAAAACAATTCTATTCTTGTTTATATTTTTTTTTTAATTCTGCTGGGATTATGTACTCCCATTTTGCCAGAATCTTATTTAATATATGTATGTGAAAACATAAACTATTAATTTTTCGGTCATTTCAAGGTTTTTGTTAAGCAGCTAGTTTTTTTTTTTTTTGATAAAACTAAACTGGAATCCTAAATAAATTTTCCAATTCTACATGCCTCAAGAAGACGTTCTAAAAATTATAAAAATTAAATTTTATATAAAGGTATAGGGATATAACATTTAAAAAAATTTTACATATATCAAAATAGCCGAATTATTAAAGAAGAGCATATTACATGCTAATATTTCATATTTTACTAATGACACACCTGTGTGATCGTTTTGTTAACACGTGGTGGTAGCAACAATCTTAGTAGTTGGTTTTATTATAATAATTTATCAATACGAGTATGATACATAATCAAAATTTGTCATAATAGTTTTTGTTGATCCACTCACTACTTATGTACTCCTATTTAAGTTAAGGTTTAATGAAAACAGACTAAATGTTAAACTTCTTGATGTTATAACCTTTCGAGTGGATCTTCTAAATTAGTTAGAAAAAAAAACAAATAATGTGGAGGCGAATGTGTGTAATACATACTTAAAACTATTTGTCGCTTTGTTTTGAAATGTTAATGGGTATTCTCGTAGCAGTTAGCTGTTGTTATCGTTTATTAATAAGATCAATATGTGGAGAGCTGAAGCTCATTTAGAACAAAAAAACTTATTGAGAATTGTATATAAAGTTCATTCGCAAACGTTTAGATTATCATTCGTTTCTTAACATTACGAGGTGTAAACTCATCTCAGAAATGGTAAATAGTTTAAAGATTATACAAATGGCAGACAGCAGATATTTAAAAATTCGTATTTAATATTCTAGAAAATCATATTTATTATATTGGCTGTAATTGCCACAGCTTATGCTGCCTTGCCAGCCAGTGAATATTTGCCACCGTTGGATGATGCTGTTCTCACCAGCAACGTAGATTTGCAATCACTGGGTGAATCCAGCACTTTGACTGATGATGGTTATCATTATAAAACTGTAAGACGTTTGCGATTACGTCAACGACGCGATATTAACGAGTATTTTCCACCAAACCAATCTGCTCCAGCAGTAGCTGATATTCCAATAATTATTGGTTCTTCTATTCAAGATGAACAAACTCAAGAAACAGCTGTCTTAGCTGATGATGGTTACCATTACAAGACAGTCCGACGTAAGCGTTATCGCCATCGTCGCGATGTCAACGAATGAACCAAGAATGAACTAAGAACCAACTCTGTTGGCCGACGATGGTCACCGTTACAAGACTGTGAAACAAGTCGTTTACAGACGTCGTGTCCAATCGTACAATAATCAAAAACTCTACAATTTAGTTTGAGGAAAGAAAGAAAATTCAACTGAAAAAAGAATGACGAAAATAAAAAAAGTATGAATTAAATGAAATTTAAGCACGATAACTTATTAACTCACGCAAAGATTCAAGACTCTGGCTAAAATAGAGTTCTAGATATGTATGTGATGGTAAATATTTCTTTTTGTCCCAGCTCGTCCTTTTTAAATTTAAACCTTACTCCTAATGAAAACATAGTTGGAATATAAGATCTATCGGATATATGGTTCAAAATTTTAAGGGACATTTACAGATATACACTTTAATATTATATTTGTATAAAGATAGGTTCTTTTTAAGTCTTTTTTTAAGCCTTTTAAAAAACTTCTATTTAAAATTCCTAAAATTCGTCATATATATTCCAATAGCATTTGTTAATTAATTATTTTAATTATATTCGTAAATAAATTATTTATTATTTTTAATACTTAATTCAACCTAGTCTCTATTTCTTTAAATCGTTTTGATAGAAGCAAGTAGAATTAAAACAAAACTTAACCAAATATTTGAGAAGGTCTGGAGACTTTCCTCAGCAATTTTGTATTTATAGATACATACATATGGTGTTTGTCAAATTGCGAATTACTTAATGGCAGGGTACACTGTAATGTTATATATCTACCCATTAAGGTTATAGCCATAACCGCATTACGTTTCAATCTCATCGACTGATATTAACAAATATTTTTTTCACGATATCGAAATTGGGTGAATATATCCCAACTTGAAACTAACGGATTCGGGTAACTTTTGTCTTAAGTTAGCTTAAAGATTTGCATTTACGAAAGTGTTATAAAAAATTTGCACCATATTTAAGTCAAGTTATTGCAGGTCCAATAAGTATAAATAATATAAGTAAGTTTACCAATTGAAATATGTTGGTGAAAACATTGAAGGTGCTCTTTTAAAAATGGAATTGAAAAAACCCGCCACTGCACTGTGGGCGAAACGGTCGATCTAGCGTCGTTTAATTCAATTCTTAAAGTGTTTAATTGCGCCAAAATTGTATCTCGATCGGTTATTAATATCCCACTGAACTAATATATCGATTCTGTTTTGATTGACATGATTTAGGTGAACAGCTGTGAGCTGTCAAACACAACATATGTGTTAGCCGGTGCATCACTAAAGGCCTAGTTAGCCACACGTAACCTTAAAGCTGCGTTCACACTAAGTGTTTTGCTCGTGTTTTTCTTATTTTTTTACCACATGTAATTTGTACACATAGTGTGAACCCTTTCAAACATTGTTTATGTACAACACATTTTGCAAGACATATGTAAAATTTTCAATTAGAGCAGGTTCTATTTTGGCAAGATAAACATATGAAAATACAACACTGCTTGTGGCGAAAGAAAAACAGTCGTACGTTGAATTTTATAGCGTTTACAACCAAGCCAACCAAAAGCACTAAAGTTTACCATGGATTTGTATTATTTACCCGGTTCCGCACCCTGCCGCGCTGTCTTAATGACAGCCAAGGCTCTTGGCATTGACTTGAATAAGAAGAGTAAATTATAAAGATTAATATTGAGAGAAAAATAAATTGTTTAATATTAATTAACAATTAAAAAATATATAAAATATATATCTTTATTTTTAACAATAATTTTTTGTAAATTCACAAATCAGCTGTTGTTTACATTTAGAGGTTATGTCATACGGAAATACATATGTACGTTTGAACGCAAAAATTATGAATTGTATGTAAAACGGCAATTTTGACACACACACGGAATTACGTATGGATCGTAAAACTGAATTTACACATGGAAAATACACATAGTGTAAACACATCTTAACCAAACGTGTCAGCTGTTTTTTTCTGTTACATGAAAAGCATTTAGAGCAGTTACCGAACTCAACTGTCATGTTACCGGAACGTCCCAATCTGTTGAAAATATATTTTTGCTACGTTTGTACGTGACATTTGTGAACAGCTGATAAAGTTTGGTTAATTTTACACAGCGTCATGCTGTTCGTTTTTTACGTTCTATAATTGCACTAAATGACAACGTTACATTTATGGTGCGGATACATTTTAACAACGTGTGGCTAACTAGGCCTTAAGCTTTATCACGTGTTTTCTTTGCATTGCAAAATTTTCTCTAAAGTTCCATTTGTCTCAATTAAGTGTAAGAAAAGTGGCTTTATTTATAGTTAGAGGTATGTATGTATTAACTAAAAAATTTTTTGTTTCTGACCTGTGCTGTAGAAATAAATATATGTAATTAAAGTTGACTGTACCAACTAACTGCTTGAAAAAGCCGTGGACCGGAAGTTCTGATATTCGTGTGCATTCGGAATATTTTTTTTAATTACTATGTTATCTTGTGATTGTAAAATGTCCAAATCTTCTGCAGCCATCTGCAACTTTACATGATATTGCATTTTTTAGGAACAGCATCGGTGCTCAGACGAGAAGTTTATTTACTATGGCGCAACGAGACCGTACGTACTAAAAAATTTTCATATATTTAATAATATAATTAATAGAAACATGTATGATGCTAATGAAATCCTTCTAATAGGAAAAAAAATTAAAATTTTGTAGCAATATTGGCTGAGAAATGGAAATTGAACCATAGAAGCAGCCACAAATTTCAAGAAAACAACAAGGAGTGATCAGACGAACAATTAATATTAGTTAATCTACTGACTAATCGTGGAAGACCCGATTATAATTAAATTTTGGTTATGAAAACAACTGAAATCTATGAAGACAAAAATAGTTATTTCAACAAAAAAAAAAAAAACTAGAAAAAATAAATAAATGTTTAACAAAAACTGTTTTCAATATTAAAGTTTAATATATTTTTAGCCAAGAAGAATGTGAAACATTAATGCCCGTTTTCTCAATAGGCGATTATCTTTTATCCCAACGAGAAACTGCCGATTAAAGAAATTTAGTTTTCTCTAATGTCTGGTTTGCTTCTATTTTGTCTGCCAATTATTTATTTATCGATTAGATAAATTATTCTCCCAACTTTCATATCAATTTTGAGAGGCACTGCCAACTGAAAATAATTCTGCCAACTTTCATACGTATTTTGAGAGGCATTGCCAACTGAAAATAATGTTTTTGTCGGTACATTGATAAAACAAAAATTGTTAATCGGCAGTTTATCGTTCCAATAAATTTATGTCCTCGTTAAGTAACAGGCAGTTTGACGATACATTGAGAAAACCGGCATAAATATATTAACTTTATCATGTTTCCTGAATGAAATGAACAATGTCTAACATATGAAAAAAGTTGGAAGTTTCACAAAAAAATGTATATGTATATATACGAGTATAAATATATTTTTAAAAAATATTTTTTTTTTGTTTAATATTGTAGCTTAATCTATTTTCAACAAAAAAAAATATTACACCAACAAAAAAAAATTTCCCTAATAGTGCGTTTATATCTAAGCAAAATCTAGTATATACGAGATTTCGAGCACAATCTAGCTGATTTTTACTAGATTTCCCATACAAAACAACATCTAGCTCGTTGCTAGATTTTAGCAAAATCTCACAAAATCTTGTCAAACTTGGGCACTACCAAATGATAGTACTGTGTTTTTTAATATTGTAGTAGAAAATTACAACGCAGTGACTGAAAAATTGACATTTAAAAACAAAAACAAAAGCAAACAAGTTGAATAACCATAAAAACAACCAACCATAACCCATAAAAACAAAGCATTTATTAAAACTCTTTCTTTCCATATGCATATGAGTTGTGAAACTCTCCGTGACTGTGCGTGAATATTTTAAAATTAATCTTTGGTGACAGCAAGTCTGTGGACCAAGTTTCAGATTGATTGGATGAGGGGAAATGGGGTTTAAATCACTCCGTTACTGTGCATGACTATGCGTGACTATGTCAAAGTTAATCTTTTTCACAGCAAGTCTATCGACCTAGTCTCAGATTGATCGGATAAGAGGAAATGGGTTTTCAATCACTCCGTGACTGTGCATTTTAATCTTTCTTACAGCAAGTATACCGACCAAGTTTCAGATTGATTGGATGAGGGGAAATCTATAATATTAATAGACAAGGCGATTTCTTGTGACCGATGTAAGTTTCACAGTTTTACCCCGATTTTGACAAAAAATGTATCATTTGAAAGCTATTTCTTTTTCGCTGTTACCCAGATTTACAGATTTTCATCGTCTGGAATAGTTTTTGGAGTTATGATTGTTTAAAGTTGCTACTAACACATACATAAAATTATACAACGCAATGTGTGTGCTTATTAAATTTGTTAATGTGTTTGTGTTAATGTGTTGTTTGTTTTCTTCATTTAAAATGAGTTGAATTGTGAAGCATAACTTTAAGGTCTTTATTAAATGAAAAAATAAAATTTCCTAGAATTTGCACTCGAAATTCCAGAGCGGGAATCTGCTAGTCCGTTTTAAATCTCTCCGTGACTGTGCATGACCATGCGTGACTGTGCTGACTAAGTCAAGTTAATCTATTTTCACAGCAAGTGTATGGACCAAGTTTTAGATCGATCGGATGAGGGAAAATGATATTTAGATCACTCCGTGACTGTGCGTGACTATACGTGACTGTGCGTTACTACCCGAAAATTAGTCTGTAGTCACAACAGGACTTTGGCCCAAGTTTCAGATCAATTGGATAAGGGGGAATGGGGTTGACCCACGACAGACAGACAGGGAGTATGAGTTAAAAGAAAGAGTTTAAAAAGGAAATAAAATATTAATTATTAATAAAAATGACGAACCTATAATAAAAATTATTTAGTAATTGAAAAGTTATAACGTTTTATTCTTATATGTGCTCATTCCAATCTGCTATATAATAATTGTGGAAAATGCATTTGTTTTTGTTGTTCAAACAATACGTTTAACAATACGTTTAAATGCAGATGTTTTTTTTCGCAAAATTTCTGTTTGAGCTTGTGATTTTTTATTCTTGATGCATAATATAATAATAAAATCTTTTTCTTTTTAGAATTTTCCATTTTCCTATTATTTTGTTTATTTTTGGTATTTCTAGTTTATATGTTTTATTTTAATCAGCTTTTTATTGTTATGGAAACAAAATCTACAAAACGTCAAAAAAGTTAGATGTAAACGGTATAGATTTTGAAATAGATTTCAACTTAAATCTACTAGATTTTCCTCAGATGTAAACGCACTATAAATGCTATTTTACCACGACTGTCATAATTTTTATTAACTTTTTAATTGAGCTGGCAAGAAATTCCCAAAAAAAAAACATTAACAACTAAGATGTGTTGGCGGTATCAAGATTAAATCTATAATATTAATAGGCTAAGCAATTTCTAGTGACCGATGTTTTGTTCTACCGTTTTATCCCGATTTTGACCAAACGTATATTATTTCAAAGGTATTTCTTTTTAGCCGTTTTGCAGATTTACAGATTTATAAAATGTTTCCTATATTTTGAGTAAATTGCATTTAAAGTTGCTACTAACACATACATAAAATTATACAATGCTATGTGTGTGTTTATTAAATTTTTAAATGTGTTTGTAATAAAAATGAGTTTGTTTTTGTGTTAATTCGTGAATTGGCTATAATTGATTAGCATACTTTTAGGGTTTTTATGTAATGAAAAAAAAATTCCTAGAATTTGCGCTCGAATTTCGAGGCTGGAATCTGCTAGTTATTGTAAATCGATTTGATTTCTGTATGACTTTTTGTTTTAATGAAACTGATACGTTTTATATTACTGTTATATTATCTTTAGTATTGTTAGTTTTAAAAGTTTAATTGAAATCATTTTTGTTATTTAGTTTAAAAAATATTTTTCTGATAATTTTCATATGTATGTTTTTATAATTTTTATCATTTAGTAAAAAATTATATGTTTTCAGTCTAAAATTTTAATTTAAGACTTCTCTAGTGGAAATTTGACAACACATAATATGTCGAAATTCGACTGCAAAAAGAATTTTTAGAGAGAACTATTATATTATATCGCATTTATCCGAAATTATAATTTTTGGAAATTTTTATTATTAAATTTTATAATTGAATTAATTTTTGAATTATTTACATAATATGTATTTACAATTTGCAATAAATTCAATGAACTGATAAAAATTGCTTTCTGGTACATGTTTTGAAAATAGATAAACGAGAATCCTAAAAAATAATAAAATCAAACGAAATTCTCGTAAAATTTCTTGTGTTAATGAAACATTCAATTATACCAAATTTTCTATTATCCTGAATGCTCTCATCCCCAAGCCTTCGGGATATCAGTAGCGCGATTCAGTAACTTCTTTTAACGATAATGGAATCGTTAAAAAAAGAAAACAAAAAAATTATCGATTTTGGTATTCAATAAAATTTTTGTTATCTAAACGACAACAATTTTTGTGTTGTTTATTCAATCGTTAAAAAGTTAAATTTTTAGGTTGATAGCATGTTCAGACGGCAAAACGAACCACTTGATTCGCTCTCTGAATCACGATTGCGAACCTTGGTGTTCAGACGAATGTTCTTGTTTCATTTTGACGTTTATATTTTTTGTGCAAATATTTGAAGACATCCTTCTTCACTTTACGTTTCACTATTTCATTTTCTCCATTTCTATTTGAATATATGTATGTAAATATATACTTTTTATTTGTTAAATGTTTCTATTCTATTCAATTTTATTGAACACATTAATTTTTTGTTTTTTATTTGTTTATATATTTTTGACAGCTAGTTCAGATAAACTAGCGATAATTTTTTGTCAAAATTGGAGATGACACTCAATTTATCTAGGTTCACAACTAGGTTCAAAATGAACCAAGTAGGTTCACTCTCAAAATTTTGTATGGCGAATCATGTAGATTCAATCATGATTCGGGCGCGAACCGTGAATGAGAGAGCGAACCGCGAATCGTACTATCCGTGTGAACATAGCATGAAATGTCGTCATACATAAGTAAATAAAAATCATAAAATAATGAAAATAATTTGCTTTTATTATAAAAACTTTTTATATAAATGACAAAATTAATTAGCATATTTAATTCATTATTTTATATTCAAATAAATAAACAAAAATATTAATAAAAAATAAAGAAATTAAACATAAACATAAAATCATCCTGTCACACACGAAGTGATTTGTTTTTTTTTTTCTATTCTTCTTTGTGTTTTTCGCTTATTTTGACAAGTTAAATAAATATAAAAATAGATTTGTCGACTATCGTTAAGGTTTAGTTAGTGAATCGCTTAATCGTTAGTGCAAACAACAATAGATGTCGATATATTTTGTCATTGTCGGATCATTAAAATTTACAGAATCGCACTACAGGGCTTGCTATATATGATTTTTTATACAGTTGTTGCTAATCTTTATACTGTCTTATGTCGAAGTTATGTCTAAAAAGAAAATATGTTATTCTCTGGAAAATATTTGGATATAATTATAATCTATGCATGCGGCAAGCATTAATTTTTTTTTTTTGCTCAAATTGACATAGCATGATCTCACAAAACTTTATTCTCTTATAATAATTAATTATAAGTTTAAATTATTGAAAAATACAATTGCGGTAAAAAAAACAGTTGAAAATCAACAAAGATGCCGTATCTGTGGAATTTAGAAAGCTGACTTGTTTAAAAAGGTGCCGTAAAGGCAATTTTTTATGATTTTTTTTTTTTTTGCAATTTCGATTTACACTCATTTTAAAACATATATTTGTTTCGTATACATATATATTATTTTAGTATCGAATGAACAACTAAGAAAAATTTTCCGATAAAATGTAAAAAAATGTCCATTTACAAAAATTTACTTAGCGCCTATAAAAGAGAATTGGGAATATTGCATGGAAAAATTCATAATGTACATACCCCTAATATTACATTATGAAATTTTCAGAAACTTTAAAAGTTTTCTGCCGAAAATTTCATTAAATTTGCATTTTTTTTTTTTTTTTTTTTTACTTAAACAGTTTTTATTTGAATTTTTCGAACTTTATCTCAGACACAAACCAATTCGGATATTGTAGTTAAAACCATATGTTATGAAGGAAACATTTACGAATGTTTGATTCTTTTAATTCGATTTCGAACAGTTGTTCAACCAACCCTTTTAAAAAATTATTTTTCATTTAAAGTCTTTAATTTTTTGAATCATCTACACAGACCATTTAATATTTTACAAACATCGCCCTGTGGTAAAAAAAGTATGTCATGGATTTACATTTAAATACAACAGTGTGCTAGCGTTGTATTTCTTAGCGTTTACGACTCGCTTTCTACTAGCAACGCTATTTATACTACTAGCTATATACAACTCTGCAACTAATAATTATACTAAGGCCGAGTTCACACAAGGCAATTTTTGTTGCGCAATTCTTGAGTTTGTCGATGTTTGCGGTGAGGGGAATAAAAAGGGAAAAATAATTGCCGGTTCTCGGCTATTTCAAGCAATTCTCTCATTCGCTTTTTTTTTTGTTGAACATTTGACATTTCTTTTCATTCGGTGTTTCGCTTCTTGGTGTGAATAATTCGTAATTATTGTTTACTTTATTAAAATGGCCTTTAAAATGGCCTTTTTTCTTTAGAATTCATTTTTCAACAAAACCAATTAAATTAATTTATGTATGTATGTATTTAATTTTATTATTGTTCTTTACGACTAGAGCACAAATGTCAAATTATAAGAAAATAAAAACAAAACAAAACAGTAAAATTGCCGAAGAAATTGTCGTGTGTGGACATAAAAGCAATTTCAAAAGAGAATTGCCAAAAAGCTGCGCAATAAAAAATGCCTTGTGTGACCCCAGACTAACTGGCACATTTATTATTATGCGGCATACACTACACACGGTGGAACATTACGTGGAACATCGGCATGTTCCACTTAATGTTCCATCGTCTGTAGCAATGTTTCATCTCACAATTCATGTTTCAATTTTGGTTCCTCAAATATCAAATTATTTTGATATTTTATGTTTCCAAACTCAATTTTTCATCGTCTGTATCGATGTTTACTGTTTTTGCTCTATTATTTCATTGAGAGCAGTCGTGCTGTAATGTTGATTTGTATATCGGAGTAAAGAAAATAAGAAAGAGACGAAAATGACGAATTTTTAACATAATGTAAATATGAAGAATTTTATAAATAATAATGAATGGTGATAATGAAAATTTGAGGTATTTTATATATTAATATAAAAATTTGTAAATAAATATATTTTCTAAATTTGTCAAAATTTTATAGCTGCATATAAAATTTATTTTCTTCCGCATATATTTGTTTAGAACTAGTATACTCAATAAACACACAGAACTGATGTTCGTTTTGGTTCCATCGTATGTATTAAAAAATGGAAACATGTTTTTTTCGCATGTTTCTCTTAATGTTCCATCGTCTAAACTCAGCATTATATTTTATTCTGATTCAGGCACACACAGAGTTCGAATTAATTAAACTATGTACATATATGCATATATGTACATACAAAAGTATATACATATATATAGATACAGTCATTACTCTGAACTAACAATATTAAACTTGCATCATCCATTTGCTTATTTGTTCGAGTATATTTCATTAATTTTTTACATGTGACTTTTCACATGTATTGTACATATGCAATGTTTCATATGTATCACACGATGTGGTCACTTTTGCAGTAGGAAAATTTGACAGTACATATGTTAAAAAACACGTTGAGTAATAGCACCTTAATTTTCAAGAAAAAAAATTTTCAAAAATTCTGTAATATAATAGAGTAGGGTATATACAATCCGACTTGAACAGCAAAACATTTTATTCTCTGTTTACTCTCCATCGTTCTCTGAAAAAAAAAAAAACTCTCGTTGCAACATGAATGTTCGTATAGTAAGGTGTCGGTAAAACAGGCAAAATAAAACAGGAATTAAAAATCCCAGAATTTTTGTTGTGTATAGTTTTAATATTCTCTTAATAAGAGAATAGAATAGTACGAGTATAATACGTACAATAATGTGCACATAAGTACATTTTCAGGGTCTTTGCTTAAGACAACACAATTTTCAATACATATCTCAGGTCTTCGACATCAATTGAGAACCAAACGTGGAAGTCAATTGTTTGACGGAAAAAATATATTTAAATTTTTTTTTATTGTTTGGTGGTGGCTGCAGGTTCTAAAAGGTGATAAAAACATATATATATTTGGAATCCACGTTTACCGGAATAGCTAAAGTGAAATGACAAAATATTACAAATACAAGAAACAATGTGCTTGAAAAAAGGATTTTAGTAAATGAAAAAAAAAAAAATTGAAGAACGATCCAAAATATATTTAAATGAAACTACAAGTATCATACATAATAGTTACCTATGTATCTTATGGAATATTTAATTTAAAAAAATTATACATAAAAAGAGACATACATATATTAGAATATTAAAGTGCAAAAACAAAAAACCAACGCTAGAATTCCTGTTTTTAAATTTTCTAAACAAATGAACGAACAGAACGCATTCTACGCAATATCGCTGCCGTAAAAAAACATTGACCTCTATTTGACATTTATCAAGAACGAACGAATATTTTTATTATAGAGATACAAACTAAAGAACAAATTTCAAGTTCCTAGCATGTTGTTAAAAAGAACAAGGTATTTTTTGTGCCAGCATGTTGCATTTGTCGTTGAAATTTGTTTACATACCATAATAAATGTCATTCTGAAGTGTAACGGTACTAACATGTAACAATAATAAAACAAATAGTATGTAGAAAAAAAAAAAAATTTAAGTGAGTAGTTTAATCACAAGTAAAACAAGTAAAAAAGAGGTGCCACAGCTTTTTAGTTACAGTACAACCTCGCTAAAGGGTTTTGTAGAGTTTAACGCTCATTTTGGATTATTGAGTTTTTTTTTAATAGAGAATTAATAATAATTATTTTTTATAATATAACGATCTAGAAATTATACTAATGTGAATTATCAAAAACACTAAGTAAAGCTTTAAAAACTGTTCTTTTTAAATGCAATAAAAACGTTAAAGAATTTCCCGGTACTTTTTTGGATGCTTGCATTTATTCTTTTGTTAAATTAATGCCAAAAATATACCTGAGTTGTTGCGAATTCATTAAGGTTGTAATACAAAAAAATCATGTGAGTCCGATCACAGGGAAGATGTGTAAACTTCTAGTAATTAAAGATTTTTTTATGTCATTTTTTAAAATCAAACAGAAAGCTTCATCTATGTATCACTTATAGCAAAAACTGTTTCAGCTAATTCAACAACCGTTTGCTGTAAAACGTTAAAAATATCCTAACATAAACGTATATAAGTGATACATAGATGACGCTTTTAAAAAAGTGGCATAAAAAAACAATTTTATATCATAATTTTTTCACCAATACAATCATAAGTCACACAGCGTTATCTGCTTCAGCTCACACCAGATATGAGTTACGCTGTTTTTGTGATTGTATTGTGAAATAGAAATTTACCGGTAAATTTATAACGGTAATACCTTTCCATACAGGATGTTAACGCACAAAAAGGATATACGACGATATTGAATTTAAAACTTTCAGATCAAACTCAAAAAAATGAGTTTGGAATCGGTTAGAACTGGCAACGCTAAAATTTGATAATGTTGCTAGTGAAGGAACTACTCGTATTTATTGTAAATTCTCTTTGGTTGGTGCTGTATTGATAAGGTTTGTTAAAATATATAACAAAACTTTGCTTGATATAAGCAGTTGCTATTTAAAGGTCATTATGTTTATAAGGATTTACATATGTATTTAAAAATAATTATGACCAATAAATGTGACAATCAGTTTTCGCTGATTAGTACCTATGTAGTTGAAATAGCAATGTAACGAATACATGAGTAATTTTTTTTTTTTTTTTAATAAATTGCAGATAACCAAAATTTAATTTGCTTATACAAGATATGCATTTATGTATTATTTAGAATGTACATATATTTTTTTTAACTGATTAGATAATATATTCATAATTTCAGAGTACGTCACTCCGTAATGTGTAGGTATTTGAAGTTACCCTTTGTCGTGAAAAGAAATTAGCACCAACGAATATGAAAGTGTGAATATGGTCTTTCTGGATAGTAATAGCATTCAGAATTGGAAATGGTGTTGATTTGTATACACTATACCACCATGTTGTCAGGGTATAATGGCTTTGAGCTGATGTTTGTAACTACCAAAAATATTTTAACTAGATGTCCGTCTGTCTGTCTGTGTGTTCATGCAAATCTTGTAATCAAACTATAGGTCGCAATAACTAATATATATTGATGAAATTTGGTATATAATCTTTTATCTGCGATAAGACAATCACTATTGAAATTTATAAAAATCAGTGCATGTTCAGACCTAGTCCCCATACAAATGACCCCTATGAGATCGAATTAAATTGTTACAAGAGCCAAATTATTATAAAGATCTTGATCAAAATTGGTTCGTTTGTGTTTATCACACCCGTTAATCAGTAGTCCAAAAATAAAACCTTGTAGGAAATCAAAAAATAAACTTATTGCACAGATTTTTCTCATATATGGTTATTATATGTTTTTTACCAAATATGGTGAGGATCGGTCCAATTTTGGCCTAGTCCCCAAGTGAATATGCCGGCAGAAAATTTAATAACAATGCCACTCAAATTTGGTTTATGCTTATATTCTACATCCAATGGTATCCATGGTATAGGGTTTCGTAAATTCGTTATTTTTTTAATTGTGATACACATAATGTTATGAATATTCTAATCAATAACTTAATCTATTTATACTCCAAATATTTTATAAATTTTTTAGTATGTGTGTGCTGCAGCTATTGATAAGGTATCCCCTGTTATATAATATAATCTTATAGTTTAAAGGGCGTGATATAGTCGTGATGAAATGCATGTGCGAGCGAATGATTGCGTCAATCAGAGTTTACTCACTAGCTAGTTTTGGGAATTATACCTAATGGGATTCGCAGATTTGCACTTTAAGGTTTCTCTGAATTGCTTTAAATAGAGAAGATACAATAAAGACGTAAAAGATCACATATTCTCTCAAGTTATTGAGTATTTTTTGTGAAAAGGCAGTGGAGCTCTAAATCGTTAATCAAGATTTTTATGAATTCAGTAAATTTAAATATATTGAGTTAATTTGGTAACACTAAATGATATAGCTTATCTTGAGCTTGATCGCTAAGCTAAATCAGTTTTTATTTCGCAAATGACTTCAAGTTAGTATCAGTTTAGTAAAGTAAACGTATTGAACATGTTGCGACGGCAATTATCATTTCGCTTCGAGGATTATGAACAGAATGGTTACGGAAATAGGGTCTGTTTGAAGTAAACAGTAAGCATTATGTGCTATTGATAATTTAAATTTCTATTTAATTTCCAGATGAATCGACGTTATTCTCGTGTAGAGTCCAGTGGGGACCTTAAAGATTATTTTGATCGCGGCGATATTGCTTCGCGTGAAAATCGCTGGACCTTTGAAATCGCATGGGAAGTAGCCAACAAAGTTGGAGGAATTTACACGGTTATACGTTCAAAAGCTTATGTATCCACAGAAGAAATGGGTGAACAGTTGTGTCTAATGGGACCCTACAAGGAACATTGCGCCCGTACTGAAATGGAGGAGTTGGAATTTCCTCGTGGCAATCCTCTTTTGGATGCTGTCAATACCCTGAGATCAAGAGGTTATAAAATACACACCGGCCGTTGGCTGGTCGACGGCAATCCTCAATTGATATTATTCGATATTGGTTCGGGTGCCTGGAAACTGGATCAATTCAAATCAGAATTGTGGGATAAATGTCATATTGGTAAGATGATTGAATGGTGAAAGCCGAGATTTGTGTGTAAATTGATAATTGAGACGTCTTAAATGTAATCGACTCTTAGGTATTCCTCATTTGGATATTGAAACCAATGATGCCATTATTTTGGGTTACATGATTGCAGAATTTTTAGAAGAGGTAAGTAACCGAATTAGTTAAAATTACAAATAAAAAATTTACAACTCAATTATGTGTTTCAGTTTCGTAATCGTGCTGTGGAATATTCCCAAGCCAATGATTTACAAGTTCCACGTGTTGTGGCTCATTTCCACGAATGGCAGGCCGGCTTGGGCCTGATTGCCCTACGTACTCGACATGTTGAAATTGCTACAGTTTTCACCACTCATGCCACTTTGTTGGGTCGATATCTGTGTGCAGGCAACACAGATTTCTACAACAATTTGGATAAGTTTGCTGTTGATGACGAAGCCGGGAAGCGTCAAATCTATCATCGCTACTGTTTAGAGCGTGCTGCCACCCATATGTCTCATATTTTTACAACAGTCTCGGAAATCACTGGTTATGAAGCCGAGCACTTGCTGAAACGCAAACCAGATATAATTACGCCCAATGGTTTGAATGTTAAGAAATTTTCAGCAATTCACGAATTTCAAAATTTGCATGCAATGGCCAAAGAGAAAATTAATGAATTCGTTAGGGGTCATTTTTATGGGTTAGTTGGAAGAATACAAAACATATCGACGACATATAAACATTTCTGTATTCCATTTCAGGCACATGAACTTTGATTTAGATAAAACTCTATACTTCTTCATTGCGGGTCGATATGAGTTTGGAAATAAGGGTGCTGATATATTCATTGAATCATTAGCACGTCTCAATGCCATGTTGCAGCATGAAAAACCCGATACAACCGTTGTAGCGTTTTTGATCTTTCCCACCAAAACAAACAACTTCAACGTTGATTCATTACGAGGTCACGCAGTTGTGAAGCAACTTCGGGACACTATAAATATTGTACAGCAGGGGATTGGTAAAAGGTTATTCGATTCTTGTCTAACTGGCCATATACCCGGTCCAGATGAGCTGCTCACAAAAGATGATTTAGTGAAAATCAAGAGATGTATGTATGCCATGCAGAGGGATACGATGCCTCCAGTTACCACACATAATATAGTAAGTGACATTTTTTGATGAACTTTATTGGAATTTTTATAAATCAATCTCATCTACTTAGGCGGAAGACTGGAATGATCCAGTTCTTGCTGCCATTAGACGCTGTCACTTGTTTAACTCTATTAATGATCGAGTAAAAATGGTTTTCCATCCAGAGTTTTTGACATCTACAAATCCCTTGTTTGGTATCGACTACGAAGAATTTGTACGTGGCTGTCATTTGGGTGTATTTCCATCGTACTATGAACCCTGGGGCTATACACCAGCTGAATGCACAGTCATGGGTATACCGAGTGTAACCACTAATCTATCCGGTTTCGGTTGTTTCATGCAGGAGCACATAAGTGATCCCAAATCGTATGGTATTTACATTGTAGACCGAAGATACATTGGCTTGGAAACTAGTGTCCAACAATTGTCCAATTTTATGATGGAATTTTCCCGACTAAATAGAAGGCAACGAATCATACAACGTAATCGTACCGAACGTTTAAGTGATTTACTTGATTGGAGAACACTAGGCATTGTAAGTTTAAACATATGCGCTCGTCGAATCGCATTCATTCAATTTAACTTTTGTATTATATTTACAGTACTACAGACAAGCACGTGTCAAGGCTTTGCAGGCAGTGTACCCTGATTACGTAGATGAAAGTTCCTTATATGGTTCCCGCAATAATTTGAGTTTCTCAAGACCTTTCAGCGAACCACCAAGTCCTTCCTCATCGAGTAAGCTATATTAATTTAATTTGATCGATTTAATTCTTAAAAAAAAATTATTATTTAGGACACACTACTCCTGCCCCTTCAGTCCATGGGTCCGATGATGAAGATTCTGTTGATGAAGAGACGGAACTCAAAGAATTAGGCATTAAATAATACAATGCTAACCAATATGGGTAACGATTTTTAATTCCATGACCTATTTAAGGTTGCTCGGTGGAAGTAGATATATACCCAACTAAATTGATATGATCTGGTAGTATGAAGGAAGACACAAGAGCAGAAAACCAACAACAATGAGAACAAAAAAAATTATAGCAGCTACAGCAAAAATAATAGTCAAGTATCTAAAAATCAGGGAATATTTTAAACCTCAAACATTCATGTACAAAATCTTTTATCGAAAACAAATTTTGTTTACCTACAAAACCTAAAACAACTAAACAGACATAGCCGACGTTCATTTTTAAGAGTTTATTATGATGATATTAGAAAATTTCAAAATAAAATAATATATTAAACTAAAATACATACATACATATATATAGACACAAAGTAAAGTAAGTGATTTTAAGGTAACAAACATTGAATTCATAAATTTTTTTCTACCAATCTAACAATATTGATCCATAACGCCACTAAAGTATTATTTGGCATTATTTTCTGCTGTTTAATAATTTTATGATTCCTTAGTTTTATGATTCTTCTATTGTTTATATCTGCGACTATACTTGGATCTGGCAAATGTTTGACGGCGTCTGCGCACACTTGGTCCAATATCATCATAATTTTCATAATCTTCGTATTCATCTTGGGCTTCCGGCACACTATCCCAAGGATCTTTAGTAGGAAAACCATTTTCATCAATGATGGATGAGAAATCGCTACCACTACCTTCTATGTCTGAGCAATTGTCACTTATTGTACCGTTTGGTAATTTACACTTCGTTTTCTCTTGTTTCCAACCACCCATTTCAAAATCATAGTCGTTGTCCATAAATAGAGGTGGTATTGGTCTAAGCGCAGGATTCAAGGGCGCATACATATCATAAATGTCATATGAGTTAAGGCCAAAACCAAAACTACTGTCTGCCATGAAACATCTTCTACACTGTGATGGAATGCCATTACGTAAAATAAAAGCGTAAGGTAAGCTTTGACATCTGTCGCAGGGATTATAAATGTGGAAGCCCTTCGGACATGATACAAATGGCCAATATGGCCGGTAGCTACATTTTCGGGTGCGTTTAGTTGTTTTTCTCCTATTTTGATTATAAGGAACGTATTTAACAGTTTGCTGACAATTTTCGTCAGCGCCATCCTCATAATCAGCTGCCGACTCTGATCGTTCACACAACGTTACTCGTTTGGCAACCATAACACGAGATTTACACTGTTCGCCACATACACGATGACGTTTGCGATGGCATCGAGCCGCTGTAGAGAATTTGCGAATTTCACAATTTTTTGATGAACGCAAAATAATACAACATGGATCAGAATTATTGTAGCCGAGACCAAATCTACCACCAACCCTCGATATGTTCTGATGAATATGCACTACATTTTCGTTTCGAAGAGATACTTTACCGTGCTTATTTTCGATGATATTTTGAATTTGATTCGTTAATCGTATAATATTCGTTGTATTCAGAGGAGCTGGTGATGGCGTTTTATAGTCGGTGTCATTTATACCCTGCACTACAACCTCCTCTTTGACTAAAAATGGGCAAACTGGACACTGCTTTACGCACTCTATGGGATTTTCCACACCTTCGCACACTGTCTTGCAATTTTCTAGATTTTCATGACATTCTTCATATTCCCTCAAGGTTGGTTGATCGTAATGTTGAAGTTGTGTATGAATCACAACGGATTTACCATTGATACGAGTAACTTGCTTGGTGGTTGATGTCGAATCATCAATTGTAACATTTTGTGAATTTGCCGTTATCGCCAACGTCAAAAATATACCGAACAGTGCCACAGGCCACTGGAAGACCTTGTAATAAAAAAAAAATTAAATTCACGGTGCAATTCTTAACACTGAACGATTTACCTACCTTAAGACACATAATACCTGATTCTAGTTGTGATCTCTGTTTCTTCTTCCGTTCGATAAGTTTCTATTTTGACGTTGATAAACGTATCGAATTACTGTTGTGAGAGAACTAATTTACTAAAATAGAACTTCATAAGACATTAGTAAAATTGAACAAAAAGCTTTACGATAACCTATTTATTGCAACAACAAAAACTTAGATTATTTTACTACCTTTTATCTACTAATTTGATTATATGCAGTTAGGAAAAAGCCCCAGAATGAAGAAACAATTTACTGGTATAACATTGGTATCGCACTCGAAATTTTTTAGAATTTTGAACTGGAGTTTACTTTGGAATGTTCTTTTTTCAGTTCATCACAGGATAATGTATAGGATGGATATATATTTGAAGGGAATTATTCCATAACGGAATGCTCAGTAGACTAAAGTACAAAATTCCGTAGTCCTCTACATAATTTATCGAGGCCAGACTGGAGACACCGGTCAGTGTACAAAACTTGAAAATCTTAGTAAGCTCTAGAGGGCACAGCATTAAATATCCCTTAAACAGTAAGTGGTACTCTGCTTGATTGGGAATCTTTTTATCAGACAAACATATATTATCGAAGAACATTATATATAGAGGTTTGATAACAAATTATACATTTAAACCTTTCTATGTATAAAAAGTTAAGAATATAACTGTTCTCGATTGGAGGACTACATATTAGTTCTCAAGAATTATTGTATTTATCATTATTATTGTATTTACAAATCGTTAAAAAGTTTTAACGTGTCAATAAAATGGATTGTTTGAAAAATATTTTTTGTGAATAATTTTTCATATTTGAAACAAAATTTAAATAAACATTTGTTTTAACAAGCCACGCACGTACCGATTCTCAACCGGAAATTTCCTAATTTTTAAAAGGCTTAAATTGATGTTTGTTGGGAAATTGTCAGACTTATTCCAACTTTTTATTTGTGACTTAAAATTACAGTATTTTAAAAACGAAATTATATATTAATTTATAAATTTTTTTCTGAATGCACATGTCGAGAGTGTTGTGTCAAAATTAAAATTAAATTGGAGCAAAATTAACGAAGATACAGCGTTTCAAACGACTGACCTCATACGGTATACGTTAAACACTTTAAATCGATTTTCTCGAAAACTAAATTTTTGAAATCCGTGAACACCATAACTCAAAACCTACTTGACCGATTCTTTTGAAATTTTATATGCTATTTCTACACATAAATCACCAGATAATCACGAAGAGCTTTTAATAATTTTTTCAATTTTTTCACCACAAATTCACCAACATTTTATAACAAAAATCGTGTTTTTCAAAAAAGGTTAACTTTTATAAATTTTTAGTTTTTGGCAAATTTTTTCCAAAGAAAAAACGGCTAAGTTGGTCACAATTTAAATGCAAACAAATTATTTTTGCAGTTTTCTGCCAACGTTTCGAACCTTGATTGTTTTCTTTTCAGAGGATGTCTTTATTTAATTCACAATTTATTTATACTTATAAATAAATACAATTATTTTCTTAACTTACGTGTTCTGTGTTTTCTCTTGTCCTAATAGTTTTTTGTCATGTTTAATTTTTACATTTACATTTCATATGTAAAAATTTATTCAAAATGTTAGTTGATAATGATTGTTTATTTTGTCTTTGTCCTCTTTTAGTATTCATCGTTGTTGTAAGTTTTTTCTGTGCATGTATGTAAGTCCCTGTTTACACATGAAATTTTTTCTTTCTGAAACTGTTTGAAATTCTCTTTTAAACTTTCATCCGTGTCTACACACTGAAATTTTTGTATTGAAATTCAATATATGTTCATGTTTACTTTATCATTTAATCTGCTTATTTTATCATTTTATTTCATTAAAATTAACTTTATTTAAATTTATTATCTTTCTTAACACAAACAAAACATAAAAATTAAAGAAAACGCAAAAATGACAAATGCGAAGCAACAAACAAAAGAGTATTTCAGAGTACATGAAAGTATGTACCCCTGCCATTCTTCTCTCCCGTCTCACCTATAAACTCAAGACTTTCAGCAAGAAAACTTTCATGTGTAAACCGGCACAAACTAAGCAAAATTTAAAAAATTTTTAGAAATTTTTGATTAGGTAAGTCCGTGTTTTTGGATATTGTTATCCAATTGTCCATTACGTTTTTTATTGTAAGTGTCGTAGGTATGATTGTGAATTACTTTAGACTCAAACTGTATAGTTAAGCAAGAATATTGGAGCATCAAGATTATTTCATCCCCACAAGGATTTCGGATAGATCAGAATGGTAAGAAGAATTTCGCTGAAGGGGTCAAGATGAAAACACGATGAGGTTGTGGTCTTTTGTGAGTGAACCTGATTGTGGACTCTCTACATGAAGACGAGATCGATCACATGCTTTGCATACCGCTCAACACGAGAAAAGCAGAAGTATGAATATTATGTTATCAAGGAAAGATGGTGACATGAACTGAACTGGTAAGATCATTTATCAGGAAGCTGCCAGGATGTAGAAAAGGAAGAAACGGCATAACACTTCCTATGCCAATGACCAGTATATGCCCGTCGGATATGCTAACACTTTCAAAGTCCGGTATTGTTGGATCTGACATGACAATCTTGTTCATCACGGACTCCAACATATTCGAAGTGGACCCCAATGCTGCTGATTAAGGAATAAAAACCACAGGTATCACAACGCAACTATGAATCAGCTGCCTCTATATCGCTAACAATCTGTTTAACAATTGTAAATGCTGTCTTAAATAAGAATACCTTACTAAATATTGTTGTTATCTGGTTTGGAATTTAAGAAAAGATTTTATTCTTTATGTGAATTCTTTTTAGAATCTAATGACCTTAATGAAAAGGAAAAGCTTATTGACACCAATCATCGTAGCAACCATCTTCTTCTTGACAACCGTTTGAACCGGCATTATTCGAACAATACTGTTTCTGATCGTAAAATGCACACTTTTGTGAAGGACAAGCATAGCGATAGCAATAATAGGAACATCGTTCCATATGTCCCATCCCACAGCCAGAGCAATCGAAACCACCTAAAACAGTAAAAATTAAAACGAAAGTGATTAATTTGAATGATTGTAGCCAAAATGAAAAAGCTAAATATCTACCCGTTAATTGTTTACAATTTCCATTTGATTGACAATCCTGCTGTAGAGGTGGCATAATGACACAATTAGGTCTGGTATGTATGTGGGACGGTCTGAGAAAAATTATGGGTTTAACACAAAAATCACCACACCGACGATAACGACGACTGTAGCAGTGCCAACGAACATTGCGTGATTCACAAATGCGTGGAGTCAGTACTTCGCAGCATTTAAGGGGATTTGATGGTGGTAGCATTGTTTCGCAATCGTCATCCTCAAAAGTACAGTTGTTACCAGAAAAATCTGTATGCACTATCATGGAAGTGTTTACAACAACATTGTTTTCGCTGTTCAATATTATATCGGGCTTGGAATGATTAAAGTTTGTTACAACGGAGTTGGAGAATGTCAAATTTAGAGTCATGGGTTCTGGCATAGAGCACCTGTATCCCGTCCAGACAGTTCCTTCAGGACATTTGATAATAACGCAACGATTGTCCTTCATGATTGAACCACGGGGACAATAAATTAAATTACATGTTTTACCAACAAGAATGGTACCAGGCGGACATTTATATAAAGGATCTGGTTGTAGAGTGGTAGTGACAGCAGGTGCAGTTGTAGTCGTTGTATCGACTGTGGGTAGTGGTGGAGGTCTTGTGTGAATAATATCAGTTGGTTCTGGAGTTGATGTGGGAGGCAGTATTGATGAAGTTGTACCGCAACCACCGCAACAAGATGATGGAGAAAATGGTTGCTGTATGCAGTTTGTAGGATAACCAGATTGGCAACCTGCCTTAAGACAGGACGGATGGCAATTGGGTACACAATTTTGTATGATCACACAACTTGTGGACTGAGTACAAGGCATTTGACCACAAAAAAGTTGGTTTTCGCTGGGAACTATTGGATTTATTGTCACGATAGGATAAGGTGTAACTGGCTGATTTGGACAACCAGAAGTTGGTGATATTGGACTTATTGGCTCTACAGGATACGGAGTTACTGGTTGATTGGGACAGTTTGTAACAGGCGCCACAACAGGTGCTCGGTTTCTGCAACAATTTTGACAGTAACCGTCAGTACAAGCACTTATACAACTAATTATGCAACATTTATCATTGACCAAAATTTCGTCTGTAAAAATATTAAAGCAAACATTACACTCAAATATCTGTGTAAAATTATAATACCAACAACATTTTGCATTTTAATTGTAAAATATGGCCTTTATATTCCCATGTAAAACTGCTTCCCGACCTTCTTTTATAATAATCTAGACGTTAGAGCAATTTACCATAGACGACTACCGCATGGGGGCTAGTTCTGAAAAAGCTTATACATGTATTAAATTTCATCAAAATATTTACGACCTGTAGTTTGCAGAAATTTATTTTGAAATTCATTAGTAAATAAGCCATACAGAAATTTCAGTATTTTTCAATAAGTAAAATAAAAAAAAATTATAAACTTCAAAACCTAAGTATCCTAAAATGTACAATTTTTAACATGTACATTAGGGCTCTAGAGTTTCAGAATATAAAAATGGTGGTCGAAAAAATTCGCTATTTTAAATACATATACATATAATCTGAAAGATTTTCAAACAGCCCTTATGTGCATGTAAATACGTCACTTGTGCAGTCTACAGTATTAATAACGTTAACCGAAATTAAATATTATAACGGGTGATTTTTTAAGAGCTTGATAACTTTTTTTTAAAAAAAACGCATAAAATTTGCAAAATCTCATCGGTTCTTTATTTGAAACGTTAGATTGGTCCATGACATTTACTTTTTGAAGATAATTTCATTTAAATGTTGACCGCGGCTGCGTCTTACGTGGTCCATTCGGAAAGTCCAATTTTGGGCAACTTTTTCGAGCATTTCGGCCGGAATAGCCCGAATTTCTTCGGAAATGTTGTCTTCCAAAGCTGGAATAGTTGCTGGCTTATTTCTGTAGACTTTAGACTTGACGTAGCCCCACAAAAAATAGTCTAAAGGCGTCAAATCGCATGATCTTGGTGGCCAACTTACCGGTCCATTTCTTGAGATGAATTGTTCTCCGAAGTTTTCCCTCAAAATGGCCATAGAATCGCGAGCTGTGTGGCATGTAGCGCCATCTTGTTGAAACCACATGTCAACCAAGTTCAGTTCTTCCATTTTTGGCAACAAAAAGTTTGTTAGCATCGAACGATAGCGATCGCCATTCACCGTAACGTTGCGTCCAACAGCATCTTTGAAAAAATACGGTCCAATGATTCCACCAGCGTACAAACCACACCAAACAGTGCATTTTTCGGGATGCATGGGCAGTTCTTGAACGGCTTCTGGTTGCTCTTCACTCCAAATACGGCAATTTTGCTTATTTACGAAGCCATTCAACCAGAAATGAGCCTCATCGCTGAACAAAATTTGTCGATAAAAAAGCGGATTTTCTGCCAACTTTTCTAGGGCCCATTCACTGAAAATTAGACGTTGTGGCAGATCGTTCGGCTTCAGTTCTTGCACGAGCTGTATTTTATACGGTTTTACACCAAGATCTTTGCGTAAAATCTTCCATGTGGTCGAATAACACAAACCCAATTGCTGCGAACGGCGACGAATCGACATTTCACGGTCTTCAGCAACACTCTCAGAAACAGACGCAATATTCTCTTCTGTACGCACTGTACGCATTCGTGTGGTTGGTTTAATGTCCAATAAAGTAAACTGAGTGCGAAACTTGGTCACAATCGCATTAATTGTTTGCTCACTTGGTCGATTATGTAGACCATAAATCGGACGTAAAGCGCGAAACACATTTCGAACCGAACACTGATTTTGGTAATAAAATTCAATGATTTGCAAGCGTTGCTCGTTAGTAAGTCTATTCATGATGAAATGTCAAAGCATACTGAGCATCTTTCTCTTTGACACCATGTCTGAAATCCCACGTGATCTGTCAAATACTAATGCATGAAAATCCTAACCTCAAAAAAATCACCCGTTATTACTAAATATCTTGGTAGAAAATAATAACATTTTACTAAAAATAAGATAATAACCCTTTAATAACAACTGTTTCTTAGAATTAAGAAACCATATTTTTATTAAACAAAATTACTGAAGAAGCGACTTTGCAACGAAACAACGCTATTCAGGGCAACTTTAACCAAGATATGACTGTAATTGTACTAATTTTACAAAGAATAAAGAATTTAATAGAATTAAATTTTCTAAATAATATATAGAATATCACCCGACCTAATATATTATTATATTTTATAAAATTCGTGATAAAGGGTATTTATTCACACCCTCGGGACTCGTGGCGTATGATATCGTTTAGCCGGTCTAAACCAACTCTTTCTTTTTTACTTTTTTGTTTTTGTTCATATAACAATAAACCTTCTAACGCGTATATTTACGTGTTTTTTAAATGTTGAAGCATTTATTCAAAATCAAGCTATTTTTGCTGAAACTCAAGGTACCACGGTACTACGATATTTGATTACGATTAGTTATTATTTCCTAAGTCGAATCCTTTCGAACAAAACGATTGTAGCATAAACGATTTACTTACTAGTGTGGCAGTCTCCCTGTAGAATTTTGACACATTCGTCAATATAGAAAATACTTTTGTCTGGACATTTCGGATTCTTCAAAAAACAGACTCCCATTGCCTCGAAATAATCGTCAGAACATTCCTGATTTTAAATGAAGAACTCCAGATTATTTTTTGAAATGCTACTTTGGATTGCCATAAAGTACTTACAGCATTTATGGAGGGCAAATTGCAAAAAGCAATGACTACAATTCCAATAATCGAGTAGTTTTGATATATAAGCATCATTAGTAACACTTCTCAGGCATCAACGGAAATTAAAAGACAACTGAAAACAAACTGAAAAGTTAATGTTTTTAGAAATATCTGAATGAGAAACATTGACCCCTAAACTTATTTTTGTATGTTGGCTCCAAGTCTTATCAATTTCTAAATATGTATTTGTATGGCTTACAGATTATAAAGAATAATACATTGAATTTAGTTGAATCGCATCTATTTCATGAGCGTCTATGGTCGAATTAAAGAAACTAAAAAACAAAGTAGTTGTGGTATAGATTTGTTAGGATTGAGACGTTTGCTTTTTATAGAGTACATTAGTGCAAATGGACATCCGAAGAAGAAGAAGAAGAAGACTTTTGCTTCAATTACAAATCATATTTATTGTAATTGTAAACATTACGGTAAATAAAATATATTTTCACGGTTCAGATCCAATATGCACAAAGTGAACGGAAACTAATTTCATGGAAATTGATTAATTTGAAAACAAATTTTACTTTTATTTTCAATCAATTTAGTTGACAACGACAGAACAATGTCCTTCCAATTATGAGTTTAAGAATGGATTATGCTACTTTATTGGAAACAGATGTCCAGACGGCTATCATTTTCATACGGATGGTTTTTGTTATCCAATAAACCAAAAACCTTGTCCGTTTGAAAATATCACTGCAACAACATCAGCGCCAAAACCAATAACTGAAGAAGTACCTACAACTGCTACTACGACTATGCTCCCAACAACAACAACAACAACAACAACAAGAACAACACCGCCTCCACTTATTGATCAACTATTACATTGTCCATCGGGTACCATTTTTATTGAAAATAATTGTCGTAGGATTATATGTTCTTTAGGAGAGTACCATAAAGGTCATTGCTTGCATCCAGCATGCCCGCCCGGGCTCGTATGGCGTGGAAAAAGTTGCAAGGCACCGGCTTATATAACAACTATAATTGAAATCGATAATATTATTACGAATGACTTTAATGAAAATCCGTTTGCTTTGGAAAAAATCGCTACTAATGAAATTGTGTTTCATACTTCAACAACTACAACCCGTAAACCCAGCACAACTCCTGCACATACGACAGACAGAACAACATCAAGGACGACAAAAAAGGAAGAACCTAGTAATATACAGGCTAATATAAACGGTTGTTGTACAGTTGTTACTCCACGTATTTGTAAAAAGTATGGAGAGAAATGGGTTTGTTTTAACCGTCGCCATAAACTTTGTGATAGTAGAATTTGCACTGCACCGGTTGTGTATCTTAAAGCACACGAAATCAAGTATGATCCGCCAATACTTGTAATGCCACCAAATCCACCAATAGATTCATGTTTGAACAGCAGTTGTAACAACACTGGTAACAAATGTTTATCTTAATATTTTAAATTACTTTTATGAGTATGTCGACGTATATTTCCTTTAGAAATCAATCACTTTTAAGCGAAAATGTAATCCGACGCTTTTATTTTAGTTTTAATATCTGTTGGCAATCAAAATTTCGCATTAGTTTCACTGTTTTTTAATTTCTTTTTTTTTACTTTTATTCCAAATGTCGTAGATTGTTCTGGCTGTGCCAGTAATCATCCCGAGCAGTGTTCATCATATTGTTACCGTTATATGTGTCCTGAAGCTACTTGCAACTATATGGATTTAAATACCTACTGCAGCTACTTTCCCCGACAGTTTGGCTGTTTCAAAGAAGATGGTTGTTTATGGAATTGGTGTTGAACTTATTCAACAAATTACACAAATAGGATATTATACTTAGTAGTTGCACAAGGGCTCAAATAAACTTCAAATCAATCAATCCTGGAACCTGTATCATACCAAAAAATATAATTCGTAACCCTTAGCCATCTAACATATTTTTTACTCTACTCTACTCTACCACCTAATGTCGGTCATGGCGACCCTTATTTAATTATAGTGTTTAAAATATAAATATAATAATAAAACCCCATCACATAACAATTTTCTACCTTTTGTTTAATTAATGATGACAAAAAATGAACTTAACACATTTGTCATATTTCTATAACATATTTTATTAATTAATATACGAATTTTTTAAGAAAACGTAGATATTTTTATAAGATGTGATCTAAATAGACATAAATATCTGAACTTAAAATTTTTTTCGTGAATATAGGTCACAATTCCGCTATTACGAGTCGCAATTTTTTTGAGGTGTTACCAATTTAAAGTGTCATTTAATCAACAAGCATAACCAGTAATACAACACAGAACTAAATAATGAGGAGAATAAATGTGAAAGACCCTGAAGAAATTAAGAAAGCGTGTGTTGATTTAGTCACAACAGAAAAATGACCATTTGCCTTTTTTAATTCAGATGCTTTCAAGGTCATTACGAATCACCTCTTCGCTGGACTTGGTATCCCAGCCGTTACAGCCAGAAATATAACTGAGTTACTTAATGAAGCATACGCAAACGAAAGAAGCTGCTTAAAAGAGAAACTGAAAAATAAGTTGCTGTCTTTGAAAATCGACATGGCCACGAGACTTCAACGTGTTTACAGTAAATCGCAAATCTATAATATCAATAGGCTAGACGATTTCTTGTGACTGATGTTTTGGTCTACCGTTTTATCCCGATTTTGACCAAACGTATATTATTTGAAAGGTATTTCTTTTAAGCCGTTTTGCAGATAACTATACAGATTTTTTAAATTTTTTCCTTTTTTTTTGAGTAAATTGCATTTAAAGTTGCTACTAACACATACATAAAATTATGCAATGCTATTTACGTGTTTGTGGTTGTAATAAAAATGAGTTGGTTCTTTGTGTTGATTTGTGAATTGGCTATAACTAATTAGCATACTTTTAGGGTCTTTATTTAATGAAAAAATAAAATTTCCTAGAATTTGCACTCGAATTTCGAGGGCTGGAATCTGCTGGTTATTATAAAAACGCTAGGCTGCATTGAGCTGACGGAGCGTCATACAGGAAAATACATTAATTACCCATTACAGATGAAAGCTAAAATTAATGGCAATTTATAGCTGAGTATCTGAAAGCAAATGTTGAGAATATTTTGGAGTGTTTTGGCATCGAAAAGAACCAAATTTCTACAATTACAACGGATAATGGCAGGAATTTGATTAAAATGGTGAGATTATTCGGCGAGGAGGATGAAAGCGAATCTAATTACACTGTCTCTAGCGACCTTCCACGAGAATCTCCGTATTCTCAGTACAATCAGTGAAGTGTGCTGCTCATTCACTGCAACTTATTGTTAAGGATTATTTAGATACTATTGATAAATATTTACTGAAGCATATGATTGAAATTTTTAGATAAGTTTAAAATTGTTTTAGAAGCAAGCCTAGTAATCTTATTTTACCGCAAGTTTCAATAGATGTCCAGACTCGATGGAATTCTACATACTTTATAATAAAAAGTTTAATGCCCTACAAATCCTTCTGCTTGAAAAATGTCGATGCCGCGCTTAATCTAGCTCAGTCAGAATGGGAAAATATGGCTGCCTTATTAGCCCTTTTGGAGCCTGTATACGTCGCCACGCAAATGCTTCAAGAAGAGCAATTGTTTTTCAATGATTTTTTCAAAATATGGCTTCAAATGAAGCTTGAAGTTCAGGGGAAGCCCGACAGCTCCGAATTTTTTTAGAAAAATTTGAACGGCGTGAGATAATACTGTTAAAAAATCCAACATTCCTTTATATTTGGATCCGCGTCTCCAGTGCATCATAGCGAAGGAGCCATTAATATTAATATTAATGTGTGCTCGAACCCATCTTAAAGAAGTTATTGTTCGGATTTTGCAGTTGGAGAAGCAAGTAAGTTTTAAAAAAATGTTTATCAATCTTTTTCTATAAATCCGTTTTATTTGGATTCCTCTTTGCAGATAAATAATAACCAATTCGATGATCGACTGTCGACGAGCAGGGAAGCTTTGCCATCTTATCTTCACCGGATGTTATCCCATCTTCGCCGGATGTTTGCGACATAACTCAATCTCAAACATCGCTTTTGGTACAGTATTTTAATTCCTTAAATGTGGGTAGGGAACAAGAAAGCGAAGAAAATGATAACGAGGATGAAAAAAAAAATTTTCTATGAAATTGATTTTTCTTATCGATTGATAAACCTCTTTTTGAATTCTGGGAGGCGAAAAAAATACAATGTCCGTATTTATATAAATTGGCCAAAACTGTACAATGTGTTCCTGCAACCCAGGTAAGCGTGGAAAGGGCATTCTCTGCTCTTAAATTGATGTTGAGCGACCTGCGTTCAAATCTTTCCGCAGAAAATTCAGAAAAAGTTATGTTCATAGGATTAAACATATAAAATTTTATTTAAATTACTACACACACTATAAATAAACAAAGTGATTTTTTTTTTAGGGGGAAAAAATAAAACCCCTCAAAAGAAAACAAAATAAAACCTTTTTTTTATATTTTTTCGTTGAAAAGTAACTCTTCACTGTGGAGTTGAGATCATTTTTTTAAGATCACCATAGATTCTGAAAGAGCACTTCAATACGAATCTATTGACAGTATAGGTCTCCGTCAACTATAACATGGAGATTTTTTGAATTTTAATTTTCTGGATAACTGTTATTTACGGACCCTGCACAACGGCCACAACGACTGCATTAAAATTGTTGTACCTCTTATTTTTAAATTGGTATACACGTTGATGAGAGAAAAGAAAAAGTACACGGACAACTGCGCAGCCTGCGTAATAACTGGAATATTTGGCAAATAAAAAACCGGTAGGGTCACTGTGACCGCCTTTAGGTGGCTAAGGGTTAATTTTGAGTAGTTAGAATTATCTTTTTTACATTTGATGAATCGTGAAAAATTTAAATTTCTACTAAATATTTTTTACAGACAAAATTGTGATTAATTTAACAATTTTTACATTTTCATCCACCAATCAAATTCCCGTTAATGCGTTAACGTTAATGGGGTAATAACAAAACATACTGTGTCAATTATAGCAGCTAAAAAGGGTCAGCCGGGTTATAATTTTTTAAGTATGTTGATATGTAATATATAAAATTTCAGCATGTCCGTTAAGAAATTTAAATAATTTATTTTCTATTTTTTAACACCTAAACATAACTGAATTTACAATTTATGGAAATAATTCTGGTTGTAATGTTCTGTAATAATGTATCTTAAGTTCCAATTTTACTTATGGTAATTTTTATGATATTTGTGTTTTGACAATTCTTTCTTTCCTCTATTTCCCATAAACTCAAACCAAAACTATATTGGTCGTTGGATTCTGAAAGAGTATCTAGAATTTTTATAGTCTAGGTTTTAAGAATACACTTTTCTAAGTTTTAAGCCCGAAAACTAAAAAAAATAATATAATTAAATATATTTAAGATTTTTTCAATTACTCATTACTTGATAATAAACATTAAAAGTGTAAATCTTAATGATATTAATATTCTCAATAAAACGAGTGTTCAAAATTATAAAAAGCTCTTGAACTGTTTATCGAAAGCTTATTATACATACTTATTTGAGAAATTGAGAAAAAGCAGCTGAATGTTAAACCTACGGTATGAAAATATAAACAAATGTTAAATTAACAGTCATTAACGGCCATTGTGGGATGTCAATTTATTTTTGCGGCTCAATCCCACTTATCCAATTTGTATCCCCGAAAATTAAATCTTATATATTAAAAGAATTTATGAATAAACTTTGCATTCAAGATTTTTTTCAATATTTTCTTCTCTCAAACCTCTATTACTAGAGTTCTAATTAACGTAGGCTGTTGACATAGGTCTAAGAACACTCAGTGGATCAAGCTCCTTCTTTTGAGCTTAAATTCGTTGGGTTTGAGGAAAGTTATGCGTGGAGAATCAACTTTACTTTTACTGTACGTTAACTTATCTTGGCATATTTTGGCATTACTGTACGTTAACTTCTCTTGGCAAATTCGTTGGGTTTGAGGAAAGTTATGCGTGGACAATCAACTTTACTTTTACTGTACGCTAACTTCTCTTGGCATATTTTGGCATTACTATACGTTAACTTCTCTTGGCAAATTTTGGTATTATATTATAAAAATTAATATAATATAATATAATGCTGCCGAGCAGCAGGGGTCCTCTAGTTATATTTTAAAACGTTTATGTGATTTATTAGTGCAGTATTTTTTACTGTTTGTATAATAAAACGAAATAAACACCATTCAACAGAGAGGCACACTCTGCTATAGTCCGAAATTTAAATTAGTTTGTAGTGAGTCTCTCATAACTTTTAATGATGGGTTTTGTCATTTGTTAATTTTAATAATTTCATAAACTACAATACAACATACCATTTTTAAAAGTTTTAAAGAACTCTTGTCTTGTTTAATAAAAATCTAAATAAATTATTAAATGCTGAAAATTTTTTAAAAATATATGTACTTCTTGGGCCGTGTTTCTTATTGTATTATTTACAAAATATAAAAAAAAAATATTCAAATGTTAAATACTCAAATTGTAAACTTTTTATTTTGACGCTTTTATGAATTTGACATATCTTTGTCTTACATTTTAACGATTTGTCGGAAAAAAAAATTGGGAACCCTGTTAGCGAACCACTTAATCGAATTTATTTCCGCTCAGCTCAGTCATTAAACGAGTGTGAAGCGAAATGGGTGTCTGACGGAACGTTAAAAATATGTTTAATTATAAAAAAAAAAATACCGAAATTAATTTAAAAGTAAAAAAAAATAAATAATATTTATAAAACGAGCTGTTTATATGTACATACATATATCTTATTGTGTTTTGTTATTTCGTGTCATACAAGTTTTGTTTATGAATCTAACTGATTTCGAATGAAGGTGTTAAAAAATAAACTATTATTAATGAGTGCATTTTAGTATCGTGCGCTCTATACTTCGGTTATATATATATGTATATAGATATATATATGTATATACTCTTCTGCTCTTTGTGAGCTAACTGAAATTTGTTTTTTTTTTTGTAATTGAAATTTCAATGTTGATAATTTACAGTGATTTAAGAAAATGTGTTAAAGAAAACTGACAAAAACATTCGGATATCTCTCACTCCTGCTGCATTAGTGCAGTGCGTCTGTTATGTTGTTTTTGTGTAAATTGTTTACGAGAAACGGTATGTGAAAATTCTTGTACGAAGTAGTTTAACTAGTTTTTAAAACAAAATAACAATTATTTCTACAAAATAAAATCATAGCAGAAGTGTTACGTTAAAATGCCACGCCAAATAATGCGTGCACTCAGTAAAAATTGTACATATGCGATTATATATTTACAAATTATTCAAACATGCTGTAATTTACACTCATCGAATGAACTTCAGTTGTTTCTTCGCTCCAATCATTACAAACATGATGATCACATATTATTTAAATTCCATGCTGTAACTTGCTGTAGCACATACATCGAGCGCAGATTATTTAGCTGAAATAAAAACAAAGAAATGACATTTCACTTTGACATTTGCATTGGTCGTTTATTGTAGCTCATCCGGTTTAGAAAGACATTATTTAATTATGTAGGTAGCTACCTTTAATGGAAGCAAATTTGTTGCAGCAGTTCAAACATATTGAATACTACTCGATAAAAGCGGTTACTAGAATCTCTAGCTAAAGATTAATTGCCGTATATTGTGCAAGTATCTATCTGATTATTCTAGATACATATGTACGTGTATTTTTCTGTATTCGTTAACAAACACATGCATAAATCGACCCGACCCAATTATGTTCCATAGAATTAGTATGTTAACAAATGCCAATAAATAAGTGTAAATAACATGAGTTAGTATTAATTGTTTTCTTAATTCATTTCAAATGTTTTTATTTTTGTTTGCTGTTATAGCAACCATATATACAATAAATCAATTGTAAACAAATTACAAAATTACTCGCGAGTATTTTGCGTAATGAATACAAGTGTGTTTTGTTCCTATTGTGAGAGGCTAAAATCTTTAGAAATTGAAACAACAACATAAATATTGTTAGCCGCATTGTTTCACACATATCTTTCAAATAAACAGATTGAAATCGCTTTATTTCTTTACCACTTTCAACCACCCCGCTTCCAAAAGTTGACCAAAATATTAAGAAAAAAAACAGCTTCGACAAATATATTTTTAAAAAGTTTTTTGTTCAGAGTATAAAAATATTAAGCTCTCAGACATTTAAGCACCAATTTTACTCTCAGTATGTTAAACCAATGTGTAGCAGAGATGCCAAGTTTTTGATAGCAACAAGCAGAAAAATAAAGTTTTTTTTTAAGTTTAAATTAATTTTAAAAAAAGATGAATATGTATAACATATTAATTTATACATACATATACATATAGGTATATACGCTCAAAATGTTTTCGCTTTGGCACTTGGCGAAAATTTTCTCGATATGACATTTCAAAAAGCAAAAGCATCTCTGTTGTCTAATAGTGCCCTGCCCGAACATTTATTTTTCGAAAATAGAGCACATGTCTTAGATGTTTCCACACGAATTTATTTGTCGAGATTTTAATAATAATGTTCAAGTCTTACGTTTGTTGAAACACACCCTAGAGTTTTTTTAAGAGTAAAAAACTAAAATCATTTTATAAAAATAAGTAAATAAATTCAAGAAATGAAATATTTTCAACGATTATTCTAAAACATCAGTTTAAACCTTTGGGAATAAAAATAACGAATTTATTTTAAGACAATCGTTTTTTGAATCGATCCTTCTGAATTGTCAGCCTAATTGAAAATCAGTCCTATAACTTTATGTGTAGTCTAATACGACAATAATTTGCTACACTAGTGGAATTTGAATTGTTGGCTATTGGCAACTCTCAAAATTAATAAATCTGTGTTTGCTCTTAACTCGAGATGTGCTTTTTTTTTGTCATAACAGTCAGTATTCTCCAGAGTATCGCCCTGTAGAGTTGTTTAATTACGTTCGTCTTTATATGGAGCATTTAAAATAAAAATATGGAAAAACAAAAACGCGACACTCCTCAACTTTTTTTCGTGTGTGTATGTTAGAAATAGGTATTAAAAACATAAAGTCTTATATATTTAAGTAAAACTTTTAGAATTAACTGTGCCTAAAATAGATTCATACATATATTTGCCATATTGTTTACGCCAACTAGTTGCTTTAGTTGTCTGACATGATTAACGTAAATTCAGTGTAACGACCATTTCTAGAGGAGAGATAGAAAGCGGTTTTTGTTTCCATAAACTATATGTATGTAAAATGTATTCCAAATGTTTTAAGTGTTCTCAATCAATTGTTTAAAAGAACTCTTAATTTAATATTCTGATAATTGGTGTTTTTTTTTTAAATAAACTTTTTTTTGCATAAATAATGTCTGGATGTGTGTTTCTAGTTTCTCGTACCACGTACTCGTACCATAAGCGACAGTTTAGTTGAAAACTCATTGATGGTGAAGTACCACGCCCACACCTTAACTTAAATCAGCTATAACAACATAGTGTTCAAGTAAAGTGCTAAAAACGACAATAAAATAATATTAAAATGAAATAAAACAAAACAAAGCGTTTTGTTGTCATATCCATACGAAAAGAAACAAACAAACTCATCATCGTTACCAAACCAACTTCGTTAACAAAACTTCGACGTTAGTACTCAACGCTAATTGTATTGTAGCCGTGTTTTGTTGCGCTTGAGCTGTGTAATTGTAAAAGTAAGTAAAAAAATTATATAAATACTTGTATTTTGGTACCTACACACTGTGTGCATGTATGTTTGGAATTTTATACATTGGTATGTATGTATGTGTTTACCATATGCATATCTTGACATAATCACCAGTGTTGCCAATTCACCATATTTCCTGGTAGATTTAATATTTTTTTAAACTGTTTTATCATGAAAAAATGGATTTAGCCTTTTTTTATTATATCTCTTTTTCATCTATGTATATTACTTTGGTCTCAAGAAGAAACAATTGAAGTCGGGTTAGGACAAAATTAAGTTATGGATCTTCACAATGCATTATGTGTTAAGCTTGAAAACATAGGGATTTTATATCCTAATATGTAATTTTATGATTTGTAATATCAACCCAGCAAAAACTTCCATTACCAAGTAATATTATTGCGTATAATGGAAACTATTCATAATTTTCTTATGGATTATAATTACACGAAATAAATAAGAATAAGAATAACAGTCAGCCAGGGCTATATGATACACTATAACCTAAATAATAATGTGTCAAATAAAAAATTATTTGAACATTAAAATTAAAATAAAATTGGATAACGGGGCTTGGTATATTTCGTACAATATGAATATATTACAAAATAATACCTTATTTTTAACAAGGATTTATTTTGTGTTCTTAGATAATGCAGATAGTAACACATTATGAGTAGGTCATAATTTTATATTTTCAAGTATTGCTACCGGTAAAGTAATGTAAAAATAATTCTATGCACCTCAAAATTTTTGCTGGGAAATAAACAATTGACTTTAAGAGTCATTCTCTTGAAATTACAATTATTACCCATTGCTTACGAGTTATTAATTATTAACACTTCATATATTAAAATTTAGAGCCTATTAAGCATGTGGTTATCATAATTACCTAAATTCAAATAGCGATTTGAATTTTTAAAAAATGTTCTACTAAAAAGTAAAAAAATTACATACAAATACAGAAATATATTTTGTAATATCAGCATTATTAAGACGAAACAATCGATTCAATGTTTAAAAAAATCCCTACACTGACACAAAAAAAAATCAACATTTTTTGAATTTCAACGGCTGGTAAAAAGTATTGATTTATATTTCCCAACTTAATTTTTCACCTAAAACTTTTTCAATTATTGACTGCCATAAGAAAAATATTGTTTTCCTCAACATATTTCCACCTTAAACATTTATTTCAACTCAAAAACATTTTCATTGAATACTAGCAGAGCCCAGCCATCTAAATTAGAGTGCAAATTCTAGGAAATTGTATTTTATCATTCAATTTATTTCTTTCAATGTTTTTTAATGTATTTAATTCATTAATTATATTTCATTATAAATATTTGTTGCACACACAGAAATAAAGCCCACCTTGCATGCCACCTAAAGGTATTCAAATTTTTGGCAATTCACAATTCAACACAGGGTATGTGTTATGCAATTATTGTAATGAAATCTGTACGTTAACTTTCGTGTTGCATAATGTAAAGTTGATTGTGCACGCATAACTTTCCTCAAGCTCAACAAATTTAAACAGTTAATAGCTCAAAAGAAAGAGCTTGATCCACTGAGTGTTCTTAGACTTGTGTTAATTAGAACTCTAGTTAATTGTGTTAATTAGAACTCTAGTTATGGAGGTTTGAGTGAAGGAAAATATTGAAAAAATCTTGAAAAAAATGAATGTAAAGTTGATTGTGCACGCATAACTTTCCTCAAACTCAACGAATTTAAGCAGTTAATAGCTCAAAAGAAAGAACTTAATCCACTGAGTGTTCTGAGAGTGAAACGATCAAGATCTATTCATTAGAAGAGGAGCTATGAGAATTCGAATTGCTTGAGTGAATGTGTTCCAATAAAAATGTACAGGGAAGAATCGCGTTTGAGTATAATTTGAGTAAGGTGGGAGTTGAGTAAATTTCAATGATTGATGAGATATCTGTGTCTAAATACATTTCATTAAAAAAAGATGAAGGAAATCGGCCGGATAGAACGGCCAGACGGACTGACTTTAGTTTTCATAAATTTGTTTAATATATAAGATAATTAAATTGTAATTATAACAATATAATTTTAGATACATACACTCTTATTATATAAAATATATTAAAAAATAGAGATTTCAAAATTAATCAGTCGGCATTCTGCACATTTTCGTAAACTTCAGTCAAAACTTTTTCGGCGCAAATGCTTTCACGATATAATATGGCGTTAATCTAATCTTATTTTATTATTTATTGCCTTATACCATTATTTTTCTTCATCATTGTTGTTCTAAAAGAAATTTAACATTCCGGACGTAATATTACGTCAAACGCCGCATCGTAAGATTTAAGCTCTAAAAATATAAACCACCACTTTGAAAAGTCGCTAAATAATTAATATTCTTTTTAATATTTTTAACGCAGTATTTGCAACTTCCTAGATTTCTCTTAGTTCTGTGCTAGGCGCGGCGTATTTTACATTTTAATTTTAAAATATCACGGAGAATATTTTATTTTTAATTTTATTACTTAAGAACTAAAATTTAAATATGCTCTGTTTATATTACACAATCACTCCACATAAATGGTTAGAAATACTCGTATGTTTACCAATTTTACACTACATTTTCTTGATATACTATACTATATGAGTACTACACCATTTCCAATTGAAATTGAGAAAATTCCAATTCAAATTGAGATTTTCCACTTGTAATTGAGATAATTCCATATAAAATTGAGATTTTTCAATTGAAATTGGGAAAATATAAATTGAAATTGAGGTGTTACATTTTAAATTGAGAAAATTTCAATTGAAATTGAGAATTTTTCATTTGAAACTGTGAAAATTGAGAAAATAACACGTTTTTAATTTGTTTGGTGAAGATTAATTAAAGATTTTTATTGAAAATTTATGAAAAAATTAAATTGAGATTATGATTATAGGAAATGAGACTACACCATTTCCAATTAAAATTGAGAAAATTTCAATTGAAATTGAGATTTTTCCATTTATAATGGAGAAAATTGCATTTTCCATTTGAAATTGGGAGAATTCCAAATAAAATTGAGAATTTTTCATTTGAAATTGAGAAAATTACAAATGTAATTGAGAATTTTTCATTTGAAATTGAACATTTTTCATTTGAAATTGAGAATTTTTCATTTGAAATTGGGAAAATTACAAAGGAAATTGAGAAAATAGAAACGATTTTTAAATTTTTGGGTGAAAATTTAATTAAAAAATTTTATTTCAAATTTATGAAAAAAATTAAATATAAATTAGGACGATGATTATATTTATAGGAAATGAAATTATATAAGGAAATGAGATATTTACTTTCCGACTTGCATATCATCCCTTTGTAAAGCTGTTTGGTGAAAGGTTGTTGCATGCTGAATGGCTCTGCTGCAATCTCCAATTGTTACAATTCGTTTGGAATCATCTATTATACTTTCCAGGAATCTGAGCCATTGTTCTCCAATGTTCGGTGGTGTAACGAATGGAATGGTCATGTTTGATTTAACAACACGTTTTACTTCTCCTCAATAATTGTCTTTTAATTCCATCTTGCATGACAATAATTTATGACAGTAATTTTTTTTGCATTGTACACATTTTAGTGAGACATTAATATGCAAACCAATCTTGTTAAAATATCTATATATTTTTTACAAATCAAATAGACAGCAAAAAATTATAAAGTGGTCAAAAAGTTTAGCGTGTAATTTTCGTAATTAAGCAATAAAAAAAATTTTTTTTTTTGAGGACCAAATAAAATTAAATTAAATATTTTTTAATTATTTACTCAGTTTAAAATGGAATTTTTCAATTTCATTTTCAATTTTCTCAATTTAAAATGAAAAATTCTCAATTTCATTTGAAATTGAAAAACCTCAATTTCATATGGAATTTTCCCAATTTCAAATGGAAAATCTCAATTTCAATTCAATTTTCTCAACTTCAAATGGAAAATCTCAATTTCATTTGGAATTTTATCAATTTCATTTGTAAAGTTTTCAATTTCAATTGGAAATTGTGTATACATAATTGAATTGTATTTAATTATTTTTTTTTGTATTGATTTAAAAATATTTAAAAAATACGTATATATTTTAAGGGCATTTTTAATCTTTTTTAATCTATTATTTGTCAGGGTATATAAAATTTAAAAAATTATAAATTGTTTTTCATTCTTATCCGCAGTTATTTGTGGTTATTGTAAAAAAAAAAACTTCCTTTAAAAGTCTCCGGTTGCACCCGCAAGCATTAGGTTGACTTTGGGGCTTCATCATGGGTGGATATTGGAGGGAGCAACATACATATATGTAAAATAACAACATGAATACATTATATACGAGTATGTTCATCGGATTTTATAACGTCTTCTTCGATTTATTGGATTCTGTTTATACAGCATATGTACCTGATAAAATTGACTTTTGATATTATCAAGTTTGATTTTACATTTTTATACCCTCTACACTTCTGTGCAGAGGGTCTGTACAAGTTTGTCATTCCGTTTGTAACGGATCGAAAACTTAATTTGCGACCGCATAAAGTATATATATATTATTGATGCTTATAACAACTCGAGTCGATATGTCGATGTGCGTCTGTCCGTCTGTCTGTTGAAATCACTCTCATTCACAAAATTAACCTTTTACCTGTGTAAACTTATGCCATTATTTCGATCAGGTTGGTATCATCGTGCCAAGATATGACCTAAAATATGGATAAGTCCCTAAAATTTGCCAACTATTTAGTTTGTTGTAATAATTTAGTATTAAGTTTATCAAATTGTTTAATTTTTCAAATATTTTGGTTACATTTCTTATAAATACTCCAGATATTACTGTAAACATAAAAGCCAGGTGAAGGATATGAAAGATTCGGCATAGCCGAATTTAACATTCTTACATACATGTCTCATACGTTTATAATTATCATACATACGAGCTCATACATGTGTATGTATAAATGTACAGATTATTGGTCCACAATACTATTAACAAGAATCAAATATTGAACAATTTGTTGAAATCTGGTTATTAACTGGGCGAAAAGTGAATGATATGATATTGTTTCAATTATTTTGAGGAATATCTGTGTGTATGTGGACTTCATTGCCATTTACATATTTGTTCTTTTGCTTGGATTGAAATTCGTTGTTGTGTTATTAACTTATCGTTGTGTGGTATGCTGAAGTATTTGTTTCACTGTCATAATGACTCTTTTCGAATTATCTTTACTTTTAATATACGACAAAGTATGTACAGACGATTTTTTAAAGATTGGTTTACAAACAAAAACAGAATATTAAAAATATATTTTCGGGCATTATTTATCCAAGCAGATCTCTTAACATCAAGGAGTTAACCAAATAAAAAACTATTTTTACCTATGTGAAATTTGTGGTTTTATGGAATAACCGCGTATGTCCATTTTTGTCAGTTTTGAGTTAACGATGCCAAATATATTAATTTTTAACGCTCTTTACATGTGTTAAATTTTAAAAAAAAAATATTGACCATTTCTGAGTTTTTTCTTTAAATAACGACGTAACTTAAATGTTTATTCAATTAATTTGCAGCACTAACGACGTATGTCAACCTACGTTTGATCGCTGACAAATAATTTTCTCAGAAAACGACAGATAACGACATACGTTGTTATTAATGAAAAAAAAAATGCAAAATAATTTTGGACTATTTTTCAGTTTATAACCACTTATAAAAATTGTTGTGTTTATTTCTGTTATTTGTTGTCACTATTATTCTTGATACGTTGTTATATACTCACCCTAAGTCCCATTAACTTTCTGTTGACGAAAAAAAAAAAACAATTTTTCAAGCAACAACAACTTATGTCTAAATGTGTAGTTCCACTGGTAGTTTTCTTTTTCAAAGAAAACGACATTTGTCGACATAAATTGTTTTATCTGCACACTCTTTAAGTGTAATTTACATATTGTTTTTCGTCCTTCTCTAGGATCTATTCCTCTTAAGATTTTTGACTCAAAATTTTTTATAAAGTAGGTATTTATTGCCCATATCTACAGAACTGTTAAATAAAAAGTCCTAAAAACTTTATATCGAGCCCATAATTTCAAATATAACGTTTTTTGGCTCTCCTGAACATTTTGATTTTATGACATACGCGGTTATTCTAGAAAACCACAGAAATATGTTTATCCAAATCCAATGCTTCTTTGTGCGGGCAAATTATTGAAAATGTAAATTTGCAATTCTGAAATTTTGTCATTCATTGCTCATATTAAGGGGTGTCTTCTGATTGTTTACGCATAATGCTAGATTTAGATAAGAAATTGTCAGAAAATTAACAATAATTTAATTTTTTTATCTAATAAAATAATGAGCAAGTAAGAACTATGTATTTTAGTGTAAAATTGTATCCTGAGACATCAAACATAAAACATCAGCTGATAAAATCTTAATTTTTCCATGAAATTTAAAAAGAAACTTCAATATCAATACCAAAAACGCAAATGTCACGTTTAGTTCCATGCGAGCATATAGCTTAAAATGAGATAAAAAATAAACAATAAAGCTTTTTGTTGAAAATGTATTGAATCTATAACAACAAGAATAGAAACGAGAATACCGAAGTTTATCAACACAGGCACTAACAAAGACCTTTTTATGAAGTGTAACTAAAAATATGCAGATGCTATAACATGTTATCACAGGCAGCATCTTCACCATCAGCCCCACCAATAGAACTCATGCTCTAACCATAAGTAAAAGCACAATTTTTACATCCCGAGTAAAAAAGTGTTTAATATTTGTTTTTTGTTTTTAAAGTTTCTATTTGTACTCACATTAATTGGTTAGTGGTAAAAATTAATTTAAATTAAAGTGATCGATCAACAACGTTTGTTTTTCATGTTTCCAGTAAAATTTTAAAATTAACTTCTTAGAAAAATCATTTAATTTTCTTCCTCACTAAAATTCATAACAATTTTCAAACATTTTATAGCAATTTTTCTTTCTAGTGGCAGTTTTACATTAACATAAATTTTAAAATAACAAAAAAAAAAATGTTACGCAAAAAAATTACAGAAAAAGCAAGTAATCTTCTTAAAAATATGACGATTATATACTCAAACACGATTGGTTCATAAAAAAATAAATTGGCAACAGCAAAGTCCAAATATAATTCGGTTTAACATGCGATTTTGATGGTTTCTTAAAATACCGACAACAAAATCTAAAACATAAAAAACCAATTAGTTTTCCAGCCTCATTGCTATTTTGGCACATTATTCGTTAACAAAAAAAAAAAAACCGGGCGACACCCTGATCCGTTCTTACCAAAATTCAAAATCCATTAAGCCGGTATGAACCTATTTCGTTTTTCATCATTTTTTTAAGTTTTTATTTTGCAAAACGTGGCAGCATCTCATAAAATGATCTATACAATGTTGGTATTTACAACAAGGGAATGAAAGATGGGTCCACTAGCTTTATTCCTATGTATATTTTGACCTATTTTTACCTGCACTTTAAAGTTTTTATTTAATATTTTGTTATTTCTATTTCGTTGAATTTTTGTTTGGGAAGTTAACCCATTATTTATTATACTATTATTCTACTATTATTTGTCCGTCCTATTATGAAATTTTTTTTTTGAAAAAATTTTAAATAAATGTGCAGAAAATCCAAATTTAGTCCCTAAAATCTACAGAATTACAAACACATTACGTACATCACAATGAAGCTTATGATTACTGCTTTTAACGCGTTTTGGTAACTGCATACAGTAAATACGTTATTTTATGAGATGAGTGCCATGTTTTCCAAAAAAAAGAACTTAAAAAAATTTATAAAAACTGAAATAAGTTCATAACAAGTTATTGGATAAAAGTAAGTTTTCCATTGATATATATACTTCTGCAATCCGATACTAACCCTGCCGACAACTCAACTAACTTATAATGCACTTAAATCTAACTATTACGCAAACTAGTGGTGGTTGATACTTGGATTACTTTCAATGAAGCAAACTGACTATTTTAACATTGCGATGTGCTAGGCGGTAGTCAATTGTCCAACTCTGCATGATTTTTCAACTAACTTAAAGTTTCCTAATTTATAGTTAGCTACAAATTAGTTATATTTTATAGATGGCTATAAGTTGACTTAATTAAAATGAAATAGTAGTTAGCTTACTATTAGTTAGCTTATAATACTCTTAACTTTGGTCAAAAGTAGAATCCCCAAAATAAATTTAAATGTAAAAATACAAAAAAATTTTGTATTAAGTTTATCAAATTGTTTACATTTTTTATATTTAAATAAATAGTGAAATGTGTAGAGATTGCTAAAACGTAAAACTTGGGTGGAGGGTATTAGAGGTTCGGTCGAATTTAACAATTTTCTTTTTTTAACGCATTCCACATGGATGTGCCGTTTTTAATAACTCTTAGTGCATCTCTGATGTCCTTTTCCACCTCATTAGAGCCAAGCGATCGACACGCATTTGTTTAAAATATAATTGTCTTATATTATCTGAAAATAATATGTTTTTAATATATAGAAAACTTTCAAGTCCCTTAGTCTCTTCTTGCCATGGATTCCTTCCATATTAATTTCTAAACAGATATTCTTAGAAATGGCCTCTGTTAATGTTTTTGACTGACGTCCTTTTAACAATGACTTCATCATATTAACCTGTACAAAGCATTAAATTTCTTTTATTTGTACCACTCATTTAAGTTTTAATAATTAAAACTTAAAACATTTTAAAAATATTTCACTCTAACCTTTTTAACTGCACGCACGAACACTGATTTTTGTAATGAACAAACGAAAATGAAAAATAAAATATCAAAAATAAGTGAAAAAGTCATTACACAAATGTCAACAAATATGCAAGCTTCTATTTCGGGAAAGCACACAATATGCATGCTTCAATTTTTGGGGTAAGTTCTGCATTACATTGTAGTTAGCTCATATTTAGGTCATAAAAGTTAACTAAAAGTGTGTTTTTTCATAGTCGACTACCGCTGCTTATAGGGAAATAACAAAGATATATTCAAATCAAAGTCAAAGATTTGGCGGAAAATATGCTCGACCGAACAAACAATTATTTCTAATAAATCACCCCAAAAGCCTCCAAACCCTCAAAAAATAAAAAAATCGTGGTGTTGTCCGTGAACTAGAGTTATACCAAAAAATCTAATTTTTCACAGATATAGAGGACATAGAGGATTTATTTTATCTATTTCCTTCCACTGTTCGATTTTTCGAAAAGAAACTTTGATTTTTTTTAGAGGAAAAACTGCAAAAGATTTTGGAATCAATTTTCACCGAAAGGCACTTCTCAACTGGCAATCTAAAAAAAAAGTTTATTAATTTATGTAGGTACCCTAAATGCCGTCTTAGGCATTTAATTTTTTGGATATTTGTTTAGAAAAGAACTTCCAAATAGGTATGGTCCATATAAGAATTAATGATGCTTTAACGATTTTCTCGTCTCATGTATGGTTTTTGGATTTAACGGCCTCATTCGCCTTGTAGATAGAAATATACTTAATATATGTATCACTGACTCACTGATTCATTATTAATTTTTGCGGATATCGTTGATATCGTATTGAGGCCAGTTTATACTATCACACTTTGTAATACGACCTGTCAAAAAGTCGAATATTATAAAAAAGTCGTTTCATGTAAAATGTTTATGTTATGAAATTGACGTCTGTATGATTTTATTTTCGTAGTCCGATGTTTTTTTTTTTTTTTTTTTCATTTTTAGAAACATTAGAAATGTCATTTTCATCGGACGAGATTTTTTTTTTTTTTTTGTTATATTAAAAAAAGGTAAACAAAAACAAAGAAAGTGGAAATGAAATATAAATTTCAAAATAAATTTGTTTGTAATTCTAACAGCTGATTTCATAAGTGTGATGGTTTAAATGGCCTAAGAAATAATGTCGGTACGACTTTATGACAGTCCGATAAATTTCATCATACGACTGAGTGATAACATGTAAATGGGCCTTTAATTTATATGAACTCGATAAAAACAAAATAAATGTTTATTGAACAAAATACTATCGTGTTCGTATACTATAATCCATTGCGTATTCTATAATCGGGAATGGTTCCAATACTGTTATTTTTATTCGAATGATATATTTGCACCTGCGTTTTTTGATACGTTTAAATTATATAAATACATATATTGTATTAATAATTGTTATTTTTATTCTTAATCATATATAACAAGTAAGAAATTATAGTTGGTCTAGACCGACTATACGATACCCTATACCATGCGTTTAGAGACCCAATGTCTTAGGCCAAACTAAGTGGACATTTTTATTAATTTCTTTGCCTGCAGATATGAAAAAGTTCATATCGGATGCTATATCTATGTGGGCACTAGGCCTAAAATTGGACCGAACCTGACCATGTTTGGTAAAGTCTCTTGTATTTTGCAAAAATATATACAAACAAAATTTGAGAAGAATTAGTGCAATATTTTTGTTTTTTGATAGATTTAAGTGAAGATCGGGAAGCAGCTCTATATGGGGCCTATGAGTAAGAGTTGTCCCATAGGGATCATTTTTGGACTACTCATTAATGGATGTAATAAACGCATACAAACCCGATTTGAGTAAGCTTTATATGACAATTTGGATCTTATGGCAATTTATGTCGATTTCATAGGGGTCATTTGTATGGGGGCTAGGTCTGAGCATGAATCGATTCTCTCCAATTTCAACAGCGTTCATCGTATGGCCGATAACAGCTTATATACCAAATTTCATTAAAGTATATTCATATTTGCGACCTGCAGTTTGATTAAAACTGACGGACGGACGGACGGACATCGTCAAATCGAATCAGATAGTGATTCTGATTCGATCGGTATAATAAAAGATGGGTCTAGGTGAAATATTTTTGGTAGTTACAAACAACAGCACAAAGTCATTATACCCAAACCACATAGTGGTCTAGGATATAAAAACAAAAAACCTACACTACATTGCCTCCAGTAAAGGGAACACTCAAAACTTTATCTAATTTAGATAAAATTGCACTATACACTTGTCAAATGTACCATCAAGCATAATGGTGGCTTGTATGTGTGACACCGACGATGCTTGATGGAAAATCAAAAATTTTAGATTTTGTCGGTGTCACATATAGTGACAATTATATAGTGCCCTAAATAGTGTCGCCAGGAGAATTTCACCTTTTTTTAATAAGTAAATATTGTATATAATAATAAACAATATATTTAAACCATTTTTAATAAAAACAAGTAGGGATTTATCAGCACTTTTTTAGAGGAGTATCCATGTTTTAGGGCCTTTGAGGGCATAATGATGCCTAATTTACCCCATTTTAAATACCAATTCTCTCGAAATAATAACAAACAATATTATCTTAAGTTTACCCAGGTACACACAGAAAAAAAAAATCGCCAAACGAATTGTTCTAAAGTTTAACAACAGAGTTTTCGATTCTATCAACAGAAATTTTATAGCAACTAACCATTATCTATTGTGATAAAATATTTACTGATAAGGCAATAGAATTGTAATTGCAAACAATTCAAAATTCGGCTATTAACATCATCGCAGTTCGGTTGGCAATAAATGTTGTAGTCACAACGAATCTGTTTTTTGTGTGTAGTTGGTCTATTTTGTGAATGAGCGTGATTTCAAAGACAGACGAACATCGGAGTATCGAATCGTGTTGTTATAAGGATCAAGAGTATACAGTGGATGACAATTCACTGGAAACTTTTACAAAATTCTAAATTTGCCAATTTTGTTTTTCAATAAAATTATTATAAAATTATGTATTTTTTTGCTAAATCACTCTTGGGTGTGTTCTCTATCGAAAGATAACAAATTGTTTACAAGAAATTCAATTAAAAAATATAGATAAACGAAAAAAAAGGTTTTTTATTGATGACAAAACAATGCAAACTTTTAAACTTCTGTACCAGAGCTGAATAAAAGAATAAAAGTAGAAGTGTATTCTATGAATAAATCCCTAATTAAAAAAATTATCAAGAAATGTCGTGAAAGAGTTACGGTGAAGACTCAATATTTAGGCGCAGGCCCCGTAAATGAATCATGTCCATAAAGAGGTTATTAACAATCTGAAATTAAAAATATGTGCCGAACTGTTTCCCTACTAGTAAGTCCGAGTTCACACAAGGCAATTTTTGTTGCGCAATTCTTGAGTTTGTAGATGTTTGCGGTGAGGGGAATAAAAAGGGAAAAATAATTGCCGGTTCTCGGCTATTTCAAGCAATTCTCTCATTCGCTTTTTTTTTTTTTTTTTGTTGAATATTTGGCATTTCTTTTCATTCGGTGTTTCGCTTCTTGGTGTGAATAATTCGTAATTATTGTTTACTTTATTAAAATGGCCTTTAAATGGAATCGGGACTTAATTGAAAAATTAATAATAATTTTTCAACAAAACCAATTAAATTAATTTATGTATGTATGTATTTAATTTTATTATTGTTCTTTACGACTAGAGCACAAATGTCAAATTATAAGAAAATAAAAACAAAACAAAACAGTAAAATTGCCGAAGAAATTGTCGTGTGTGGACATAAAAGCAATTACAAAAGAGAATTGCCAAAAAGTTGCGCAATAAAAATTGCCTTGTGTGACCCCCGACTAACTGTGGCTGATCTTGGTTGTTATCGTCCTATGAAGAACCCAATGATATCAGAGAAAAATGGTCAGAATTGGACCGACCAAAGGGTTTTTCCCTTAAACCCAAAATATACAAATAAAATTGTTCTGTTTAGTCTTGGCAATGTTATGGTATGGGGTCCAATTCATGTAGTAAAAGGTACTATAACTGGAATTGGATACAGGCAAATTTTAAATGACGTAATGTATTCATACGCGGAGGAAAATATGGCCATGGTTTGGAAGCTCCAACATGACAATGCCCCAAAACACACCTCCAAAGTTATAACCGAATGGCTACAGTCTCATACAGTTAGTTTTGGAATGACCAGCCCAATCATCAGATCTCAGCCCCATAGAAAATCTATGTGTAATTGTAGATCGAAAAATAGGGACACGAAATTACACAAAGAAGACAGACCCCAGAGATGCAGTTAATACAGAGTGGCGTTGTGAAGCAATACTAAAAAAAATAATGGACACCCAACAAAATATTAAAACCGAAAATAGAGGAAAAGTTCTCAATTATTGTATAGTAAAGGTTTTCATTGTTATGTAAACAGCATAAAAATTAACTTTAGAACTTGATAAAGTTAAGCTATTTTATGTCAATATTTTTTTCTTTTTTAAATAAATAAAACATATAAATTTTTAAATTAATAACAGTTTTTGATTTTATGATCCAATTTGTTTGTATTGAACGTTCAAGTCGGCGAAAATATATTTTGTTAAAAGTTTCCATTGTATTGTCACTCACTGTATATACTTTATGGGGTTGCAAATTCATTTTTCGATGCGATGTGTTACATACGGAATGACAAACTGATATACATATGCCCTCTGCGCAGTGATGTGTTGGGTATAAAAGGCCAAACCAGATTGGGGTCTGCCATCAATTTTTACAAGCATAGAAGTTTAGATATTTTCAACAAATAAAAATTAACAGTATATAATTTAAAAAAACAGTACTTTTGTATACCGTTATACATATTGTGGATTGAAGCAGTAAATTTTATAAAATTCTATCCAGGATACACCGTAAGAGGAGAACTACCATTTTATCTCAAACTCATTATAACCCTAATTCCACTAATGGTTGTAGAGTATAAAATTCAAAATTTGTGCTGTACTAAGAGATTATACTCGTTTGTTTACAATAGAAATTCCTAAATTAAGCCTTTGGGACCATCTCTATGTTTTGCCGATGTTTAGTACATAAAAGTACAACACAGTGCCAACATCTATGCCAAGTTTGGCGCTAAACATCAGCATAACAACAACAATTTATTAATTAATTCAAAACTACATACGTACATTCATACATTTACAGACATTCCGGTTTAAAATTTTGTACTACTACGAAAATATTATTTTACTTCCTGTTTTCATAGCACAAATTAAACATGGAATTTTTGGCCACTATTGCTTCATTTGTTTTTTAAACAATTGAACAATTCAACTTACAAGTTATTACTCTTTTCATTTGTACCATACACATAATATCCATAATTTGACACAATAAAAAAAAACGTTTGAACATTCTCTTAAATTGAAAACCAATCGATAAGAGCTTTTTAGAGTCTAATCGATTTTTTAATTTCCCTTCCCCGATTTTAGCTTGTGTGTCAAAGAACAAGTTCTACTTGCTTAGATTTATATGTTCACTTATGCGAGTATAATATAAAACAGCTAAATTTAACTCAAGACAAAAGCCCTTAACCCTTTCGGACCTGAGTAGTATAACGATTGTAGTTATTGTAAAATTATCAATATAAAAATTCTTTTCATTTTACAGCGCATTTCTTTTTTTAAATTCTCTTTTGTTCAAGGATATGGCGGCGTTGCTATGTACATAAAAAAGGGTATTTCTTTTAGTATCATATGAACATCTAAGGAAAATTGTGATTTTGAGGACAAGATAGTACAGTTCCTCTAAATTCAGTTGAGTATCTATTTATCGAGGTAAACAATGAAGGTAGGAAATTGCTTGTAGGGAGTGTTTATAGGCCTAATAAGATTTTTTTTACTAGGCGGTTTATTCGAACTTTGGAAACGCAAACAGCTTTGTATGATGATAGTAGTTTTTCTGATGATTCTGCCTTGCTTGGTTTAATATCACCTAATATCTTACATCCTACACACTTCACTGCAACTAATAATACGCTTTAGGATTTGTTTCTCGTGAGTAAGGAAATTAATATACTACTCTATGATCAATTGTCTGCGTCATGTTTCTCCAAGAATGATCTCATTTTCATGACTTACAATTTCCAACTTGTTATACCAGTTGAGAGGATAACTTTTCAAAAACATTAATTTCAGATTTCTCGAGGAAGAATTTTTTAAAATTGATTGGAATGTTTTGTATTGTTTGAATTCTGTGTACGACAAACTCTCTCTTCTGGAACTGTCTGACTGCTAAGAGAAACACAAATAAAATGATTTTAAAGGCCAAATCCGATTTTAATGCTGAAAAGTTTTCTTCCGCCATTGGCTCCAAAAGAACATGGTAAACGATACGCGAAGTTGGTATCGGTAAATCTAAGCATTGAGAACCATGTTCGATTGATGCCGATACAATCAATACAAAGTTTTTAAGTGTTCCTATGGTTCAAGCAGATAAAGGTTATTATATCAATAATCATTCGAATAACAATTCTGAATCTTCTTTTTCTTTGGCTGCAGTAGACCAATGTGACGTTTTATCTATTTGTTTGTCTCCAAAAATCGAACCCTATAGGAGTGGACGGGATTAATCCATAGTTTTTTAAGATTCTATTACCTCAGCTACTTCCAATTATAACAGTTTCCTTTAACAAAATATTAACTTCAAGCTATTTCCCATCGAATTGGAAAATAGCTAAAATCATTCCAATACCCAAAGCTGGTTCCGATTATAGACCAATAGCTATTCCTCCATTTCTCTCTAAAGTATTCGAATGTATTATGCATAACCAAATGACTTATTTCTTGGATGACAATAACTTGCTAACAGATCGTTAATCTGGGTTCAGAAGGAATGACATCTGCATAACAGTCTTAGTTGATGTTACAGAGGAGATTTGGTAGAAACTTGATGATGGCAAGACCACATTTTTAATACTTTTAGATCATTCAAAAGTGTTTGATACCGTGGATCATAACATTCTTTGTTACAAACTTAAAAACTTTTTAATTTTTCTTCGACCGCTACTCACTTATTGTCAACATACTTACGTGACAGGTATGAGTATGTAGAAACTAGAATCCAAAAATCAAAGCAAGGGGTGTACCTCAGAGGTTCATTGTTGGGCCACTATTATTCTCACTGTACTCAAATGACCTCTCAGGCATTTTAACAAATTTTAATGTAAGAATGTACACGTATGATGTTCAATTTTATACCAGTTGTAATAATGCCCTAATCGACCAGTGCATTATCTCTATTTTAAATAGCAACTCCATCTTATTTATACATGGGCAACGGCAAATGGTTTAGAGATAGATCCGAAAAAATCTAAATGCATTGTAATTCAAAAGCAACTTGCTAAACTAAATATTATACCTAATATATTTATAAATAACTAGCAGATTCCAGCCCTCGAAATTCGAGTGCAAATTCTAGGAAATTTTATTTTTTCATTAAAGGTTTGCTAATCAATTATAGCCAATTCACAAATCAACACAAAAAAACAATAAAAAATTTAAGAAACACACACATAGCATTGTATTATTTTATGTATGTGTTAGTAGCAACTTTAAATGCAATTTACTCAAAACAAAGGAAAAAAATTAAAAATCTGCAAATCTGCAAGACGGCTAAAAAGAAATACCGTTCAAATAATACACGTTTGGTCATAATCGGGATAAAACCGTAGAACAAAACATCGGTCACAAGAAATCGCCTAGCCTATAAATATTATAGATCAGAAAATTGAAATAGTAAAATCTACTAAGAATCTAGGTATATTTTTTTTTTAATGACACTCTTACGTGGTCGAACCACATTAACTATGCTTGTGGTCGTACTTTCTCTATGACTAGAATACTTTGGCAAACCCAGCATTGTACACCTATGAAAATAAGAATCCTACTTGCCAAAACTTATCTGATGCCCGTTTTACTGTATGGCTATTTGCTAAATGTGATACAATTAGTAAAAGGAAATTGAACGTAGCATTTAAAAACATAATCCGATACGTGTATGGACTTAATATGCATTCTAGTGTATCTTTGTTTTCATCTTAGCCATATGGCGTTTGCTTAGATAATCTTATAAACAAGAGTTTTAGTTATTTTACATAAAATAGTTTATACCCACAAACCAGATCATCTGTACGATAAACTTTATATTTCAGATATAAGCAGGGGAAAAAGAGTTAGACCATTTAGATATAAAAGTTTAATATCGGAGTGGCATTTCTGCATATTCGCAGTATCTGTCTGGAATTCTATACCCCATAGCTCTCAAGTTTTAAGTAACGCACGAAAATTTACAAAAAATATTTTTAAATTAAATTTCAAATATTTCAATTTTATTTTTTTATTTTTAATCTTATTTGTTTTTTGTATATTATATAAAGAAAATTTTTAATTAGTTATTAAGTTATTAATGATTTTATAATTTTAAATATAATCAGTTCCATACTGCAAAATAAGACTTTTAGTCTTGTGTATGGAGCAGTTTATATTTTAATCACCTTAAAGCAGTTCTCACACTCGGTATAGCTAGGTGTGAAAGGGTTAAGATTACCATAATATAAATTATATTAACACTATATCGAAAGTAGCTATATAACGTCATTCAAAACGATCTGAAACTCCGAAATGGAAAAAAACAACGGTTCATCGAATTTGTAATTTTTCAAACCGTTTTAATAATGTGATAGTATTTTTAGATATCGACATTTCTTAATATGTTAACACATGATAAAACCTCGCTATGTTATAAAATCAAAATGAAACTTTCGAAGCCAAAGGCAAACTTTATAGAGAGTGAGTGGCCGGTGACCATCTGTTTTGATAGCTCTCAGTCACATCACGTGCCACAGACAACATTGTTTGAACACAACATATAAAAGAGACAAATTAAAAAAAAAAAACAAATGTACATAGAAGCAGCTTTAAAACTGAAAAACATTGAAGTGGGAGTAATAAATAGCTACTCGTAAAACACGTATTTATTTCATATATGTACATATATTCGAATAACATATTTGAAATTAATTATTGGTAAATTTTTGGTATTTTTCTTTTTTTTTAATTTCACCCGCATATAATTCAGTTTTATTTATAAGTCTTGCCGGTGAGCATTACACTCGTATAATATCAGGACTTATTACTGGAGGTACCATTAAATATTAAGTACGGGATAAATTTAACTTTTTCATTAAACGGTCGTAACAATAAGAAGTATTTTGTAGACAAATGTTTATCATCCTATTTACAAAAAAATATTTTGAATCATGTAAAAGACTTATAAATAGATTAATATGAATAAGGCCCTTCGATTTAAAATTTTTGCAATACAGTGTTCTCCACATACATAACTTTATTCTCATTATGTTTATGAACCAGAGTTTCGAAGGAAATCTACTTGATCTTGATCTATTAAGTTTTATTTTTCTAAAGAACACGAGTTTTCATTAAAATTTATTTTAATTTGTCTACACAAGTGTACCCAACAAAAAAGTGAATACCAATATGTAGAAAAATAATCACATCTTCTGAGCTTAATGTAGTTATTATACCCCCCACAACACTTGTCAATCCTTTTGTAGCTCATCGAAATAAATTCCACAGACCCCAGAAAACTATACACATTTATTCTTAATCCTTAGAAAAGAAGAAGTTGATAAGGCGATGTCCGCTTGTCTGTCTGTCTGCTGAAAACATTCTCCTGGTCGCAACAGGTCGAGTGGGTCGCACTACTTAGGCTTAAAATATTTGTCATAATCTGCAGCAGTTTGCTATTAAATGTGGAGCGTCTAGACTAAATAGGTGAGGAACGACTTACGAAAATGTAGAGATACTCCAATAAAATTTCATATAAAAAACTAAAGAAAATAGTGAAAAATATTTACACGTAATAGAACATGTGTATAGTGATATGTATCAGCGATGCATACGGACTTTTGTTTCTTTGTTGATTTTGTTGTTTTTTTTTTTGTGCATGCGAACAAAAATGTTTATGCATCGCTGATAAATAAACAAACAAAAATGTAATAGTATGTATTTGCATTTATGCTCATTATATTTATTAATTGCTTTCTATTAAAGAAGCACTAAAATAACTAAAATTTTTGTTAATTTTAATCTCTTATGCCGTTTGCTTCTCTGACAAAAAATGTCGCATTTTATTTGCACATTTTTTTATTTATTCTGAATTAAGAGCAACTTTCTCTTCAACACCACTTTGTAAATTAATGGCGTTTTCTTTTCTGGCAAAAATGTTACACGTTTTTCCCACTTCGCACTCTTTTTCTCTTTTTGTGTTCTTTTCTAAAAAAAAAATGTCAACCTTGCGAAAGGGTAACGTGTTCTTTTCTAAAAATGCCGCACTATAAATATATGAAAAAGGTGCATTTTTCGCACTCTAAAAAATCAGAGGGGGAGAATAACACAATAAAACAGCTGACATTTGTGTTGTTTATAAATGTGTATTTGTGTGAAGAAACAAAGAAAATAAGGAAAAGTGTAATTTATATTGTTTTGTTTAAAATAAATTATTAATATGGAAAATATCAATTTTTTTGTCAACAAAATCAGCTGTTCATTAAAGAAGTGTTGCATAGTTGTAATTTTATGTTCTATTCTGACCATTAAAAATGCAACATCTTTAATGTGTGAGGCAAACATTACAAAAATGTTACATTATAAAGTGTAACATTTTTTTTTTTTTTTTTTTTTTTTTCAGAAAAGAAAACGCCATAAGTTTACCATCATGTAATTAAATAATTGATTGAAAAATTCAAAATTATACAATAATTAAATTTTTAACGAAAATTTGTTAGATCATTTTTTATCTTCGCCACCTGCCTGCAAAATTTCAGCTCGATTGGATCACAGGAAAAGAGATAAAAATAGATCCAAAGTTTTTCGGCAGAATATAAAAATATGCAAAATATAAAAATATGAATTTTAATAACTTCCTATTCACATTTTCGGAAGTTGTTTAGAAGAATATTTTTAGGAAGCGAGAGATCGGGCCGTATCGACATTTGGTATACGAAAAAACAGAAATGTTCGTTTTGATTAACTTAGTTTATTTTTTGCTGGGTATGTATTTCGCCACCGAATGTTGGCGTTTTAAATACTTTTTTATTTTCTTAACACACCAAAGAAGTGGTTTAATAAAAATAAAAACTTAATGGATAATGGTGGTGGCGTTGATACCGCACCAAAAACAAAAATTAATTCTAAAATTGTTTGAAACATTTATTTGTATCTTGGAAATATACCATCAAGTTCTATGGCAAAGCGTCATCGAGACGTTTATACTTTACAAAATTGTTCGAATAGTTGGCGTTACTGTAGGCGTTATCATTTATAAGATGCGTGTGTTTCTTAGAAGATAAACAATAACAGAAAACAATAGTAAATTAAGCGATTTTTACGCTAAACATGTTGCTGTTGAATAAGTTTTTTTTTTTCATAACTTTTAATGTTTCCTCCAACCTTCAACTCTTTCATACAGTGAAAAAAATCAAATAAGGCACACGAAAATCCACCTGCATCAGAAACAAAGAAGCGATCAAAAAAAGAAAGGGTGACGTCTGTGTCTTTATATATACATAATCACATCATCTTATTCAGCAGCATCATAAACATATTATGTATAGTATTTATTGTCATGCAAAATTAAAAATATTACACTCAAAATATTTGGTCGTTAAAATTAATTGAACATATATACATATAATATGTATACAATTAAAAACCGGACTATTACATTTTCAATTCTTTTTAAACAAAACAAAAACAAAAAAATTCTGGCAAAATAGTGACATCAACTGACAAAATTTAAACTATAAATACAGTAAAATAAAGATGTAAAGATGCTAAATTGTAAAAAATATATGATAAATGATGATATATTGTTTTTAATTTTCATAAATTTTTTATTCTTAAGATAAATCTATAATGTTAATAGCTAGGCGATTCCTTGTGACCGATGTTTTGTTCTGCCATTTTATCCCGATTTTGACCAAACGTATATTATTTGAAAGGTATTTCTTTTTAGTCATTTTGCAGATTTACAGATTTTTTAATTTTTCCTTTATTTTGAGTGAATTGCATTTAAAGTTGCTGCTAACACATACATAAAATTATACAATGCTATGTGTGTGTTTATTAAATTTGTTAATGTGTTTGTAATAAAAATGAGTTTGCTTTTTTGTGTTGATTTTTGAATTGGCTATAATTAATAAGCATACCTTTAGGGCCTTTATTTAATGAAAAAATAAAATTTCCTATAATTTGCACTCGAATTTCGAGGGCTGGAACCTGCTAGTATTTATAAATACTAAACATAAGAAACATAATAACAACAACATAAAAGATAATATCTGTGGTCACAAGCATTAACCACCTAAGTCGAAAATCATGCTTTCGAGAAAAGTAACTTTTTATATAAATGTAATGGGGCTTGATTACGACTTAGGTCAGTATGTTTTCATTAACGACTTTTTAAAAAACAGTGTTAGAGAAATGGGGATTTCACGTAAATATAAAGCGTTGCTAGTTGAATATGATAGCATACATAAATCAAATCGTTCTTAAGTCGACTTAGGCGGTTATCGCTTGTGACCACAGAAATATATATACATACATCTCATAAAACAGCAATCAATTTTTTGCAAGTCTTCAGTAATTTCTTTTGAATAACTGTTGAAAATCTTAAAATAAATATTTCTTCTGCAAATAACTGAATACTCCTTTGAAATTAACTGTACTGAAAACTATTTGATTGAACTACAAACTGTGTATGTAAAAATTTTACGAGTGTATAAATACAGAAAAGACAAAGAGAATATTTTCCAAAGTTCTGGAGATAGGTTGGCAGTAGAATTGCCCTTAGCTAAAATCAGGCATATATACGAGTACGTAAATATGTATGTACATGCGGTTGATGTTGCTGTTCTGAACTTTGCAACAGACTAAATCACAGAAAATTGACACCGGAAGTTGCCTACATTTATGATGTGTTTTTGTTGTGTTACCCATCTTCTTCTTTCAGACAAAATACTATTGCGGTGGTATATTTTAATTTATTTTCGTGCTTTTTTCTTCTCAGATATTTGTCTTAGTTTTTGTTGTATTTTTAACATCCCAGCAAAAAAAAAAATTAAATAATTTAAAATAGATCGTTGAGTTTTTATTGTTCAACATATTCTAGAAAGCGGTGTAATTAGGCGTTATCATGGAGATTTCGGCATTGTTTTTACTACTGGGGCCAGACAGAATAGTAAAAATTTTTGTTGGGAGTTTGTTATAAATTGAGTTATAGTTTTGAGGTTTCAATTGAAATCTTGATGTTCGCCTCAACTGAGAAGTTTGTAAGAAAAACATAGGAATACAGTTGTTGTATTAAGTGACATCATTACGTTAACTTCACGGTTGGTAGCATTGTTGGAAATAATTTGAAATGTATGAATTGTAATTTAACCCTCTAATGCAAACGGCTGCTGTCTATGTTTTATGTTGTACTATATTATTATAGTTTACAACCATAACTTAATTCAGAAATAGTTCTTTATTTAACATTTTTCAGTTTGATAAACATTTTTGGACAAGTTCAACTGGTCCAAATGAACGAATCGATATGATTTTTAATACAAAGTATTAAAGAGTATTAAATAAAAATTAAAAAAGAGTCATATAATAGGTAGGCAATTCTTGCATAAGTTGTCAATTCTTGCATTATTCACCCCAACTTTCGGACCGTCCAAATTTATTTGTTTTTTTATTTTTGAGCGAATAATAAACTAAATTTTTTGTTTTTTTTTTTTTTTTGTCCGCAAGGTTAATGCCGCAAACACTCAATAACTGCTCTTGCGATTTGTTTATTGTCATTGCGGATGCAAGCCGCACCGGGAATCAATGGGATACGTGGTATCACAACGTCTTCTTATTTGTACTTTCCTTTAAGAATGGTTGCGTGGATGACGTTGTTCATCAGTTTTTTCACTGGATAGTTGTAATCCACCGATTTGAACGTTATTATGTCGCGAGTAATTTCACTTTGAGTCTGAACATTCAATATGTCGACATCAATGTTTTTCAGAGCCAAGATACCACGTATGCTCAACCAAAAATGGTTTTTGCAACTTTGTGCAATGTTTGGGAACACCTTTCGGATGAGTTCGATCGTTGATTTAGTGAACTGGCAAAAATCAACGGGGAGTTTAATGCAGCCAGTCAAAATATCAATGGGCATTTTTCCATTGCCAATCTCCATATTGGTTATTCTGCAACACGACACACATGTTCGTACTCAATTTGATTTTCTAAACGTATTTACACAAAACGGACGACTTGAAACATTTAGTTCATCGACTGCCTTTGAACGTGGAATCACAGTTAAGATTTGGCGAAAATCAACTGCCATCACCATCATTGCGCCACCAAACTGGATTTGATTGTTTCGTAGATAAATCATCGTTTTAAAGGCTTTCTATGCACCGTACATTCATCCTAAACGATCAAGTTGCTTTGCTGCATATTTTTTTTGCCGATTCAATCGTGGAACGTTCACTCGAACTGATTTTCCTAATGCATTGCAATCGTATTGTTTTTCGTGTCGCAACTCTTGCAATGCGTCGTCCATCGAAGAATAAACCAACTATGTTGTTTACTTTGTCAGTTATGATGGAGATTTTATAAAAAAATTATGATTTGCTCAAATTAGCTGTATTAAAAACCTCGAACAATCCAAAAAAGAAAAATCATACAAAAATCCCATAAGAAAAAGCATTTTGTTTTTCCTTATTTTTTTAAATTTTACGTAAAACTTTTATATATTCTGTTTCCACAGAACTATAACAAATATTTACAAAAAAAAAATTAGCCAAATCAGTCCAGCCGTTCTCAAGTGATGCGCTTAGCAACGGACAGAATTTCATTTTTATTTATCATAAATCTATAATATTAATAGGCTAGGCGATTTCTTGTGACCGATGTTTTGTTCTACCTTTTTATTCCGATTTTGACCAAACGTATATTATTTGAAAGGTATTTCTTTTTATCCGGTTTGCGGATTTACAGATTTTTAAATTTTTTCTTTTTTGAGTAAATTGCATTTAAAGTTGCTACTAACACATACATAAAATTACACGTATGCTGTGTCTTTTATTAAATTTGATAATGTGTTTGTTAATGAGTATGTTATCTTCATTCACAATAATAATAAACCATAAAAGTGTTGGTTTGTGAATTGGCTAAGTTGAAAAATAAAGCTGCCTAGAAATTGCACTTGAATTTCGAGCGCTGGAATCTGCTAATAAAAATAATTAGCTCGTAATGGAATAGTTGGAGCAGGCGTTACAATTTTTGCTCCTATCTTTCAGGGAATATAATTCTGCATCAAACGGAACTGAGTATTCATATTCTCGTATAGGTGTTTGAATTTCAATTTTTATTGATTGATTTATATTCCTGCAATATTTCTACTCCTCTGTGGTAGGCTGCCAATTGGGTTAACAATTGGAATTCGTAACACTAAGACGCTTAATCGAGGTATTAAATCAAAAGTAAAGTAACGTATAAAAAAGAAAAATAGAAACTGAAATAAATTAAATATTAAACTTTACATTGTTTTGTTTTGCCGGTTTTAATAAAAAAAACTATTGCATAAATAATTGCTTTATATTTATACACTTCTTTTGTGCAAGCAAATACTAAAGCAATACTCTAATGTATACGAGTATATACATATCTACTATTCATTTCAATGAACATAATTAATTGTCATTAAAAACTATGTGAAAATGTTCACTTTGTTTACATCATCACATTCTTATTGTCTACTTGACGTACTTTCATTATGTAAAGTTTTATGTCATCATCATCATCATTATAGTTCGGGTAACAAAATTTCAACAGGTTAGTAAGTGTTTGTAGACAACAAATCTATTCATTCATTTCTTCTCACTTCCGTCGAATTTTTTTTTTTCGAGTTATACATAATAATGAACACTTTATTGCTCCGGGACGAGGAGGAATATTTATTACTGACAAGAAATTACAGATTTTAGAATATTTTTATTTCGACTACTTTCAGACAAATACATACATATATACATACATACTTACATACACACAAAATTAGTATGTGCATTTCTTTCGAAATATATAATAAGTAAAAATTATCAACAACTACAATAATAACAACAAACAAATAAAAGTATTTTCATGTATATATTGTTTTTGTTATTGTTTTATTCAAACAATAAATGTTAAAATTTTCACAACTTAAACGACTTCAGTAAGAACTAAGTGAAAGGAAGTGATTTCTAGTGGCTATTGTTATTGTTTCTCAGAGAAAACCGAAAATGAAGACGAATAAAAAGATAACGGAAATAATAGCATAATAATATGTATAACTATGTAACAGTGATGCCCGAGGAAATTTAAAAGAAATCCATACGTTTCTCCTAAAAATCCTATATATTCCCCATGTTATAATTAATTAATTTTACTAATACAAATATAATTGTTAAAAAAAATTGTATTTATTTTCTTTTTGTAAAGTTTTAACATAATTAATAATAAACGTATATATTTACTTGATAATTTCAGAATTATTATATTCCATTGTTAACCACACTTAATATCGAACTAAGATCTTTGGAATACTTTACATTTAAATTGGATTTTACATTTACATTTACATTTACGGTAATACAAAGTAAAGCTGTATGGTACGAAAACTGAAACTAACCACACTGCTCGCAGGCCTGACTTTAGGTGAGTGTGTTAAAGCGCTGACCAAAAAGTGCAAGTACGAGTGTATGTGAAGGTTCATGGTTCAAAACCTCACGGCCGCCCTAAGTAGAAAAAATTTTCATATAGAAACAATCTATTCAATTAAAACATAACAATTATCACAATGTTCAATAAATCGCTGATGAAGGCTGAAATGCCAGAAACCGGTCCGATTAAGAATACAGTGCAGTTATGAATTTTTGAAATATATGCTTTCTTCTTCTTTACCACGCACCATTTAAACAATCTGTATCATTTCAATATACATACAGACATCTCTATATCAACTTGAGTTGTTAAAAGGATCAAATTGATTATTCGATGCGTTACAAACGGAATGACGAACTGATATATCTGTGGTTTTCTGGAATAACCGCGTATGTCCATTTTTGTCAGTTTTGAGTGAACAATGCCAAATATATTAATTTTTAACGCTCTTTACATGTGTTAAATTTTTTTAAAAAAATATTGACCATTTCTGAGCTTTTTCTTTAAATAACGGCATAACTTCTATCGACGTATGTCAACCTACGTTTGATCGCTGACATATTATTTTCTCAGAAAACGACACATAGCGACATACGTTGTTATTAATGAAAAAAAATGCTAAATAATTTTGGATTATTTTTCAGTTTATAACCACTTATAAAAACTTGTGTGTTTATTTCTGTTATTTTTTATCACTATTATTCTTGATACGTTGTTATATTCTGATCCTAAGTCCCGTTAACTTTTTGTTGACGAACAAAAAATCCATTTTTCAAGCAACAACAACTTATGTCTACATGGGTGGTTGCATTAATAGTTTTCTTTTTCAAAAAAAAACGACGTTTGTCGACATAAGTTGTTTTATCTGCACACACCTTAAGTGTAATTTACATATTGTTTCTTCGTCCTTCTCTAGGAACTATTCCTCTGAAGATTTTTGACTTAAAATTTTATATAAAGTATTTATTGCCCATATCTACAGGACTGTTAAATAAAAAGCTCAAAAAACTTTATATCGAACCTATAATTTCAAATATATCGTTTTGTGGCTCCCCTGAACATTTTGATTTTATGACATACGCGGTTATTCTAGAAAACCACAGATATAGCTATTAGTTCCGCAGAATATATAATGGCAGATTTGATAGTCATATTTTCTGTAGTTATACTAAATGATGTAGATGTATCGGTTTTTGAACCATCAGTAAAGAAGGATTTGTGATCATAAAGGGTGTTTTTAAGTTCGTTGAATAAAATTTGGTATTGCTCTGAGCTACAATTAGATTTGGTATGTTTGTGTAGGGTGGTATTTAGACCTAAATTTTTGCACTTTTGTAATGAACGATATATAGTTGATGGTATTCTCGGTATTATTTTGCAAGTTTAACATTTTCTAACTAGTTGAAGGATGGATGTGTTTGAAATAGAGAGTCTATGTATAAAAGTGGATCAATTGTTGATTTTCCTCTTTTAAAGTCAAATTGACGGTTATCAATAAGCTTGATTGTTTGCAAGAACCATCACAGTCTATTGGCAATGATTCTGTCCAATACCTTTGAAAGACAAGAGTTTAGAGAAATCGATCTATATGATTTAATTAAAGATTTGTCCGATCCGGTCTTTGAAAAGGAAATGGCAATGCTGTTTTTATATTGTTGATTAATATAATAGGTAAATATATCTATACTAATATAATAAAGAGGTAGTGTTTGTTTGTTTGTTTGTTTGTTTGTTTGTTTGTAGAGGGTATTCTCCGTAACTACTCATCTGATCTTCCTGATATTTTCAAAGAGTCTTACTGCGGACACGGGAAGTGCTATAGGCTATAATTTTTTAAATATTTTTAGTGGGCGTGGCACCTCCCACACAAAGTAAATTTTTAATATCATATACATATATTGAGAATTATGATAGGGAGAGCTTTGCAAATTTGTGTGAGGTCACCTATTGTTAATATTAGTAGCTACGCCGGAAATGGGCGGGATCGGAAAAGTGGGCGTGGTACCTCCCATTCAAGTAATAATTCAATGTTATATATCTCGAGTACTGTGACAGAGAGAGCTTTTCAAATTTGTCTGATGGCACCTATTATTAATGTGAGCAGTCGGACAAAAATGGGCAGTATCGGACCAATAGGCGTGGCACCTACCATACAAATAAAATATAAAATGCCATATATCTGGAGTACTGTTTTAGTGAGAGTCTTGGGACATTGTGTGAACCCATAAGTTATTCATATGATTAGTTGGACAAAAAATGGGTGTGATCGGAGCAGTAGGCGTGGCACCGCCCGTACAAAGTAAATATATGATATCATATAACTGGTATGCTAAAGGAGGGAAGCTTTGGCACTTTGCACGACACCATCAGATCTTAGTATGAGTAGTCGGACAAAACATTGGCAGGTTGACACCAATGATCGTGGAACTCCCCATACAAAGTAACTATTTAATGTCATATATCTGGAGTACTGTAAAAGAGAGAGCTTAATGGCTTTGCGTGAGCCCATAGGTTCTTTGTATGATTAGTCGAACAAAAAAATGGGCGTGATCGAAGCAGTGGACGTAGCACCGCCCATGCAAAGTAGATATCTAATATCATATAACTGGGAAAGACTCGACATTTTGCACGAGTCCATTAGATATTAATGTGAGTAGTCCAATAAAAATTGGGCGGGATGCGATAAGTGGGCGTGGCACCTCCTATATAAAAAATATGATGTACTACGGAAGCAACAGTCTTTTGACAAGTACATTAGTTATCAATGTGATTTGTCGTGGTAAATATATCGTCAAAATCAAAAATCGCAAAACCCAAAAATCGCGAAAAATAAAAATCGCCAAAAAAAAACAAAAATCATCAAAATCAAAAATGGGAAAATCAAAAATCGCTAAAAATAAAAATTGCCAAGTCATATTTTAAGTTCAAGGCCAATAGTTGAGTGTTGCCAGATCTAATTTGGAAAATCCATGTTCTTCTCATGGGCAGCTACATGTACCTCCAGGGCAGGAACGCCAAAAACTCTGATAATTGTTGTACCGAATTATAAAAACAAAAACATTTTATATCAGCAAGTATCAAAATAAAGGAATCTATATTAATAATCTATACTTTGCATAATAAAAAGGTAATGTGTTTGTTTGTTTGTAGGAGGTAATCTCCGTAACGACTTATCTGATCTTCCTGAAATTTTCACAGATTCTTACTGCGGATATCGGAAGTGCTACAGGCTGTATTTTTTAAATATTTTAAGTGGGCGTGGCACCTCCCATACAAAGTAAAGTTTTAATATCATATATATTAAGTACTATGATTGAGAGAGCTTGGAAAATTTATCTCAGGTCATCTATTATTAACGTGAGTAGTCAGGCAAAAAAATGGGTGGGATTGGACAAATGCGCATGGCACGCCTATACAAACTTAATATTAAATGTGATATATCTGAATAACTGTATTAGTTAGAGCCTTGGGACTTTACATGAGCCCTTTCATAACGATTCGGAAGGGGGGGGGGGGGTTGAGGGGTAGGGTGTAGCGAAACACACCGGGTTACATCTAGTTGTTATATAAATTTAACAGTCTATATTTCATATCAAGAGGGAGGTTTTTAATCATTTGATATGACACTCTGTCCATACCAAGTGTTTTACCTTTAAGTTTGCTTAAAACTGTCGAGAGTTCCAACATGTTGATGGGGTTTTCGATTATTAACGATTTACGAGTTGGGGTTTTAGAATAAGGGTCCCTTGTGCTTCTGTTCTTTTGGTTTCTGAAGTTTTGCGTGAATTTCAAATCTGAAGAGTTATCAGTCCAAAAGGCCACATCTAATCTCTCTGTCAGCATAATATTAGGGTTGTCTAACTTAGATACGCAATGTATTGAGTTTGTTGATTTGAAACCCCCTAAAATTTGTTATATTTGACCAAATTTTAGCAATAGGCGTAGAAAGGTTGATAGTGGTACCGAATTCATTTATAGATTTGGCTTTGGAAAGATTGATTTTCCTTTTAAATTTGGCTCTAATATTCTTAAAACTTATTAGATTCATAAGAGTCATGTCACGTTTGTATTTAGACCAAGCTCTGTTCCTATGGGTCTTGAGAGTTTCTAGGTTATTATTCCACCAGTGAACTTTTTACCGGACATTTTCCTAGTTTGAGGTGTTGCAATATTAGCAAATTGGAAAAACATAAACTAAATTTGAGAGCATTGTTCTAAATTTGTAGCCTGCGATATGAAAATAAGGACTAGGTTGAAAAATTGACGATCATGACCATATTTGGTAAAGTTACTTATTTGTCAGAATAACATATATAAACCAGATTTGAGAAGAATTGGTGCAATATTTTTTTTTTTTGATAGATTTAAGTGAAGGTCGGTAAGAGCTTTATATGGGAACTATGACTAATAATGGTTCTATAGAGTTTATTTTATAATACTAATTAATGAATGTAATAACCACTCATAAACCAAATTTGACCGCGATTTATATGATAATTTAGATCTTAGGGCATTTTAATGTCGATCTCACAGGCGTCATCTGTATGGAGACTAGAGCTGAACATGGCCCGATTGTCCTATGGCTGCAAAGTCTTATATATAAAATTTTATCAGTTATATGCAACCTGTAGTTTAATTACAAGGTTTTCATGGGCAGACGAATAGATAGAAATCCCGAAATCGACTCAAAAAAATGATTCTGAGCCGATCGGTATAATATATAATAAAAGTTGGATCTAGATAAGATATTTTTTGTAGTTACAAACATCAGTACTACTAACATCAGTACTTGTTCAAACTTTAAAAATTCGGTTAATTTAAATTGCAACCATCTTCGTAAAACGGATGTCGATTTGTGGTACTAGCTGGAACTGGCAACAAAACATGAAAACAATTTTATTTTCTTTTAAGATTGAAAACAATTATTTTGTTTTTTATGATTAAATAAAATTAGACATACTTCTACATAATTGAAAAAACAAAAAACAATAATTCTAGCGGTAACGGTAATTTAGAAATATTGGTAACGGTGTTTAAAGTTGAAAGGATTTTGAATCAATAATGATATTTTAGCGGCAACGCTATCCAAGCGTACTGAAAACTGTTCAACGGAACTACAAACCGTTAACATTTAAATTCTCTGAATAAACTCGTAATTTCGTGTTTGAAGTTTTATTGAGCAAATCGTATTTTTTACAGGAATACGAATAACATCAAATAAATAATTTGATGTCAAATTTATTTCTATATCAGGGTTTTTTGTGTACGAGTATTTGTATGAACGTGACATTAGTAAAATCACGTTTAGCAAAACCAAATAAAATTAGCAATCATTCAAAATCGAAACTTATTTTTACTTATTTGTACGAGTATATACTCGTACTTACATAAGTGTACGATATCAAAGTGAGGAAAGTGGTATCATTATAAGCAATCGTATTTGAAGTTAGTATAAACATTGTTCATTGTTTAAATTAAATTAAAATTTCACAAAAAGAATTTAACAACTCTATTTAAATTTTCATTATACATTTCTACAAATATCTCGTTTTAATTCATTGCAGAGCTTGTGATGATTGCGTAATCGACAATTTTTCTTATTAAAGAAATAACATTAAGTCGAAATGATAAACATTACACAATTCGGGAATTCGGTAATCCACCTTAGGGTACACAAACTACCAAATACACCTACATTGATGGGGATACCACGCAGTCAGTATTTTATGATATTATAGTATTTCTGATCATAAAATAATCTTTTGCCGGGATAAAATGGTACCCTACCCGCGATTCCTCTTGAAGAGTCTTCCTTTACCCAATTTTCTTGTCAGTTTCGATTCATTTTCGAGTCATATTTATAATCATTTGCGAGTGTTTTTCGAGTCATTTTTCAATCTGCGTTTCAAAAAATAATATATGTGACACGGAAAGTTAAAAGGGGCCTATGGTCAGAAAATAACTTTTGGAGAAAAACGACTTTGAAGTTAACAAGTTGATTTTGATGCGCCTGAAACTCATTACACGGGGTTTTTCTGGGTCGCTGATTACGAATCTGGTATTGAATTTTAAAAATTCAAAATGGCGGATCTAATATGGCGGACTATTTTTGTTGGTTTTATTAAAAACATCGGATATATACATACATATCTATTATAATCATCCATCTTCATTTTTCAAAAGCTATTCCGATAAATTTTTTAACAACTAATCCGCCAAATTGGATCCATCCATCTTCCATCTTCATTTTCCAAAGCTATTCCGATAAATTTTTTAACAACTAATCCGCCAAATTGGATCCGTTTTTTTTTTTTAATTTAAAAAATCCTACTTTTAATTCATAATCAGCGACCGCAAAAACCTTTGGGTAACGATTTTAAAACGAATCTTGTCAATTAAAAGAAAACTTTTTTCTTTCAAAAGCGTCTACTTTGAAGCTAATTTATGACAAAACTAATGCAGTTAGAACGCTGCGGTTTGCTGCATTAGAATGAGCTGCTATAAGAATCACCAAAAAAGTAAAAATCGATTTTTTCGATCCATAGGTCCCTTTTAACTTTCCCTGTCACATTTGTACATATATAAATACAGTAATTATTTACAGAATTATTTTATTGAATTAAAATAATATAAATATTCGTTTAAAAAAAATATATTCGTACTATTTAAATTCTCCAAAAATTCATGTAGAAAAATCACTGGACTGGCTAATCCTTCGCAAAATTTAAATTAATTTTCTTCAAGCAAAAAACAACAGTATAACAAGCAGTTTTTCATCATCCAGTTGAGCGAATTAAATCGTCCAAAATCAGGGACCGTAAATAACATTTATCCAGAAAATTTAAACTTCAAAAGTCTCTAAAGTCGACGGAGACCTATACTGTCATATACCAATAGATTCGTATTGAAGTGCTCTTTCAGAATCTATGGTGATCTTAAAAAATGATCTCAACTCTACAGTTAACAGTTATTTTTCAATGAAAAAATAAGACATTGGATGAAACTCTTAAAAAGGGAGTTTTATTCTGCCGTCATAAAATAACCCTCTTTTGAGGAGTTTAATTTTTTCCGTTTAAAATAAAACTCATTTTGTTTATTTTCTTCTTTTATTTATTTATTTTTTATTTTATTTTATTTATATTTTCAAACCAAGACCAATTGGGCCAAATATGGTTCAAAAACTTTTTTTTATTTTTTGTTTTTTATTGAGTCTACCTGATATAAAATAAAATAAAACTCATTTTGTTTATTTATAGTGTGTGTAGTAATTTAACTAAAATTTTATTTGTTTAATTTTACGAACAAAACTTTTTCCAAATTTTCTGCGGAAAGATTTGAACGCAAGTCGCTCAACACCAATTTAAGAGCAGATAATGCTCTATACACGCTACCTGGGTTGTAGGAACACACTGTACAGTTTTGGCCAATTTATATAAATACGGATAATGTATTTTTTTTTTCTTTGCCTCCCAGAACTCAAAAATAGGTTTATTAATCGATGAGGGCCTTGGAGAAAAATTCTCGGAATTGTTACCCATATTCACGATTTTAAGTTATTGCAAAAGCAAAATTAATAAACATTCCATAAAAATATACGTGTGGCAGTCACGCTACTTCCTTACTATAATACAAAGTGATTTTGTATAGAATTATACATAATTATTTTGCAATTATTATTTTTTAGACTCAGAAGACTTAAAAACAGACAATTTAATAATACGAATCAAACAATAACAAATTAAAACCCACATATTTTTATTTGGGTGTCAATTTTTATATTTTCTGATGGAAAAATATACTCCTCAAAAGAGTTATATATACTTATATATATGTATATATAGAGTTAGAGTTTTATTTTATGACGGCAAAATAAAACTCTTTTTAAGAGTTCCATCCGTCATTTTATTTTTACGTTGAAAAATAACTGTTTAAGATGTTTTTTTTTTTTTTTTGCTAAACTCACAAAATGACTTTCATAGAAAAACTTTTTTGATATCACTTATAACCGTTACGGTCCCTGTCCAAAATTCGTTCACAACATTCACATATCAATTTTATTGTATTTTCAATAAATCACTTTTTTAGCGTACTTGTGGCAATGGTTTTCTTTTAACTTTCGCAGTAAATGATTTTTCATTTGGATTGACAACGAATAAATGCCAAAAAAAAAAAGAAAAATTGCGTAGTTTACATAAAACAATATAAAAATTTCTCTTTATCTATCATTTAAAGTGAAACGTATTGTCAACTAAACATTTAATTTAAAAGAAATATATATTATTGAAAAGTTCTAATAACACTAGAATTTTGAATTGTGTTAACATTCATTTATTATATCTATTTCTATAAAATATAATTCACAATCAGAAATGTTTGAAAAGAGCTACATGAAATTTATAAAAAAAAAAGTAAACATATTAGTTGTAATTGTTTTTTAAGTTTTAAGTAGTTATAATAAAAAATCAAGAAATTGTTGAAAGAAGAACCTACAACAATATTTTATTTTAGACACAGTTTATCGATTCCACCAATATATACATATATATGTACTTATATATATGGTATATTTTAGTGCTACAACACACGGGTTTTTGGGTTAGAAACCATTTGTGGTTAAGAAACAATTTGTCACAGACTTTTATTTATTTTTTACTACACTATTGAATTAACAATAACACATTGTTCAATGGTCGTTCACCTGTTGAGGTTGTACAAAATTTGGAACAAATTTGTAAGACTACTATTGTCTGGTTTACAGACAGAGACAATGTACTCATATGTACTCGTATATAACGATTTTAAACACAAAAGAAGACACACTTTAACTACTATTTATCACTTAGCAATAAAACACTAAAGCCACCTCTACTCCACTTAATTATTTATTTTAATTAAATGAAATATGATTTAAATTCATGATTTTCGGATTTAAATTGTTTGCGATACATGGGATATATGCGATACATGGGAAAAAATTAAATAAAGGGATTTTATAATCGTTGGCCTCATTTATCATACAATGCACTTTTAAGAAGATTTATAATGCGATAACAGTTCTATGTATATTTCTATGTTGCAAATATTTCATTGACTATTTTATTTCGTTGTGTAAAATAAGAAGGAATGTAATGTTCGTCCCTCTTATGTGTATCATATTTTTTTTTTTTTGTTTCTATTTGATTTTTCTACTTATTATTTAATAATTTTTTAAAATGGACTATTTTTTTCTTTACCAATTTTGTATGCATGTTTGAAAAAAAAAACACAAAGTCAAACAACAACAAACTAGTTTGCTTAAGCCGGTCGTCAATTATAACCAAATAATGTAGGTCAACAGATGCAAAAGAGGACATTTTTTCTTATTAAAATAAATTTAAACAACTTAGGGTATTAAATTCGTGTTATATGAAAATACAACACTGCTTGTTGCGAAAGAAAAACAAAGCAAATTAATAAGATTAATATTAAAAGAAAAATAAAGCGTTTAATATTAATTAACAATTCAAAAAATAAATAATATATATAACTGTATTTTTAATAATTAATTTTGTAAATTCACAAATTAAAGGATCAGCTGTTGTTTACATTTAGAGGTTATGTCTATGAAAATACATATGCAAGTGTGGTAGCAAAAATTTTGAATCATATGTGAAACGACAATTTTGACAGACATACGGAATTACATATGGATAAAACAAGTGACAGTCGTGTAATAGCACGAAAACGACAATTAAGTCTCATTCAATAACACGAGAGACGTATGCATATATATTGTATTTGCATAGCAAAATTGTTAAGGTGCTATTACATGAATGAGTTGGAATTTAAATTCTGGTTTCGAAGTACTGTCTTCCAAAAACTAAATAAAATTCTATTGAGAATAATGTTATGGTATATTCAAATTAATAGGACTCTGATAATATTTACAAACATTTTTAGTCATAATCGGTAACCGAAACAACTTTTTTGGCTACGACATACATACATATGTAGGTATATTTGTTTGTCGTTTAATATTGACACATTTCTAAACTAGTCGATGTCTATTTATGGATGTAATTCTCCTTTTTTTTTACAACCAGAAACAAAATCTTTCAATGCGCCCAAGTAAATAAAACCACAACCGAACTAGTCGTTCCACTTCCAACTCACGTTATTGGAAAACCATAAGTAATAATGCTCGTACATACGAGTATGTATGTATATATGTATTTAGTTAGCTTGAAGAATTCCTTATATGCAACATGTGTATGTTTTGTCAGTCGGTGTGTCCGTCGGTCGATCAGTCTAACCAAATCAAAGTACTACTTTTAGTGTGCCATTGATCGTACAAAAATACAACGTCATGTATGTATATACAGGGTGTCGCAAGAAAATGAATACAACATTGAATTACTTGAATTTACTGCAATAATCTGTGTTACCAATAGAACGGATCACGTCCACATTATATATACCCTATATATGGTGAGGATTAATGTGTTTGTGCTGATGTTTGTCACTACAAAAAATATTTGTCCTAGACCCACCTTTTATTACACCGATCTACAAAGACCGACTAAAATGGTCGTAAGACCCAGATTATCATATATATCGATAAAATTTGGTGTATGTGTGTCTATTACACCCACTAAATATGGTATGATCGGTCCATTTTTTGGCCTAGTTCCCATATAGCAATAACATCAGATATGCATTTTTTTATATCTGCAAACATTAATCAATATAGCATAATTGTATCCAAGACCCTTTCTCGAAACGTATGGTATAGGATATTGTAGAGTTGGTTTAGAGCGACTATAATTTTCTTACTTGTTGAAAGAAGTTCCATAGAATACTCTTCGCAATTTCCAGAACTGACGCCACTCGACTATTTCCTTTGGAGATACCCAAAAAAAAAGGTATCCAATTAATCAAACTATGTATAAATTTTTGTGGGACGCCCTGTATATTGGTTGTTAATATACGACGTTTGTATATACAGCCATCGACATATAAATGGCATAAAATTAGATTTCAAATAAATGTTAAAATTTTTAACTAAAAGTTCTCAAAATGTACATTTTTGCGTTAATAGAAGTACTTTATAATGAAAAGTTTTTAATAATGGGATCAGAAAACGTACCACAATTGAGGAGAGACGGATAGTGGCGGAAATTGCTAAACTTTTTCATAGTTCTCGAAAAAAGTGTACAATGCAATTTATTCATGTGTTGATAATTCCGATGCATTGATTACAGGAAAAATTTGGAAGCCAAAGCTTCGGAAAATAAATATGCGTACGGATGCAGCCATAGTGAAAACGGCGAAAAATTATCCATTCAAGTTATCACGGCACATAGCGTCCGACAGTAATATGTCTTTGGACTTAGAAATATCTAACAGACTTGTCAAAATGCGATTGAACGAGGAGAATTTGTTTGGGTGCAATTCTTAAAGCGATTAAACTTCGCCAAAACCCATAAAGAACAAAGAATTGGTTTGTGGAAAAACGTGTTGTGACGCGAAGAAACGAAGATCATTAGGATAAGACCAGATGTTAGAATCTTTGTGAATCGTCCCGAACGTCAAAAGTACAACCATAGAAGACGGTAATGTCGTAGGTCCCGTCATAAATATAAAATGAAAAACGGACCAGTTTTCATACTTGGACATGTCAAAAAATCTACATGGAACAAAAACATTGACGACTTTCGTCTTCCACATAGAAAGCTGGGTTGTCAATACGCAAAACATAATGCCAAAAACTTGTAGAAACGTTGGGCCGTAACTGTGAATCTGTCATCAAATACAAAGGATTCAGCACAAAATATTAATAATTTACATGTTTGTATATTTCAAAATAATAACAAATGCAATTAGAATACGAAACCAAACACTAGTTTTTTGTTAACAATATTTGCGATAATTCAGTATAAGAAAGAGTACATAAAAAATGTGCTATTTGTATGCCCACAGCTGTATATCTAAAGATGTGCCATTTATGTTTTTAACCAGCTGTATGTCTTTCCCTATTACGAACATCAATGAAAAAAGTTTCTGGTATAGTTTTATTGTATTTGTTTGTGTTCAAAAGACATTGATTGAGAATCTGGAATTTCTCTTTTCGACAACATATTTTAGGATTTGTAAAACTTGTTTTTTTTTAATGCATTTGAGCGCGTACTTTTTAAATAAGGCATTTTATTTTTCCGTTAAAATTTGTGAAACGAGAGACATGGTAGAATTGTCTTATCTGAGTTACATTCATCTACATAGAACAACACAAGCAGGGTTATCATATCTACCTTTATTAGCAATATATTTTTATTGTCGCACTTTTGCATCGCACGGGAATTTAATTTTCCCGGGAATTTCCGGGTCTAAGAACCCAATCGGCAGAATAGATTCTCTATTCTTGCAGACTTAGAAATAGAAAGTAACACCACCGCCACAACTGCTAAACGAAAAAATATCGTAAACAACGAGGGGTCGCAGCCCACCGAAGCAGGTAGTAAACATTTTTGCCCACCAATTTTCTCTATAATGTAAACATTAGACTTTTGTGTCAGCCGCTTTTAAGATTAAAAATATCAAACTATATCTTTCAAATGCGTCTACTAATGCAAATATCACTTGTTCTCCGTGGTCAACATTACAACACCAAAATAGACGACATGAAGACAGCATTAATCTGACACATGAACCTGGTACTTGTTCCCACAATCGCCCAAGTCAAGACTCTAAGCCATCTTACGGCAACTGTGGAGAATCTGACCATCCAGCAAATTGGAGAGGAAATTCTGCTTATAAAAAGTATGTGTCGTTGACATCCGCAGGAATCTCATTTGCCACTCTATTTTACCCGGGTCATAATCAAAATGAGAATTTGCAGAAAAGAAAATCTCCAGCTATTGACGAGGTTTTAAAGCTTGCTCAATATACTTTATGACCCCAGAAGAACAGTCGTTAGATCGCGAAATAAATAAATTTTTAGCCGAATACAGAAATATGTCAAAATCTGTATTTTTGAGCTTTCTTAACCAATTGTGAAGTATATATGGGCCTTAGAAACATAAATTTTTTCACCTTCAATGTTAGATTTCTTGTTGATACAAGTAGGTAAATCGAACTTTGGAACACTCTTTTTCCATAACAAAACTGACATTGGGTTTATCCAAAAATGTCATCTACACAGAACCGGTAATGTACTACTCAATGGGTATAGTTAGTTATGTAAAAGTTCGCCTATTGGTATGGCTATTGCAATAAAAAACATTTGGGTACGTTCGTAAATGCAGTAGTGATGCATCACTGCAGCATAATAAAAGTAAAACGTTCAAAAAAAACATCACTTGGCAGCACTGATTTACGTCAAAAGTTTTTTTATGCAAACAATTGACAGTGCTGCCGCAAATTTTTTGCAACTATGGCATCATTTTAATTACTGATGCAATAGAGCGCGAAGCTTTAAAAAAAATAAAACATTGGTGCAGAATGGAAGAGTAAGTAGTGCATTATATGAAAATTGTTAATACAAATTTAAATAATATCGTTTTATTTTATTATTTATTTAGGAATCCGCCTTCTTTTTCGTTTTAATTTAATTTGATAAACCAAAAGTCGTTTTATCTTTTAATTCTGTTCTTATTATAAGTTAACAAAAAGTTGTCATTTTTAGAATCAAGATTTTCAATAATATTTATTAATGTTATTAAGGTGAACATGTTTTTTATCTTTTGCAAAACGTTCTAAAAAGAAACTCTTGCAATTTTTGAGCAGTAACAAAGCATCTGCAGCAACTGATCGCGCATCAACAACAAAACTTGGCAATGACGCACAAATTTACTGCATTTACGAACGTACCCTTTCTTACACTCGTATATACATTGGCAGCATTGGTTTTAATGACATTTTTAATTAAATTGATGTTAACATAAATACATCGGAAATACTTAATTGGCTCCATTTACATTCCGTGCAACTATGTCTCTTTTCTATACGATGGGCTGAATATGACCAGTAGATTTGACGGTCTTAATCTGGGTACTGACTTAAATGCCAAGAATCCGGTTTGGAGTGATCAAATTGAAAATAGCAACAGTAATGTGCTACATAATTGGCTTCTCGACAACGCGCTGGAAGTAGTAGTATTATGTGATATTAAGCCTTCACATCCGCATGGCTCATCTTTTCTGGACCACTTTCTACTAAGTACGCATTTTATTAACACCAGCCTTCTGAATTACAAAACCACGTCTAGCTTCATTATCGCATTAAATTGGAATTGAAATTAGAATCCTGCGAGTTAATTTTGCATAGCCCCCTATGTTTCACCTCTTACAAAAAGACCAATTGGACTATTTTCCGACGTGAAATGGAGATTGCCTCCTTCAATTTGATGCCTTCTGAATATATCAACCTAAAATATTATGAAATTGATCTTTTTTTAAATGAGTTTAATTCAAAAGTAACTACTATTCACAACAATCATTCAAAAAAATTTAATTTATCTGAAAATATAAAAAAAAAAATTCAAAATAAAATATAGATGGCAGAAAGAGTTGAAAAAGATTTATCATCGCACCGTATAACATTCTCTCAAAAGTTCTCTTAAACAATTATAAAGGAGCTCGTAAACATCGAACAAGCAAAGAATTTCAGTGACAAACTTGAGAAAATAAAACCGGGTTCATCAGCGTTTAAGGAAGTTTACCAAGCAAGGGTAAAAGAATATCAAATATGTGTCAACAACACTATTATCTCTATCGAAGCTGAAATTTTGGAGCACTTTCGAGAATACTTTACAACAGTCTACCAGGAGAATATTCCGGAAAGTTTCATCTGGATCTGGATGTCTACCTTTCTTCTTGTATTGATGTCATAACCCAGTATATGTACTTTTTCGACTAATCCTTTAATTCTTTGGAAAACCATGTTTCCTACCACTTATACAAACGTTGAATCTGTTAAATGGATTATAAGAAATATCAAAAAATTAAGCAGAAATGATGAAATCTCAAATTTCCTTATAAAAAAGCTACCTGATACGACAGTAAGGTTACTTACAAATTTCAACAATTGCATCAACAATTATCATTTCCTAGCTATGTGGAAGTCTGCCAAAATAATTCCATTGAAAAAGAAGGAGAACAGCAACAATAGTTGAAGATTTTCGTACCATTTCATTCCTCTCAAACATTGCGAAGATATTTGAGCATGTTTTGAAAGGGCAAGTAGAGGGCGAATTTATAATCAGTCCTATTTCAGCATTTCAATTTGGCTTCAAAGCAACATGCTCTTTTAAAATTCCACAGCGACAAATCTGAGAAAAAATCTATTGCTCTATGATTTCCCTCATTCAACTGCTAATTCAAATGCGATATTATATGCTAAATCTGCAATACATGCGCTTAATAACGCAGCGTTCCATCTTGGTGTTATAAACTCTTTTTATAGATCTTGGGGTATCAAGAGAAATGCAGTCATATCCGAAGCAATTTACTTGAGTAATGCTTCTGCTAGAATGGTGGTTCCTCAGAGCAAACTTTTGCAGCTCTTACTTGATGGTACGTATATACCATTTAAAAACAGCATAAAATACCTGGGCGTTAATTTTAATAAATTTATGAAATGTTTTCATGTTTTCCAGTTTAATGAGCAGCAAACATCTTCCACAGATGACAAAAATTCTTCTTTATAAAGGCGCTATCAGACCTACACTCATATATGCATTTCCCATCTGGTTCTCAGTTTTCCCAACAGTGGCCAAGGAATTGGGAATCTTCGAGCGGATAATATTGAGAAAATGTATTGAAAATTTCAATGCTATACAAAACGATTCTCCAATTTATACATATACAGATAATCAGCTGTGACACTACTCTACAAATATGTTTACTGCTCCAGAGGAAAGTTGCCGATAATCTAGCCCTCCATGAAAATACATTAATGAACGACATATTCAATTATGGGAAGAATATAGAGTGGGCAGGATGTTCTTACCTGACGCCGATAGGTGTTTTCAATTAACTAAATTGACAACGAAGATCCCGTACAGCTCGACTTACCGAATTTTTGCAAGGAAGCTCACCCAGACTCCATTTATATTATTATTATATTTATTATTATGTATATTTATTCATATTGTCGTATCAGAATTGGTGTGCCCAATGACCATTTTAAAAAATGGTTTAGTTATGGATTTTACATAATTGGAATATGCTCTTTCTGGTTCCATAATCCGTTTTTGCATATCTCGTATCATATCTGAGATATCCAGCATCAAAGTTTTGCAAACATTGTTTTGCTACAAACGCCAGTGTTTGGCGTATGAGGCAAATATTAGATACAAAGATAAAATAAATAAATTTTGTTGTTGTTTTACTTCATTGACACTAAAAAAACGTAAAGCAGAAAACAAAGAAAGTAAGGCACATTTGCGTTACTGCATACAAAAATGATAATCAGCAGTTTTTGTTAGTTTTTATTTGTTGATCGCAAAAAAGGGTTGCTGTACAGATTCTGTGCATCTCTTGAATGAAATGAATTTCTCATCATTGTCTTCGTTGCTGACTGAGGATATTGTTGCGTAATATTTTATTGTTCTTTGCATATTTTTTCATATTTTTATGTAAGTTTGGATGTTGTGTGTCAACTTTTTGCCGCAAAATAGATCACACTTTGCATAGTCGGAGATGTCTGAAGAAATTGAATACATTATAGGCGGCAACTTTGAGCATGTATTATTTTATCTTTACTTAGAGAGATACTGGTGGAAAAAAATGCTTGTAGGATAACTACTTGAGTCGGATGAAAAATCCATTCGAACACAACGAAAAAATACATCATCATCGAAGAAAAGGCAGAAAAATTTATGTACTCGTATATAATATATTGGGATTTTTACAAATTTAAGTAAAAATAAAAATTTTGAAGTTTTTCTTAGCGTTGTATTAAAAAAGACCGTTTTTTTAGAAAATGTTTATTATATATTTTCTAAAATGTTAAGGCAAATAAATAAAAAAAATATATGTAAATGTAACGTTTCTTTTCTTTTAAAATTTAAAAAAATCCTATGGATGTATACGATGACATATTTGTTTTGATAACAGACTTTAGCTCTGTTTGTCATACCCAATGCCGGGACCAAGCATTTTTTCTTCTTTTAAAACTTGCAATGAGTAAAGCGTACATCCTTACTCAATTTTTTTTAGCAAGTCGCTTTCAATCCATACATACTGTATTAGAATAAGAAAATAATAGTTCTAAGAATTAAGTTATGTCGATATGTTTATCACTAAGTTAAGAGAAGTCTCAATAAAGTGTTTGCTTACTTACTTACTTTTTTAATTTACTAAGTATATTTTATCAAAAAATAAACTTTAATGAGATCCTACTTCCAAAAAAAGTATACTTTAACTTTTTTTTTTGGCATTTTGTTATCCTGCTTAAGCATGATAATAAATTGGAGGTACAACTTTGCCTATTTAATCAATAAAAATATAAACTAAATGAGAATCATAAAAAATAGGTTTATAAATATGTTCCATGCATGTACGGTTGTATGTTGATTAATGCGAGTCAAATTATTTATTATACTCTTACTCTCATCGATAAATCACTCGTTCACATGTATAAAAAAAAACAACAAGCAAACAAACATTTGTATACATCGCTTACACTCGTAAATACACATACTTTTGTTACGTATAAACATTTTTCAATATTTTTTATTTTTTTATATGAAATTTTAATGGTGTATCTTTATATGTTCGTATGCCATTCCTCTCTATTGGGCCTAAAGGCTCCAAATTCAATACCAAACTGCTCCGGATTGTGAGGAACATTTCAAGTCTAAGTAATGCTTTCAATGTTTGAAATGTTTTCAGCAGACAGACTGACAGAAAGACAGACGGACATCACCAGATTGATTAATCCTTTTATGAGGATCCAAAATATATATAGTTTATGGGGTCTCCGGAATATATATCGATGCATTACAAACGGTTTGAAAACCTGATATATGTGGTCTGCACAGAGGTGTGGAGGGTATAAAGTTATATAAATATTGGTGCAAATTTCATCATATTGGACATGTTTCAAAACATATTGTCTGACATTTAAAAGTTTGATATATTCTCTAATAACTTGTTTTGGTTTCTGTTTTCAGCGTATGATATCCAATGATGCTTTTGCCTTCGGGGCGTTCAAATAGCGATGTACACCCAATAAATAATACAACAAAGCCACAGTTTTTGACACGAACATCATCCCCACAATTGACTATAAATTCTGGTAACAAAACAGAAAATGGCGGCTATGCGTTATCATCAACAACAACGTCATCGTCATCAACAACAACTACAATGGCGGCATATTCTTCCAGTTCTACGATTTCAACGCCACCTTCAAACGCTACATACACAACACAAATGCACAACACAGCCACAGGTAACATGTTTTTGTCGAATTCGCCTGGAAGTCAGAGCGAAACCGGAACTGCAACAGCAGGACGCTACACGAACGGTCCTAAAATCTCATTTTTGTCAAATGGTAAAGTTAGTTCCAGTGCAGGAGCTCTGGCTACGGTGATTTCCGCACCTGGCGTAAATTGGGAAGAGAGTGATCGCCATCTAGAGGTTCTACAAACAAAACTCAAAGAAGACTGGAGTGTTCATTTGGGCAAAGAGGGGCGCCTTTATTACTGCAAGTAAGTACATAAGAATAAAATTTATTACCAAAAAAAAAATAATACAAGTACGAAAATGTTAGTAGGTACAACACTACTATATGGTGCCATGCACCATATGCTCGGAGTTTGAATTAGATCCATATTTTTTTGTAGGTAATAAAGACACGACTCCCATTTATTCAGAGAGAATAGTTGTATGGAGGGCAATATTAGCGGCTAAAACAACAACTTTGCCACCAAAGAATAAAATTAACTTTTCAGCCTACATATAACTACCAGGTACTTAAAAGTAACAACTTTTTCAAATGTTATTGACTTTAGTTATGGTTTTTATACTCTCCACACCAGTTTGCAGAGGTTATACTTAAGTTTGCCATTCCGTTAGTAATAATTAGATAAAAAAATCTGAACCTTCTAAAATTTATATATTCTCGATAAGACTTTATACAGTGCTATCCGTTTTAATAGGCTAGCTTAATTGCTCATGTTTAGTGAAAATGACTCATTGATATCCTTGGCAGGTTGCTATTTAAAATCATCAATATCGGTTCAATAGGTTCCGTGATTTCAATGAAAAATTTAAAAACTTGAAAAAATATGATTTTTCTATTTTGTTCTTGTTATTGTCGCATTTTGTGTGTGGTAGCTGCAATGGTTGTTGCGTTATGCCCGTCGTGTTTTTAGCATGTGCCACACGAGTGGTGTGTACGTATGGATATACTCCACGTGTCCAGAGGTCGAAGTCGTGCGGCTTGCAGCCGGCTTGGCGCCGCCGTTAACTAATATTTATTTGCCGAATTATTCGTCTTAGTAAATATTTCATTTTTAAATATTAATTTTTATAAATACATGGTTAGAAAACAAGAGAATATATATTTATATTAAAGCACAGAAATAAAAATATGTACTGCTAATAAAATAAATTCAAATTTTGTGTTTCTTCTGAAGTTTTTAAAATGACGAATATCTGCATTTAAATTGAAGTAGGGCTTAGCCGATTTCTCTTCTCGTTTACTCATGACCAAGCGAAGAGGCAGATGTAGGTGGTATGCTAAAACCCAAAACAAATGACAATATTTATTTTTTTTAATGTGTGTACAATGTACACTGTACATACCAAGAAAAATACCCAATTTTTTTTAGTGTATTTTCTTCAAAGGTTGTTTGCGAAAACTTATAGCATGATTTCAATAATTACTTAAGGTGCTATTACATGATGTGTTTTTTACAAATGTACTGTCAAATTTTCTCACAACAAAAGTTGTACACATCGTGTGATACATATGAAACATTGTTTATGTACAATACATGAGGAAAGTCACATGTACATTTTTCAATTAGAGCAAGTTCTATGTTTGTATGACAAACACATGAAAATACAACACTGCTTGTGGCGAAAGAAAAACAGAGTAAATTATAAAGATTAATATTGAAAGAAAAATAAATTGTTTAATATTAATTAACAATTAAAAAATATATAACTTTTTTTTAACAATAAATTTTTGTAAATTCACAAATTAAATCAGCTGTTGTTTACATTTAGAGGTTATGTCATATGGAAATACATATGCACGTGTGATAGCAAAAATTATGAATCGTATGTAAAAGACAATTTTGACAGACATGAGGAATTTCATATGGATAAAAAAAAGTGACAGTACATATGTAAAAAACACATCGTGTAATAGCACCTTTAGACTAGCTTAACATTTGTTGCCCAAAGTTATTTTATGTTTTTATATATTTTTTGTTTTAAAGTAAACTCATTATTTTGAAAAAATACTAGTCGGTCTAGACCGACTAAAAAATACCACATACTATGGTTTAGAGAATCTATCTCTCCGGTCCAACTAATTCGATATATAAAATAAGCATAAAGCAATTTTTTAGTGGCGTTGTTATATGAAAAAGGTATGAAAAAGGTAGAAAAATGGATCGATCCCGACCATATTTGGTAAAGTCACTTATATTTTGAAAATATACACATATATAAACCTAATTTGAAAAAAATCTGTGTAATATTTTTTTTTTTTTGATAGATTTAAGTGAATATCGGGAAGCAGTTCTATATGGGGCCTCTGACTATGAATTGTCCTATAGGGATTATTTTTGGACTACTTGGATTAATGGATATAATAAACACATACAAACCCAATTTGAATGAGAACTATGTATATGATAATTTGGATCTTATGGCAATTTATGTCGATTTCATAGGGGTCATTTGTATGGGGACTATGTCTGAACATGGACCGAATTTCACCAATTTCAATAATTTCACCAATTTCATCCTATGGCCGATAAAAGCTTTTATACCAAATTTCATCAAAATATATTCATATTTGCGACCTGTAGTTTAATTACAAAGTTTACATGGACACACAGACGGACGGACGACATCGCTAAATCGACTCAGAAAGTGATTCTGAGTCGAACGGGTTAATAAAAGATAGGTCCAGGTCAAATATTTTTGGTAATTACAAAGAGCAGCACAAAGTCATTATACCCAAACCACATAGTGGTATAGGGTATAATTATTTCCCGTAGACTAAAGGTGATATTACTCGACCTGTTTTTTTTTTACATATGTACTGTCAAATTTTCCCACTGCAAAAGTTGTACACATCGTCTGATACATATGAAACATTGCATTTGTACAATACATGTGGACTATCAAAAAATTTACTTTAAGTTGAACTTACGTCAGTTATCTTATCGATACCCGATTCCTTAACAACAAAAGTTGTATAGGTACATCTGACATATACAGCTGCGGTCAATAAAATAGCATCATGTTGAACACAGGGTTTTATCCTTTTATATCTTAAAATTTATTGGAATGGTTGCACTCATTATAATATATGGTTAATATTATTAATATATACTACTTGTATTCATATATTCCATTATTGACAAAAATATTTACACATAAAAATTACAAGATTTTATCATTTATCCTTTTTGGGGACTACAGGCATTTAAATGGTATTCACGTAATCTCCGACAAATAATTTCAGCACTTAATTTAACATTTAATTCCTGCTGGTAGAAAGGAGTCCTTCTTGCAAATTCTCACATAACTCTAAACCATTGGTAGTGACGAAACACGCGTGTTTTGGTTTTATTTTTTAATAGGATGGCATTTCAAATTTTTTTATTTCAACATCTCACATCCCACTTTGATGACTCCAATATGTTCTTTATAATGTGCTTTCCACGTCCCAATTACAAAATAAAACCAAGTGAGAAAATTATAGTCGGTCTAGACGATACCCTATACCATGCGTTTAGAGACCCTATTAGACCCAACTAACTGGATATAGAAAATAAGCATAAAACAAATTTGAGTGGGATTTTTATAAATTTTTTTGGCTGCAGATATGAAAAAGTTCATATCGGATGATAATATTTTGATGAAATTTGGTATATAAGCTTCTATCGGCCATATGATGAACGCTATTGAAATTGGTGAGAATCGGTCCATGTTCAGACCTAGCCCCCATACAAATGACCCCTATAAAATCGACATAAATTGCCATAAGATCCAAATTGTCATATAAATCTTAGTCAAATTGGGTTTATATGCGTTTATTACATCCATTAATGAGTAGTCCAAAAATGATCCCTATGGGACAACTCTTAGACGTAGATCCTATATAGAGCTGCTTCCCAATCTTCACTTAAATCTATCAAAAAACAAAAATATTGCGCTGATTCTTTTCAAATTTTGTTTGTATATATTTCTGCAAAATACAAGAGACTTTACCAAACATGGCCAGGATCGGTCCATTTTTGGGCCTAGTCCCCATATAGATATAGCATCCGATATGAACTTTTTCATATCTGCAGCCAGTTAGTTGGGTCTAAGAGATAGGGTCTCTAAACGCATGGTATAGGGTATCGTATAGCGGCCTAGACCGACTATAATTTTCTTACTTGTTTTTTTTTTTTAAGGAAGATATTGTAATTGGATTTATTTTTTGACCGGCACTGTATATATTTATGTATTAGAACTGTCAACTCAGACGGACCCTAATGTAATGTGCAAGTATAACATAAACTTAATTATGCCAAATTGTCACTTAGTTGCACAGGGAACTCGAATAGACAGTATGTGCTGTGCTTTGTCTAAGTTTAAGTATGTACGTACGAGTAGTTAACATAGTATAAGTAAAATTTACAATGCACAAGGGCGGAAAAGGCCAAAATTTCATTAATTATGAACATCATCGCCAACATAGTAATCAGCAACACAATCAAGACTATCTCTATAATAACAATGTGTTTTTTTTTCGTTTAGATTTTTTAATGTTTTTACCCTACATCAAGCTGGGTTAAGGGTAACATGAGTTTGTACTGATGTTTGATGTTTGGTACTAACAAAAATACTTGAATGAGACCTACTTTTTTATACACTTCGACTCAAAAGCACTTACTGGTAGGTTGAGTTGTCGAGTTTCCATGAAAACCATCATTTAAAATTATTTTGATAGAATTTGGTAAATATGTGTTTTTTTTTTAACTACGGGCCTTCCCGGAAATCAAGTTATATACACATCGTATGTTAAGTTTGTAATGTTAAATTTAGCGCTATCTGTTGACAAAATTCAAAGTAGGGTATGGTATGGTCGAAGTTGACTGACACTCATTTTTTAGTTGTTTGTTATTGAAACTAAGAGTGCACCTCAATGAAGCTCACCTAACCATCACATTAATCAATTAGAACAACTCAACTACATGTAATTAGTTTTTAATTCGATGTTTGGGTTGATGTGATCAATTATTTCCATGGTAGTTAACAATTACTGTACCTACTCGTACAGACATGAATAGAACGTAAGTGTGTGATAAAGATGTTACAATCATTTGGGAAACGTTGAGAGAATAGATTTGAAGCGCATAAATTAAAAACGAATTAGTTCAACTTACGTAAATAGATATGATATATATGTAGAACTTCTGGAATAATTATATTTTCCATTTAGCCACATAACTCAAACTTCAGGATGGCTACCGTCTTGTGAGGATTGGAGTAGATACGAAGAATTGCCATATGGTTGGGAGCGAGCCATTGATTCGAAAGGTCGATCATATTTTATTAAGTAAGAAGCATCGCTCGATTTAAGACGTAAACAACAAAAAAAAAAAAATTCACATGTTATTTCTTGTAGCCACCTAAATAAAACATCAACATATGAAGCTCCAGAGTGTGTTAAGTGGAACGAAAATCCTCCAGAGCCTAGGGTTGTAGTTTTACTACGTAGTGCTACTATGGGATTTGGTTTTGTTGCCGGTAGTGAACGTCCGGTGATAGTTCGATTTGTCACCGAAGATGGTCCAAGTATGAATAAACTTCAGCCCGGAGATCAAATTTTAGCCGTCAACGGAGAAGATGTTAAAGATGCTCCCAGGGATCGTGTGATACAATTGGTCAGAGCATGCGAGACACAAGTTACACTGTTGGTATGTCAACCTGCTCACACTATTACACCAGGACGTAAGTCCACCTTGCTGTCAGCTGGAAAGAGGGCTAAACTGAGAACCAGACCCAGTCGTGTGCGTTTTGCAGAGAGTGTCTGCGTCAATGGAGCACCATTGTTTCCGGTATGCAAACAAACTGTGTTTGAGTAAATTTCGTTAACCTTTCCTTCTTATCTTTTGCAGCCTTCTGCCTTTTCTTTAGGAGACATATGTGTACCACCGATGGCAAATGTTCTAAAGGTATTCTTGGAAAATGGTCAAACGAAATCTTTTAAATATGATGCAACAACAACTGTACAGGTAGTTGGATACTTACGAATCTGATTAATTTATATTAAGTTGTTTAATATGAAATTTCCATTTTATTTAGGATGTGGTAACGTCTCTACTGGACAAGTTATGTTTCACTTCGGATCAAATATTCAGCCTTGTGTTAGAACACGTAAAAAGCCTTAAACGTAACAAATTGACTTTATTAGATTCAGATGAATCTTTGGCAAAAGTAAGTTTTCTTTGATCCATACAATATCAATCTTAATATCAATAGCTTCAAAAACGTTTTGCTATTTAGATTGCTTCACGCCCCGGAGCTCACAAGTTGAGATGTTTGTTTCGAGTCACCTTTGTACCCATTTCTGCAGCAGAATTGGCTCAAAAGGATCTTCATGCTCTAGACTATTTATATTTGCAATGTTGCAATGATGTTTCTCAGGAACGTTTTGCACCCGAATTGCAACCAGATGTGGCTTTGCGTTTAGCTGCTCTACATATGCATCAACATGCTTTGGCTAATAATGTACAACCATCTAAATTAACGGTCAAGGTTGTCGAGTAAGTTCATTTTTGTATCCAACAAATACTGTGTTCAAATATATATGTATGTATGTTTTTGTTTCCTGTTGTCCTTCGCTAGGCGTGAATTTGGTTTAGAACGTTTTGTGCCTGCATCTCTGTTTGAGGGTATGAAACGGAAAGAGTTGAGGCGATTGATATCTCACTTCTTGAAAATGAATGCCGAAATGACTGGATCATCAACCAAAGTTCTAACACAACTTCAGGTATAGTTAAAGATTATGCTATTGAGCTTGGATAATAAACTAACATGGGTCTAACTTCAGGCAAAATTACATTATTTGGACATTATTGCCAGTTTACCTAGTTATGGAGCCAAATGTTTCAGCACTAACCAAAGAGAAGGGATAGAACGCGTTCTTTTAGTAAGTCCCAGATTCGGTTTAAGTCAAATATCTAGTGCTAGGAACTCTGTGGTAAGTTGTTACATACTTAGATCTGTTTACGTGTTTACGTTACATTTATTTATTTTATTTATTTATTTGTGTATTTTATAACAATTATAAGCCATTTGGGCCAAATTTGACCCGCTAACAATACAGTAGTTGTATTTTTTTTTTTTTTATCAATAGTTTATATAGAAAAAAAGCCCCAAAAATATATAACACCATATTATTTGCACAAATCTAACATTATTGTCTTAGCCACAATATAAATATACAATCTTTGGACAACTATAATAAAGGACTATAAGACATTTTTTCAGTAATTTTTTTTAAACTCTTTCTTTTAACTCATACTCTCTGTCTGTTTGTCGTGGGTGGACCCCATGCCCCCTCATCCAATTTATCTGAAACTTGGCCCATAGTCTTATTGTGACTAAAGATTATTTTTGGGGTAGTCACGCGCAGTCACGGGGTGATCTAAATGTCATTTCCCCTCATCCGATCGATCTGAAACTTAGTCCATAGTCTTGTTGTGACTATAGATTAATTTTGGGGTAGTTACGCACAGTTATGCACAGTCACGGAGTGATCTAAATGTCATTTCCCTCATCCAATCCATCTGAAACTCGGTCCATACACTTGCTGTAAAAAAGGATTAATTTTGACTTAGTCACGCACAGTCACGCATAGTTAGGCACAGTCACGGACTGATTTAAAACACATTTCCACTTATCCGATCAATCTGAAACTTGGTCGATAGACTTGCTGTGAAAAAAGATTAACTTCGACATAGCTACGCACAGTCACGCACAGCCACGGAATGATTTAAACCCCATTTCCCCTCATCCAATCAATCTGAAACTTGGTCCATAGACTTGCTGTGACCACAGATTAATTTAAAAATAGTCACGCAAAGTCACGCAGTCACGGAGAGATTCAGGACTCATATGCATAAGGAAAGAAAGAGTTTTAATAAAAACATTATCTTTATGGGTTAGATTATTTAAAGATACATTATTATAGTATTTGAAGAAAATAATAATTTTAAATTTTGTCTACTTATATCATCAGGGCTGCTACTATGTAATTGGATGTTTTTAAAATTGCAATTTTCAGGTGCCACTTTAGCCGCTTTAATTATAGTCCGATTATAAAAATAAGAAAAGCAAGCTTAAAATACTATGAAATTATAAAGTCCTCTTCGTGGCCGGATGTTTTGATATTATTTATACCCTACACCCATACTACTATGTGGTGAGGGTATAATGAGTTTATGCTGATGTTTGTAACTACCAAAAATATTTGATCTAGACCCACCTTTTCTTATACTGATCGACACAGAATCATTTTCTGAGTCGATTTAGCGATGTCAATTCGCCTGTCTGTCTTGTGTCCTTGTAAACCAGGGGCCAAATCACCGCATTCGCTGTCGAAATTTATCGATCGAAAATTTTATTTTCTAAAATAAAATACTAAGAATAATTTTACTATGACACAGTTAATGAATTATGACCCCTAGTTAAGAGTAAAAGTGAAACGAGGGCTGATGTTTGTCCATCTTCTCTAAATAATAAACCAAAATATGAAATATCGATTGATATTACTCGATATCGAATGCAGTGATTTGGCCCCAGATCGACTAAAATTGTCGTTAGATCCAGGTTATCATATATAAATATCGATAAATAGTTGTAAATAAAATCTTTAGGACCATTTTTAGTCATAGTCCTCAATAAAGCTGATTCCCGCTCTTTACTTAAATCTATCAAAAAACAAAAATATTGCATAGATTTTGAGAAAAGTGACTATTAAATGTGGTCAAGATCGGTAGATTTTTTCACAAACCCCCATATAAAAATAACATCAGATATGAACTTTTACATATCTGTACGTTAAAAATTAATAACAATACCATTTGATTTAAAATTTAAAAATTAAAAATTAAAAATTAAAAATTAAAAATTAAAAATTAAAAACTAAAAATTAAAAATTAAAAAAAAAATTAAAAATTGAAAACTAAAAATTTTAATTAAAAATTAAAAATTAAAAAATTCAAAACTTAAAATTAAAAATTGAAAATTAAAAACTAAAAATTTTAATTTAAAAATTAAAAATTCATACCGAATGATTCCATTATTGTTTTGTGTATCGTTTCGTGTATTGTTTTGTTAGTATAAACTTTATGTTCGGTTTATTTCCTTTGATTTGTGTATATTCTTGTTTCGCTCTTATAGTGTTACCGAATATTAACATGAGCGCAAGAAGCGTTATCAAAAAGTTTCTCAATGTTTCAAAGGGTTTCGTTTCGTTCTTTTGAATGAGCGCAACGAAACTAAACCGAACCGTTAGTTTTTGTTTGTTTTCGTTCTCTGCATTTAAATTTGGTTTATGCTATTTTCTATATCCAATTATTGCCTCAGCAAATATATATATTCAAGATCCTCTCTTGAAACGCATTGTATAGCGTATCGTCAAGACCGACTGTAATAAACTTGCTTTTTATAATTAAATTACAATAAATATTAATGTTTAAAAATTTATTTTTTTATTTCACTATGGAAATTATGTCAAGTTGAAATCAAGAAACCTTTTTTTTGTGTCCCATAATCAAATTAATAAGCTAGAATATAACCACGTAGAAGACTTCATTTTTTTAATCGGCGTATAAAATATTACGCATAGAATCGTATTTTAGTTAAAAACTGGGTTGATTTAACAAGCTGTAGTTTTATATTTCTTAAAATTTTTCCAGCAAATATAAAAAATAACGAACAATCGATAAAAAAAAAATGCGTACTACTAGAAGATCCAAAATTAAATTTTTGTAACAAATGTATAGGATTGTCATATTTCACAGTTTGAAAAAAAGATATCTCCCTGAAGTCAATGTATTGACTAAATAAATGTCAACACGATAATGAAACAATGGAAGTCAATTAACGTATTGATCAAATGATAGATTATTGTCAAGGTCTAAACCTAGCGTTTTACTCATTACCAAGCATACATTTTAAAGGATTCAACTCTAGGAACTAAGATCTAAAAAAATTTTAAATTAAATAACTCCGAAGTTGCTAGGAGTTGTATATCAGCATGCTGATAACAAGTTAATAATGATAAAATTTAAAATATGTTATTAATATACAATAAAAACATAAAATTTTTCCCTTGCGGCTTGCACCTTATAATTTCTAAATACACGAACATTGATCATTCACTTGTACGAACTGACTACGATTAGACAGCAAAGACATTATCAGTTAACAAAACACATGAGCTGAAAGCAAAGTTATTTAAATATTTTTCAACCAGAAAAACTAAGCTAATTATATTATGACTCTCGCGTAAGCCATATTTCAAATCACATATAAACCCGATCACATTCTCTATTCTTTTGTAGCCCCAACCAATTTCAGCGATCGAAGATTTCAGCCATATCATTGTAAATAGAGAAGATGACATAACGTGTTGTGTAAGTATTTTCATGCAGGGAGATAGGTTAGTGAAATTTTGTATGGAAGACCGAGATGCCTGTGAATTCTCTATATGTTTGGCGGGATACTATAGACTTATGACAGGTGAGCGATGAAGTTTTCTCTTTAGCTTCCATTTAACTATCGCAATATTTACTACTCGTAGGCAAAATGCTCTCAGTCTCACGTGAACGGGAACCTATTGACGAGGATAATGCCCCTTCATATCTTGCTCAACATACTGTTTTACCCGCTTTTTGGAGTTATTTAGTCACCTTTCATAATAGAGCTCACAGCGTTAATTTCCTTATGCCTCCACCGTATCATCCCATCAAGCAAAAATCTCAAAATCCCAGTGAAGTGTGTCAACAGGAGCCGGCCGATAGTATGACTGATAATACTCTAAGCATCTCAAATTGTACTCACTTATCCTCAAATTTGCATTTGCTTTCTTCAACAGCAATGGATTTGGATATTCATAGTGTTATGGCGACAGAGCTTTTGGAAGAAGCCAAAGATTCGGGTATGAGTGATAGCAGCGGCGGTGGTAGTAATTTTGGAGACCGTTCTCACATCATCAATAATAACACAGCTAAAATGGAAGCTAAAAATGAGGAGGTATTTAGGCGAGTTAAGGAAATGCAGAAAATGGTGGAAAATTCTGAACAATATTTAAACGAGCAAGGAGAAATAGTCGATGACTTTAGATTAACAAACACAAATTCTACCTACAGTTCGGTTGTGGCATCATGGCAAAGTCCAAACAGTGCTATAAATACATTAAATGTTAATACCAGCGGTGTTATAGAATTTGACAGTGATTGTGATAGTCTTAATAGCAGTAAGTTATCTTCAAATGAGGAAACTCCTCAGCAGGGTTCCTTAAAGCATAGCGATTCATTAGTATTGCTTGCTGAAACTATAAATCATGACTTGAGTGGAATAACACAAGGTTTAAATTCTATTGGAGAAAACCAAACGGATATAAGACGTAAACAAACAACCCTTATTGATACATCTAGTCCTCGGCCAGAGCGTAAAGTTAATGGTTTTAGCCAATTACTAAGTAATCTACAAGCTTTAGGGACTGACTTTTCACAAAGTGAAAGTGACTCTGAGTCTATTGCCTCACCTACCAACTCGCCAACTTCTCGAAGGCCTTCCCTACTCAACACCAATGATATATCTAGTCGTAAACAAAACTTAGCTTATCGTTCTAGTTTTGGTTTACATAGCCCCGACAGTAACAATTTCGGTATGGAAACTAAGGACTACAATCTGAAAGAATATTTAAAACAACTCAAAGATTTAAGCAATGTAGATAATTTTAATCAAGACACCGACATAGCAGCCAAGAAATTGTCCCAAATATATGGCTTTGAGATACGCGAAGACACTTTCATCGAAACCGATACTGATCTAATCGATTTACGAGCCATACCTCCACCACAAACTCCGGATGAATTAGATGCTCTGCTATTGCTGAATGCAGCTCCAACAGGTTTTGGAGATATGGCAAAGAAACCACATAACGATGTAGGTCAGGATCACGATTTAGATAGATTTTTGGAAAATGTGGAAGTAGCACCGCCAACACAAAAAGCCACACCAGCAAAAGAACTAACTCCTGAAGAGATTATGTCATTTATAATACCCCCGCCTCCCAATTTAGAGGAGACTGATGTGGGACCAAGTGGGCAAGAAACAATTACCGAGAGTTTGTACAGTAATTCTTTGTCGATAGCTAAGAAGGATGTGAAGCCTTCATTGGCGCCCAAACCAACTGTTGATTCTAAAAATCTGGATTTCAGGGGTCACATTATTGAATATGCCACTGTAGAAAGAAAAAGTAAATTTTCTTGTTGTCCCAAGTCGAAGAAAGAAGGGATCGCCGATGAAAGTTCTACAAAGCTAAAACTACCACCAAGATCACAATCTATAGATCAAACGGCACCGGTGAGACCACCAAAGAGCGCAGAGCTTATGGAGCGATACTCACCAAAAAAACAAAACTGTAATGAGCATTCTTCAGCCTTGCCTCGAGGAAACGGTTTCATACCAGATACCATTGAAAGAAATCCACCCGTGTTACCACCCCGTTCAACGTACAATACCAGTCCTCGCCATATTACTCAGGAGGAAGGCTCAAGTGTGTCGCCTATGGTGAGTCCGTTAGCCCCAAAGAAACCTCCATTACCTCCAATAGCAACGCGACCAATATTAAGAAAAAGCCCTTTACCTATGAACTATCCTGAATCAACAGAGGTAGCGACAACTCCACTAACACAGCTTCGGGTGTTTCCCTCACCGAATTGCTCGGCTGTGCAAAGTCCAATATTAACACCACAGTCACAAAATCCACCATCTTTATCAATGCAACAACAGTTGAACCAACATTCCGCTTTAAATAATCGAGAATATCGAGAACAACGCAATCCTCCATCACCATATCCACTTTTATGTTCTCCCCAAATGCAAAGGAAAACCCATTTCCCTAGCCCCCTAAGTCACATTAATATAAATGCAAGAGGTTGTCCCATAATCGGCACTAAATTGATCATAAAAAATGGTCATGTTATTGATCCGGAAGCTCTACTTGCCAAAACAGATATAGCTATGGCTGGTCTCCTTGTAAAAGTGGATCAAGTTGCGGCCCAGTGTTCTGCTGCCCAATCAGCAGGAGGGGGATCTAGCATCGATGAAGACAAGTTTCAAAGGGCGCGCAATGAATTAACCGAACAAACACTAGCATTAGTAACGGCTTCAAAATATTTAGTTGTAGCCATGTCTGACATGACTCTATCAACATTGCCAGAACATTTAACTTCCTGTCTTACGGCCATAAGACGTATAACCGAACTAACACAAGACATGACCCGTCACACATCCGCTCCCCTACAAACACGGAATATTGTGCTAAAAGTCCACGACGTTGCCTCATCATTTCGGGAATTAGTTGGCGTACAAATGGGGTCCTCAGGTGCAGGTCAACTGGCTTTACAAGCTGAATGTTTAGCCAATGTCTTAGCTACACTACTTAGAAGTTTAAGAGTATTCTCCCCTTAAACATTCATACCAAATACTATTACATCCTTAGATATAAATATTCTTTTTCTTTCATAATTGTCTAAACATATCGTATTCCACTGTTTCTCTCGTTCCATTACAGGTCAAAAAGTAATGTGCCTGATTAGCTTGTAAACTTTCTAGGAATAAAAAACATTGTCTAATCATAGTTAGTCGTCATCTGCTACCAAAAAGAGTATCTTAAATTACACAATTATCACACTTACATCCAATTATATCACACAACTCCTTTAGAAGTAAATCCAATTACCATCATCACAATATTTCAGAAATGTATAAAAAAAATGTTTTGAAATTAAAAAAAAAAAAAAAATTAACTCACCTCGTATTGTGGAATAAAGTTTGTAAATCGATTTTTTCATGGCTTTTGATTAGCCAAATTTTCAATAGTCAAAAATAGTCATAAGATCATAAACTTTTGAATTTTTAACCTTGTAAATTATTTTTAAAACCATGTAATAGTTTATACATCGTGATGTTTTAATGTGTAATTATAAGTAAAGCTTAGTTTTCTCTTCGATTGCTAATGCAAAAATGTCAAGAGCTATTGTCCAACTAACGAATGTTATGGATATCATCCATTTTATTAATTGCGACTCCATTTTTAACTGACCAAACAAAAATCATAATCAAAATTTTTACTTGTGATAATATGTCAAGTTTAATTACATATAAATCTCAATTTTTCGAATTTGAGCATCAAAATTGCTCTAAGATATGCGATACCGTACAAAAAAGCAATATTTCAACATGTGTACGAGTACATATGTACATGTTATGTTAAGTTATGTATGTTTTATTAATTTTGTTTTAACTAAACAATTTGTTGATTTGTTTTAATTTTCTTTTTTTTTTATTATTATGTATAATTAATTACACTCTCTCTTTGTCTCTTCCATCGATTTAGTTAAGTAGAAATATTTCATAATCGTATTTGTATGTATCTATTTCATTGTTTTAAATAAGCCATATCAACACATAACACATACAAATAAATGTATTTTATTAATGTTATTTATATTTAATAAACATTCAAACATAAATTATTAGTTAACATTTTAAGTGTAAAGTAAGTCAAACCAACAAACCAACCAACCAACCAACCAAATTCTATTAACCAATAAACCAAAATTAATAAAAAAAAAAAAAAAACTTATAAACTGTTAGACATTAAATAAATGTTCAATAGATCATTAAAAAAAATATTAAATAAAATAAAACTATACATATTATTAACTTTAATTATTAACGGTTTACGCTTTATCAATAATATTATTAAATATAAACTCATCCAGTTAATAAACAAAATATAAAACTACAACAAAAACGATATAGTAAATTAAATAAACTCTGTTTTATTTCTAATTTGGTTAATTTTTCATATACTCATATCCGGACTTATCCTGAATTTCTCACTTCTAATATCACTAAATTATCGTGAGCTACATTCATTTTTAACAGGTGTTAATATACATACACAACATAGATTTGACCAAGATAGACAGATAGAGATATGAAAATGTTAGACGTTCAAAAATGCAAGAGTTCAACATATGATGCGCAAGAAAAATTGTAATTAACAATCATTTCCGAGCAGGACCATTATGTAAAGATGACTTTTTCAAAGATTTAAATATTACATTTGTACGTACCATAAAAAAAGATTGCTCTAACAATTAGAAAAAAGAAGTCACTCAATGTCACGGCGCGTAAATTCTCAGTTTATAGATTATCCTTATTTACAGGTAAGTTGGTGAACCGTATTTTTGGTACCTATTCTAAAAATATATTACATCTCAAGATTATTCCCGAAACGAAATATTTTCGTATTACGTGGTTTTTTTTATACGAAACTGTGTATTTATAGTCTGATTAAGCTTATACTCAAAATATGCGTGTACAAAAGATTTCGATGTACAAATGCTTATGATAAGTGGTTTTAAGACTCTCACAATACTTTTTCTATATTCACCCACAATGAAAGAAAAAAGTCGTTGGAGTAACGGCCATTTTGTTATTGTTTTTTGTATTTTTTTTTTTTTCATATATAATATTCTATTTTTATGTATAATATGTTTTTTTATATATACTTTGTCAATCCGGTTGCAACTCATCGAAATAATTTCCGGAGACCCCATAATCTACATATTTTCTTGATCCTTATAATAGGAAAAGTCGAAATAGCGATGACCGTCTGTCCGTTGAACACATTCTCCTGTACATAAAAGGTCATGCTACTTACGCTTAAAATAACCGTCATAATATGCAGCAGTTTCATATTGAATTTGGAGCCTCTAGGCCCTATAGGTCCCCCGATAAAATTTCATATAAAAAACTAAAAATAGTGGAAAACAAGTAAGAGTGTTAAATTCGGCTGGGCCGAATCTTTGATACCCACCACCTGCATCTTAAACTCAATATTACAACCAATATTGACGGCTACTGAAGTTTAAATTTCGGATACCAAATAAATTTAAAGTGAATTGCTTTTCTTGTTGGCCAGTTTCTATTATAATTCCTTGTTATAAAAAACAATGATCGTGTCTTCTATTTATTATTTTTCTTTTACTAGAGTAGAAAACTCTTAATGAAATTCATTATATAACGCAGTCAGCTTTATAACACCCAAAGTTTAATCCCTATGAGAAACTTTTGAGTTAATTCATGATAATTAAAAAAAAAAAAATCAACTGATTCTTGGCTAAAAATTTCCAGAATTAATATTAAAAAAAAAGCTAATTTTAAAATATTTTTATCTGAATTAGCTAGTAATTTTGAATTTTTAATATCTAAAAATTAAACTTTTAATTTCGAATTTTTAATTTTTATTTTAATTCTTAATTTTTAGTTTTTGTTTTTAATTTTTAGTTTTTAATTTTTGGTTTCTAATTTTTAATATTTAATTTTTAGTTTTTAATTCTTAATTTTTAGTTTTTAATTTTTAGTTTTTAATTTTTAGCTTTTATTTTTTAATTTTTTATTTCTATTTTTAAGTTTTAGTTTCTCATTTTTAATTTTTAATATTTCATTTTTCATTTTCCATTTTTCATTATTCATTTTTAATATTTAAATTTTATTTTCATTGTTTTATTTTTTATTTTTATCAATTTTTAATATTTAATTTTAACGATAAAAAAAAATATGTGGTAATACTTGCTTAGGCCAATGGAAACGTACAGTATTAATCAAGATTCAGAAGCAGCCAACACATATTTTTATTTTCATATCAATTATGTGTGTTTCTAAATTTTGTACGGTGGCCAACACAATCATGACTGTGTTTCGTTTTAATATTTCGTTATCTACACGAACATTTTTCTATCACATATTTTTTATTTCTAACACACATAAACCACACAGATTCGAGTGTAGCTTTATCGAAAAAAAAAACGAAATTAAGTCATAAACAACATATAACATTTCTCTGTTTTCTATTTTATTAGCATCTTTTTATTTTTATTATTATCTTATTTTTATTTTATTTAACTGTTAATGTATTTAGATTTTTTTAAATAAATTTGTTGGTGTTTAAGATTTTTCCGATCGCGAGTAGACAATGTTTTAATTTTTAGATGTACGCGTTAAAGAACATGTTCTGTTTTTTCAGCAGTACACGTGCAAGAAAACGAACTTAAAATAAAGCTACACTCGAATCTGTGTGGTTTATGTGTGTTCGAAACAAAAATACGTGATAGAAAAATGATCGTGTAGATAACGAAATATTAAAACAAAACACACATAATTGATATGAAAATAAAAATATGCGTTTGTTGGTCTGAGCTATGTTTGTTTACATATATGTACGAGATTTTTATTCAGTGTGTGTTTTTTTTCTGAACTCTGGTATTAATATACACAAAATGCAATGACTTCAACAATAAGAAGAATTACAACATATACAACATATCTTAAGAAAAACAAACACACTGAAAAAATTTTATTTTTTCAAAATTTCATAACTCGTGACCCCTTTGACCGATTTTGACGATTTTAATAACAACTCCTTTGGGATGTTAATAAACAATTTTATACAACAGCGAACGGTCTAGTTTAGATATTGACGGCGTGATCGTGATTTCCACAGTCAGACGGTCATCGCTAAATCAACTTCCCTTGTTATAATGATCAAGAAAATATACGGTTTTGGGTCTCCGGAATTTATTTCGATGCGTTACAAATGGAATGACAAACCTATATACATATACCCTATGCCACTGAGGTGTGAAGGGTATACAAATTTATACGTAACAGAACACGTGCATATCGATATTATAAGCTATTCATACACATTTTTGATTGCTTGTTGCTTTTGTTGTTCTTTTATACCCTCCACACCTCAGTGGCAGAGGGTATATATAAGTTTGTCATTCCGTTTGTAACGCATCGAAATAAATTCTGGAAACCCCAAAATCATATATTTTCTTGATCATTATAACAATAGAAGTTGATTTAGCGATGAACGTCTGTCCGTCTGTTTGTGGACATCACGATCACGCCGTGATGAAATGAAAAACGGAAAATGGAAAATAAAAAATGAAAATTGAAAAATAAAAAATGAAAAATTAAAAATGAAAAATGGAAAGTGTAAAATGAAATGAAAAATGGAAAATTAAAAATGAAAAATGGACAATGGAAAATTAAAAATGGAAATTGAAAAATGGAAAATGCAAAAATTAAATTGAAAATTATGGAAAAAAAATATGAAAAATGGAAAATGGAAAATTAACCCTCCGATGAGTGAGAAGGTCCCTAGGGACCTTTTTGCCTTTTCAAACTGAAATTACTCCTACTTCGGCCCCTACAACAATTTTAATTTTATACTACTAGCAATAAACCAGTTCTTAGAATTTTTTGTTCTTAGTATTTTGTTCTTCGAATTTTTTGTTCTTAGTATTTTGTTCTTGGAATTTTTTGTTCTTAGTATTTTGTTCTTAGTATTTTTTGTTCTTAGTATTTTTGTTCTTAGAATTTTTTCTTAGAATTTTTTGTTTTTATCATCATCCCTAATGTCTTTGAGTTTAGGTAGACGTACGAAAGAGTATAAAAGAAGTTGTAGTTTCGTAAACCAAATCAGTCAAAGTTTAGACAGCGAAGAGTAAAATCGTGTGTGATAGAAACAAAAATATAAATATGGCAGATGCAAGTAATTTGGACGTTGCTGAAATTGTTGTACGCCGTAGTACACGTTACCAGCAAATGACTGCGGATGAAAGGCGTGCAGCTGATAGTAGATTTGCTGATTTTATGGACGAAGACATGGATGAAGAAATTGATATTGCTGCAATTGATAATTATGAAGTTGAGGATGATGAAGATCGCACATACCAACCTGCTGAAGAGTCAGATACCGAAACTGAAGGATACGTCGAGCTAAATGAAGATACTGATGACGACGATGATGAAGAGGAAGAAAATGATGGACAGGAAACGAATGAAAGTTACTATATTGGTAAAGATGGCACCGAATGGAGTAAAAAAGCACCACCAACATCATGCAGTCGTAATCATAACGTGGTCGACTTCACAAGAAAGAAACCAGGACCAACAGGAAATATACACGACCCCTATACAATAATGCGTTCAATCATGACAGAGGAAATAATACACTTAGTGCTACGTGAAACAAATCGTAAAGGCAGGGAGGTTACAGCTGCATGAAATTTGGCGAATCCCACGAAGAAAAAGGAGTGGAAGCCAGTGACAGTGAAAAAGTTTGACGCCTTTGTAGCTATTCTTTTGTATGCTGGACTCACAAGATCAAACCATGAACCAGCTATGGAATTATGGGGCGCGACGCGGTGCCCAATATATAAAGCTGCGTTGTCGTACGATCGCTTCATGTGTATAAAGCAATTTATTCGATTCGACAATGGAAATACTCGACAACAGCGACTCATCAACAGCAAAACTGCGGCTATTGACGATATTTGGCAAATGTTGCAACATAACTTGGCAGCACCTTAAACTCCTCATGAAGCACTAACAGTTGATGAGCAGTTGTTCCCTTACAGAGGCCGGACCCGCTTCACACAATACATTCCGTCAAAGCCAGCTAAGTATGGTTTGAAAGTATGGTGGTTATGCGACTCACAGAGTTATTATCCTGTGAAGGGAATGATATATTCTGGAAAACTGCCAAACCAACAACGGGAGATAAACCAAGGGCAGATCGTAGTGCTGGATCTTGTGGAAAAATATTTAGATGCTGGCCGTACTATATACGCGGATAATTTCTTTACCACTCTTGACTTGGCGCGTATTTTGTTGAGGAGGAAGACCGCATATGTTGGTACAGTGCGCTACAACAAAACATTCATTCCACAGGAGTTCAAGAAGAACCCGAAGCGCACCATCAATAGTACATTATTTGGGTTCAACGAAGGGGATATAGCGTTATGCTCATACGTGCCGAAAAAAAATAAAATGGTGAACGTGCTCTCCACAATGCACTACACCTGCCTCGTTGACGAGCAAACCGAGAAGCGGAAGCCCTATGCCATATTAGATTACAACGCCAACAAATGCGGCGTTGATACCATGGATCAAATGCTAGGCACTTACAGCTGCAAAAGAGCAACACAACGATGGCCGTTGTCCATGTTTTATAATATGCTGGACGTCGCTGCATGGGCTGCTTTTACGATTTACAACGAAATGAAGCCTATAAAAAGGAGTGACAGACGGCGGTCGTTCTTGTTACTGCTAACGAAACAATTGGCCACACCAAATATCGAAAAACGTGCCCTGAACAACCATATAACCTCATATCCAAGGATACGCAATGCGATGGAAGCATTCGATGTCAGGGTAAGAAAAACATCTTCAAATTCAAGAATAGAATATATATTTATTTTTTTATTTTTCTTTTCATTTCAGGTATTGCCAAGACCGATGGAAGGCAATGCACCGTCGTTTGCGGCTAGGTCAAGTAGACCGTCATGTCGCCTTTGCCGTTCTGAGTATGGGCGGCAGCGGATAACGTGGGCATACTGCTTCGGCTGCGGCAACGCTGTTTGCGGAGAACATAGCACACTTTTACATCGCTGCAACACTTGCGCAAAGGGCGGGGGACAAGAAGTACACGCTCAACAACAATAATTTTTAAACTTTTTTATAATAGTCTTAAGAAAATTCAAGCAAAAAAAAAAAAAAAATTAAAAAAATTGAAAAAATTATTTTTGTATGTAGAATTTAGTTATAAACAATAAAAACAAAAAAAAATCAAAAAAAAATTTTTTATACATATGAAAAAAACATGATTTACAAAAAAGGTACTTCACACGGCCGTGAAGTTCAGAACTATCACTCATCGGAGGATTAAAAATGTGAAATGGAGAATGAAAAATTAAAAATGGAAAATGAAAAGTGAAAAATGGTAAATGAAAATGGAAAATGAAAAATGCAAAAAGAAAAATGGAAAATGAAAATTGAAAAATGAAAATTGAAAAATAAGAAATGAAAAAGAGAAAATGAAAAATTAAAAATTGAAAATTAAAAACTAAAATTGAAAAATGGAAAATTAAAAATTAAAAAGTAAAAATTAAAAATTAAAAATTCAAAATTCAAAATTCAAAATTCAAAATTCAAAATTCAAAATTCAAAATTAAAGATTAAAAATTATAAATTATAAATTATAAATTATAAATTATAAATTATAAATTATAAATTATAAATTATAAATTATAAATTATAAATTATAAATTATAAATTATAAATTATAAATTATAAATTATAAATTATAAATTATAAATTATAAATTATAAATTATAAATTATAAATTATAAATTATAAATTATAAATTATAAATTATAAATTATAAATTATAAATTATAAATTGTAAATTGTAAATTATAAATTATAAATTGAAAATAAAAAATTTAATATTAAAAATTAAAAAATAAAAATTAAGAATAAAAATGAAAAATAAAAAATGAAAAATAAAATGAATAATAAAAAATAAATGAAAAAAGAAAATAAATGAAAAATAAAAAATTAAAAACGAAAAGTGAAAAAATGAAAATTAAAAATGAAAATGGAAAAACGAAAAATTAAGAATAAAGAATGAAAAATAAAAAACGAAAAATTAAACGGTTGAAATAATAATAATAAATATTTTTATATTATCAGAGCCCCTGCAGTTGATTGCTATAACTGATACATAGATGACGCTTTCTGTTTGATTTTAAAAAAGTGCCATAAAAAATCTTTACTTACTAGATGTTTACACATCTCCCCTGTGATAGGACTCACCATTTCTTTTTTTTTTTTTGTACATTTGAATAACAACAAGCAAAAATGTGTATGCATCGCTAATATACAAACAAATAAAAATTTGATTGTATTTGTATTTAATAATTGCTTTAAATTAAAAATGCATGAAAATACATAAAATTTTTAATTATCTTAATTTTAAACACCATTGTAAAAAGTCTAGCCACGATAATGTGAATTCTAACCTTTTTTTTTTGTCGCTTAGTGTTAACAACCTTGGTTATAATGTGTTTAGATTGTAAACTTTATTCTAACTTTAGATTCTACACTTTAGAACATGGGTGGAGGGTATAAAAGACGGTGTGACTTATGATTGTTTGGTGAAAAAATTATGTTATAAAATTGTTTCAGCTAATTTAACAACCCTTTGCTGTAAAACGACAAAAATTTCACAATATAAACGTATAACATATACATAATTCAACAACACCACAAGTATATAAGTGATACATAGATGACGCTTTCTGTTAATTTAAAAAAGTAACATAAAAAATCTTTAATTACTAGATGTTTACGCATATCTCCTGTGATCGGACTCACATGATTTTTTTTTAATTGGTAATAAATAAATTAAAAATTTAATTATATTAAATATGTAGCGAGTTGTATCCACAGCTCTTTCCAAAATTTTCCTCATAACGAGAATCACCAGGTGTTCCTTTAAATCTGTTCCCTGTCGTCTTGAAATCTGAGTGCACAGATTCAGATGCCTATTCATCCCACACTAGAATTCAAGTACATGCATGTACTATAATAGTGAAAGCCTACAAACTTTGTGGGAGCGATTCTACAAATTGGTGTGGCACCTCCCATACAAATAATTTATTATTTTTTCATTATTAATTTAAATATAAAATGAATATAAAAAATATAAAAAACATATATGTATATAAAAAAAAAAAATAAAAAGGAATAAAATTAAGAAAAATAATTAAAACAAGAGTATTAAATTCGACTATGCCGAATCATTGAAATCCTTCACCTGGGTTTTACGTTTACAATAATATCTAGACTTATTGCACTATTTATACCAAAATTGTTGGAAAAGTTAACAATTTGATAAACTTAATAATAAATTATTACAACAAAAACACTGAATTTGTAGCATTTTTTAGCATTTTTAAAATCCAAAAAAGTTTAAAAAAAGATAATAGCTTTTTTTAAGTATTATTTTTTTTTTTTTTTTTTTTGTGGAGCATTATTAAAATTTGTACTAATAAACACTATTCTAACTTATCAAAACTAAATACAATTGTTATCTTCTTTAAAATATTTACTCTTTTAAATGAAATATTAACCAAATGAAAATAAATCTTTCGATAATCAGTCATATAAATTAAAATTGATTGCTTCAAATAAGATTTAAAAAAACATTTATCGTTTACAAGAAATGGTAGAAATACAGTGTAAAACTTAAAAAATATGTATTTGTATAGTGTTCAGACTAGTTTTCTGAAAATCATTTGATAGTTTCTGAAATTCAATTGATATTTTCTGATTATTTCTCAAATATATTTTATAATTTCTGAAATACAAATTATACTTCCTGAAAATCAATCGATGTTTTCTGAAATACATTTGATAATTGCTGAACATTATTTGATGTTTTCTAAAAATCAATTGACGTTTTCTAAAATAAAGTTGATAATTTCTGAAAATCAATCGATGTTTTCTGGAATACAATCAATTGTTTTCTGTGTTCTGAAATACAATTTGTTATTTCAGAAAATCAATTGATGTTTTGTGAAATACAATTGGAAAAGGTGTAGTCTAAACATCACTATAATACCAAATATATGAAAAAGTCCCCCTACTAAGGCCAAACCATGTTTAATGGTGCATAAGCGCAAGAAACCCCAAATTTATGATCACAAAACCACCTCATTTTCAATATAGCAATATTTGTCTCTACTTTCATGACTGACTGTCAATGTGTCCACAACTCGGCCTTTAACATCATTCACAAAAACGGCACGTAACAGAATTTTCCTCACAATGCTAGTAACTAAATGAATTTTACGACTCTCGTTTTCTACAAGTCACCGAACACATTCACACAACCTGGGGTCTAAATTTCGTAGTCGCTCGTGCGAAATTTTGTACTTTTGGGATTTAGACGATAACGAATAATAAGTGACGAAATTTCTGATTTTCAGATTCGATAACGAGTGATCATTCGAATGCAACCTTGGGAAATTTTACTCGTTAGCAAAATAGCATGCGAAAAGGAGTTTTGTTCTCAATCAGTGCAAATAAATATATTTGGAAAAAAAATATTAAATTTAGTAACTAAAGGTTAAAAATAAATAAATAATAACATTTATAAATTTTCTATCAGAGTCCATGGAGAGTGTACGCGTAGAAAATCCAACATTTTGTCAATTTTTTTTTATGGAAAAATTTCCAAATTTTGTTGTACGATTTTGATTGAACGCAAAAATAGCGAAGAGTTTCGAAGATTTTTTTCAGCAAATTTTTCAATATTTTTTCCAATGAAAAACATTGATCGTGCGGCTTTAATCAAACCGTTCGCTCTGTGCCGAAGAAAATTTGTTGGATATTTATGCAGTGTTGTAAAACATATTTATTTCCGTCTTTTGCAATACTGAAACAATAAATCGTTATTTCTATAGCGACTGTGAAAACTACGCCCCTGACTTCGTGCTGAAGGAAGTTTTAAGGTGAATCTTAATATTAATATAAAAAAACAAGACGATAAACAAAAACATTTCTTTTCCTCGCCAATGAAAGAAAAAAAAACCTAATATAAAACTATAATGTATTGTATGTATCATATCGTACAGACAAGCCAAATGAATGGTTTCGTGGGATTCGAATTAAGTTAATAATAAAATTAAATTAAAATTAAAAACATTTCGAATTGAAAGATTCAAATTTAAATAGTTTGTATTGATCTTAAAATAAAATTACAAATTTGAAAATATTTTTTCATTGTTTTTTCTTTTAATTTTCAATTGAACTTAAAACATAGTATACATTTAATATTTTTATGTTTTTATTATAACATCTCAATAAATATATTTATGTTTGTGTGAATGGGGGATAAGACTAATTAAGACAGAAGTAAAGTTAACATAAGACTTATGAGAATGAAACGTGGCAAATGAAATAAATGAAAAAGGCATATTTAAAGAGATACAATATAAAAATTGAATTGAATGAATTGTACAGACAGTCAAAATACAATTTTCTCTTTTTTTTTAAGAAAAAAAAAATACACATTGGCGTAAATTTATGAATATAAGGACAGATATTAAATATTTTACAAATAAGCTACAATAAGAGAAACTCAACAAATGGCCATATATGATGAAATGAGTAATGGAGAAAGTAATAATTATCAAATTAATTATGAATACAAAAATTGACTCTAAATCTAGAAGTGAATAACATAAAAACTAAATAAAAAAAATGGGTTATACTTTGTAAATCGATATATATAAATATGTTTTTTTTTTTGATACAGTCGCAAGAGTTATAGTTACTCCTTAAAAATCCCTCTCGCTTTGGCAGTAATTTTACGTACCCGACCTCTACTACTGACACTCACTAATTGATCGTCTTCGTCGTCGCTGCCCATCGTACTAGCATTATCATCGTGTGTAGCCGAACTTCCAACAATAGCAGTTGCAGGAGCTAATTCATGGCGTGATTTTCTGCTTCGACTATTAGCATTAGCATACTCATCCTCGTCACTTAGTTCATTGTAACGTGGACGTTTCTGATTGCGAGAACCTCTTTGATTTCGGCGACTGCTGGTGCGACCACTGCCACTACCTCTACCTAAAATTCTTTGACGATTTCGTCCTTTGTGACGACTTTTCTCATTGTATTCATCATCGTCATCCTCATCAGCAACAAATGAATCATCGGAAAGTCGACGTTTATTACCAGGCTTTTTACCTCGTTTAGTTTTAGGTACATAAGAAGTTAACGGCTGATTGTCTTCTGAATCAGAGGCATCATCAGTGGCGGACGCGTCGGTGGAGCCACCAGTACCCATATCTGAAACGCCTTCTTCCTCTTCATCGTCCGGGACATTTTCATCAGCTGATGGTTCTGTTTGTGAATTTTCTTGACTGTAACGAGACCGACCTCTTCTGACTGGTATTGTAGCATTTCGTGTGTTTATTACCCCTTGGTAAGTGGTCGCAGGTGCTGCTGTTGTAGACGTGGGCATGCCACGTCTAAGGCGAGTTGTGGCTGATATTAACATTGAACTTTCCAAAGGATCTAGACTTCTGTCCACATCGTCAGGGTTGCGTTGATGCCTAGAAAATATTCTCCTAGTATTTCTATTAGCTGCACTGGAGGTTGACGGACCAGGATCTCCAACATAATTGTGGTCATGGACAGTCGGTGGTGCCACAGTGGAAGAGGTAGCAATATTCGATGTTGTTGATGTTGCATGGGAGCGCGTCATGTGCATTGATGATGGTGAAGATGACGTGGAGCCGTTTTGCAATATTTCACGTCGCTGCAGAAGTGTTGGATGAGGTGCTGATAGTCTTCCCAAGCCTTTAATTAATGCACTGTGTTTTTTTACAATTGAAAATAAATTAAACTTCATGGACTTACCCAGCTGTTTATGTTGAGATCCCTGACTCGAAGCCAACGGCTCATCATCACTATCATTGTCATCATTTGTATCATTGTGTGGATCTACCACAGTATTGCGATTGGTACGCAATTGTCTCACAACACCAACTGCAATAGCGGCAGTAGTGGCTCGAGATGCAGAGGGACCATTATGTTCCCGACTATTACTAGGGGCTCCATTTGATTTGGTGGGTGTAGGCGTAGGCAAAATCTAGAATTTAAATATATTTTTGTCATAGTATTTGCATTTATCCTACGTCGAAGGGAGAACTAAAAAAAAAACATATATATATATAAAGAACTATTCACTTACTTCTTCAGCTTCTTCAGTGCCTTCACCATCATCTAAATCGCTACCACGAGCCCATTCCATAATGGCACGTTTGACACTTGATCTTGTTGGACGAGCCGCCACTTCTCGCGAATCTGTGTCCGATTCCACAATGCGACCATTACGAACAGGTAAATGATAACTGTGATCGTTTTCAGGTGCACGCCTTCCAATGTTCATTCCCATAGTATTCGTTTGAGAAACCGATTGGTTTCTCGTGTTTCGCGAAGGACTTTGCAACATTATAGCATTTATACTTGTAATCGTGCTGACATCATTGCGGGGGGCGGTTTTTGGCGGTCGTCCCTTTTTCTTAGGTGTATTTGTAACTGTGTCTTGTGTGCTTTCGTCCACTGGAGAAACACTGTCACCAACACCTCGACGTGTTCTATTTTTGGGTTTTCGACCTCTTTTGCCAGATTTTTTATGTTTTTTATGCCTATCCAAATTGAAATCCTCATCGGTATCGTCTTCAAGACGACGTCGACGACGTTTGTTTCGAGAATTTTGTTTGCTTTTTCTTCCAGACTTGTGATGACGTTTACGTCCTCCTCTTTGTTTGTTGCGTTCTTTTTCGGGACTGTAACTTTCTTCGGAATTTTCACTTCCACTATTGTTAGTCAGAGACACTTCAGTGGAAGAATCACCATCACCGTCATCATCATCATCCTCGTCCGAATTAGAGCTTGAAGATGCTACTGCTTCAGCTTCGTCGTTTTCATTATTATTTTCTAACTCTTGACTGGCATTTTTTCGTCTAGAAGAACGTGATGTTCCAGGCTGAGAATCTTCTAAGGCATTTGCACGCCTGTGTGAAGACGAGGACGTTACACGATTCGAACTTGAAGTACTCGCGACAACTGCGGCAGTACCACGCGTACTGCACATTCTGCCTCTACGCTGGCTACCACGAGGCTGTTCATCACCCTCATCGTCATCTTCTTCATTGTGCGACGATTCTTCGGAACTACGCATGCGCCTAGTATTTCTGCCCATTGGCCCTCTACGCCCTGTTGAACGTGTACGTTCCGATGGTGTACGTTTACTAGGACTATTGCTAGAACCACGAGATTTGTTTTTAATAGCCCGTCTTCTGGCGGACTTCCAATTGCTGATTACCGTCCTTATATGAGACTCGAACAGAGCGCTTATACGTAAAGTCATAGAGTAAATCTAAAAACAGACAAAACAAATAAATAGCACCATAAGAACTACAAACTACGTCATTGGCAGCTTTAAACATTAAAAGTCAAGTTAAACAGAACTATCGAACGAAAAAGTTTATTTGGATCAATCTTTTGATCCCATCAAAATAACCTTACCGCCAAATATTCCTAAAATAATGATCGTCATTCATTATCATGTTTAAAAGATTTTTACATGGGTGAGTGATGTTTAGAAGTCATGAGTATTTGGGAAGCATGTCAAAAAAAATAAAAAAATAAAAATGAAGTCAAGCACAACACAATAACGATGATATGATTATGAACAGATTATTTATTGTTTAGAATAAAACGAGAATAATCCAATTTTAGCCATTACTATCTCAATAAATCTGATTAATAATGGCCATATTAAAATGAATTGACGATCTCCACTTACAACATAAAATAAGAATAGAAAAAAATTAAAACAACCTAAGAAGCATATCGAGAATTAATCGAGTGAGTAAAGTTAAAACTTACCCTTGACCTCTTATTGGTATTGTAATTTTTAGAATTTTGGAATATTAGGCGAACATCCTTTGCAAAATCCAATGGATCTTCATAATTGCCTCCCAGAAGATCCTCTTTGACTGTACGTAAATCCATGGGCGTGGCAATAATTTCTAAATAGTCCGGGAATTCTATTGTATCTACAGGCTCACGAAAAGGTAATGAATCCGGACGCTGCCACATCAGCTCCAACAATTGACGACAATCCACACGCCAATCGCTCTCAGAGCGGTTCCGGATAGATCTATAAAAAATTAATTCGAATATAGTTATAAACGTTTGTCTTTCCTAAATAGTCCATGACTGAAATGATACCTTCTTGTGGAGGACATATTCTGTTTAGCCCTAGCTGCTGCCGCTGACGTAGAGGGTCCAGTGCTAGTTGAGGGAACAACATCGGATTCATTATCATTTTCCGACTCGGATGAATGATAAACATCTACCAGCTGGTGATAAACTGCAGCAACATCTATATCATTTGGCTCCCTGCAAAATATTTTAATGAGATATTGAGTCAAATAATAGCATCGGTTGACTTCTTTAAAGTACCAACCTTATAATCCTCAAACATAAATCTGTTATAATACGTGCATGTTTTACAATATTTGTGTGTCTTCTATTGTATTTTTCGGCATTTGTAGCCAAGTAGCGCACGTCAAATTGGGCTGAGGTGATACGGCGGTAGAAATGATTTTCAAATCTTGATTTGACGGTTGTTAAATCAATGGGATATTCGACTAGATAAGCATAATCTGGATAAATATTCAAATCTACAGGTGCTAAAAAGTGTTCAGCTATTGAAAGGCGCATCACCTACAAGTCGAGAAATTTGAAATTTGTTAAAAGTACTCATATAATTTTGTTTTGTTCAGAAAAAATTCGTGCACCTGTTCAAAGCCATTTATAATACGACGGCATGAACCATCACGATCACCACGGTGCCATTCTTCAGACTTTGGTTGATACAAAGTGGCTCGAATTTCTTCTTGTAAAACTGGAACTGCTCCACCCACTTCGTCAGGTAAGCGACCTTCATCTATGGGCTCCATATCCCAGGGGCTCATATACTCATATTCTCCGTTATCCCAACGAACACGAAAACACATAAATGGAGAATCTGGAAATTCGGAAGATAAAGCATGTCGCGATTCTATTTGTCCAATCCACCAGCCATCACCAATCATACAACGGAACCGATCCATAATGCTCCAGTTTCGTTGAACTGCCATATCGTAGGTTTGTCTGAGGACCAAAAAGTCCAACACATCTGGCATGTCATGGTACTTTATCTTGAACGTCGTGCCCGTCATATTACCATCCTCGTCAATAATGGCCAATTTAAGGCAACATAAACGAGGAGGTCGAATTTCATATTTTATACCAATAACTCGTACCAGTTCACGGTCACGTAGCGTTCGAAAATTCCAAGGCTCCGAACTGTGCGAAACTTTGTAGACCTTTTTCAAACGAACCGCCTCTATATAACGTTGATGTCCCTGCCTAAAGTATACCACTTCATCACCCATTTGTGGGTAGTATGGAGCTTTTCGTGGAATGACTTCCGACAGCCATTCAGCCGGCCGATAAACTTCGGGAATTTCTCTAGTTGCAGCATCTAGAGGTATGAGAATTTTTTTATTTTTCTTTCCAGCTTTGGCAGATGTAGACGGCTGTTCCGTTGTATCATCGCTACTGTCTTCACTGAACGTCCGCCGACGAGTCAATGGCTTTCGTTTAGAACGTTTAGGTGGTTCTAAATTGGGGCCCGGTGTATCAGCTACCCAATCCGAGTAATCAGACGTGTCTGTATCCGAATCGTCGGATGACTCTTCTAGATTTTCTTCCACATTCGAATAGCTAGTATCACCTGAAGAATTACTACTTTCTTCATCATCTTCAATTACATCTGGCGGTGGTGGTGGCGGTGGTAGTTCTTCAATTTCTTCCTGATCGCGTACTGCGCGCGTGCGATATGCTGGCTGGGGTTGCTGTTGTCCGCCTGGGCGACCGCTCCGACGTCTACCATTACGACCAGTACCATTTGAACGTGTATTTCTATTGCGTCCCGATCCAGATTGCGAAGTTACTATGCTGGCGGTACTAATCATAATAGGACGACGACGCATTTCGCGTTTATAGTCTTGCATTTCAAATTGCCCAGCTGCGTAGACGGTCTGTTTTAGGGTTTGTAGTTGAGCGTACTTCATAGGACGTACATAAATGCGACGTACATATTTCAATTGTGTCGGTGCTGAAGTCTGGCGTTGTTCAGTCGGAGGTCTACCCCAAGTGGTTCCTTGTCGCGGCTGATGATTTGAAAGTTCCGACAATCTTCTATCCAGTGAAATATTTCGGGAAGTACTTGGTCCACTGCCAAGAACATTGCCGTTATTGGAATTTCGGCTGCCAGAAGGACGATTATTGGAGTCAGGAGCTTGATCGCGTCCTTGACGATTAGCTAAAGCTTCAATCATACGATCTAGTTGCGAATGGTTTGCTCCCGCAGCTGGTGAACTATTTTGATTAGGCCCTCCACCTCCCTGGCGGTTCGCTAAAGCTGCTATTAAACGATCAATATGCGAATAGTTGTTACCTAACACTGCCGCTGCACCAGAATTTTGATTAGTCACTAAATTATTATCCTCGACAACAACCCCATCTGCAGCCATTGTAAGATTTGGTATCAGTTGTTCCGTAGAACAATTCTCTCTTCCCGGAACATAACGCTGAAAGCGGGCCGGATGGGGGTTGCCATCTGAATCAACTAAAAATGGCGGCGGCATTAAGTGAGGCATAACTTGAGTTTGTTCATCTATCACATGGTGAGAAGCATCCCTCAGCAATGGTCGGTAATCCGTGTGAAAAAATAATTCATTAGGAAGCTTTAAATTGTAAAGTTATATTAAATTCTGATTTGAATCAAACATAAACCCAACTTACAACTTTATATCTATCGGCTGTAACGCCTAAGCCAAATATCAATATATGACCATGAGAATCTGTGGCCGCAATCATTGTGCCATCAGGTGACCATTTAGCATCGAATACTCCTCCATGCCCCTGACCATCGATATTATTAACAAAATGAGCCATTGATTCACCCTTTTCAATGTCCCATAAAAATACTTGCCCATCATGGCCCGCCGAAAGTAAAACATGTTCGTTTTTGGGATTGGATTCTAACACAAAGAGCTCATCTTTGTGTCCGCGTAAAACGCAATGTAAATTGGCCGTTTTCGCATTCCAGATTTTGATCTACAAAAACAAGGTCATAGAATATAATCGCAATATAAGTAGAATTCTCACCGTAAAGTCATTAGCTGCTGTTATGACAAACTTATCTGAACAATCCCAAGCTACCATTGTAACTTTTAGTTTTTTGCCTTCCTCTGGTTCCGGGCATCTATTTGTATATATGGTGAGAAAAATATAAAATAAAAAACCCGACAATTAAAATGATTGACGTTAAACTTACGTTGATAGACGTTCAGTCATACACAGCTTAACGCTTTTCCAATGCTGTGATTCAAATGTCCATATATGAGCAGTACCATCTTTACTGCCAGATATAAAACGAAGGCCTCGGTGGGACCACTGCACCGAGTCTACAGCATCTGTATAAGCTTCTGTTTCCAAAATACGTTTAGGACCATCTTCTGACATCAGATACACACGAATGTGATGGTCTGCCGAACCAGCTGCCAAGAACATACCACCAGGAGAAAAAGAAGTGCACATCATTTGAGCCTGGCCAGGTCGCAGCTTCTCATGATACTGTATGGGTTTAGGGGCAAAGGTGATCTTTTGACCTCTGGGTGTAGAATATTGCCAAAATGCTATAGAGCCGTCATTACTTGTAGTGACTAAATATTTCAGATCCCCACGAGGGGAAGGACAGAAATTAACTGATGTTATCATGCCTGTATGCGCCGCAAGGACAGCTATCGGAGAAGTCGTTTGCAAATCCCATACACGCAATATTCTGTCTACAGAACCCGCAGCCAGCATTGTATTATCCAGATTTATTGCAATATCGGTTATTTCAGCAGATGCCCCCCTAAGTGTAGCCAATAGGCGACCATCCATGGCAGACCATATTTTAATTAGAAGATCATCAGCTCCTGTGATAATATAATGGCCGGTGCGATCGAACAGAACACAATACACCGATGAAAGATGGCCCACAGTGCGACGTAATAGATTTGTTTTACTATACAGACTTGTGGGTATCAAAAGTTTTCGACGCACCGGTCCTCCATATTCACGACCAATAAGAACTTTTTCTATTTTTTTTGTTTGTTTTTTTTTCAAAAAGAGAGATTATTTAATTATGTATGTATATCAAAGAAGTGTTCAAAAAACTTACGAAAATTATGTATTGGCTTTGTGATGGCAGAGTCAGGCAGTGATACACCATTTAGTCGTGTACAATAGTCGAGTAATGACCTTGATTTAAAAATACTGTCCTTGGTGCGTAAAAGACTTTGGCGTCCAGCCCCTAGCAGTGATATTAAACCTGGCACACTTGGAGATAGTTCCTGATCTAAAATTGGTCCAATGCGACAGCATATTTCCAATAAATGATTTGAGCCAACATGTGCATATTTGCTTTCCTGTTTTAAAAATATATAAGAAATTAATCAATAAAACATCAGATGCATCAGATATTTTTTTTTTTATTTATTTACAATATATTCGATAAATAAATTTTAAAATAATATACAGGCGCTGGGTACTAGACCATATGCGCTCGAAGAAAGCAGACTACACGATGCGTCTTTAGTCTGTGTTGCGCGTTTTCCATATATTTTTTTTTCTTTTCGAAAAATTTTTATTACTACTGACAATTAAATTACAAGGGAAGAAAATTGAACATAAAAATAGTCATTGGAAGTTGCAAGCAAGAAGTCACACCAATTTCCAAGCAAACTTGTGTTTCCAAGCTAAATTGTCGTTTCCCTAAACATTTGGTTTTATACATGTTCTCACTCGACTTGTCTAGAATAATTCATTAATTACTTCTCTTATTTTTCATAGCGATAGAAATCGGAAATAATTATTTTTTTGGTCATTGTCAAAATTTATTTTTGCATTCGAGAAATTTAAAAAACTAATTTAATTAATTTTTAAAAATCAGGGACAAATAACAGTTATCCAGAAAATTTAAACACAAAAACTCTGCATGTTAAGGCCAGTATACACGGTCAAAATGCTTGACGTCAAATTCATGTATGTGTGCATGAAGCTTTGAACATACACGGTACTGCATAGCACTTCAATCATTCATTTGGTTTTTGATTTTGTGCTGAAAACATCATTTCGGACGATACACTTGTCGCCATTTTGGCAGGGTGCTTAAAAGCAAAAGAAAATGAAAAAAGAAGAAACGTATCTGGATGAAGGAGTGGTTAAAAAAAGGAATTCATTTACCCATGAAAACTTAATGGCAAGCTTCCAGCAATTCTAAAATATTTTTCCTTTCATCCGACATCTCACAACCATTTGCTTCAAAGTCACATTAAAAATGAGAACATGCTTGATCAATCAACTATATACACACATCAAATTCCTACGTCATGCAAGCAGAAAATCTAAAATTTTTGATTTTGCTTCAATCATCGTCGGTGTGACATATACAAACACATTTTCACTAATACCACCAAAATGCAGTTCAATCATTTTGACCGTGTATATCCCGCTTTAGACTCAACGGAGACCTATATGTCATATACCATTCTGTTTCTGTTTCTAAACTCACAAAATAACTTATATAAAAGAAATTTTTTGATTTTACTTATAACCGTTACGGTGCCTATTAAAAATTCTTCTTTAAAAAAAAAAATTAAAAAAAAATGTGTGTTATAAACAAATTTTAAAAGTTGAAAATTCGGCTATTCAAGCTATGTTAGTGGATTCTGAAGGGTTTTACTTAAAACATATACTAGTGGCAACACACTATAAGAGAATGTTATACTTGGTAACACTGAAAATGTATATATATATGTATATATATGGATATGTTAAAAAGAGACAAGACATTACCATGAAATGAAAAACATGTCAGCCTCATATAATATAGAAAAATGTTCATGATAACGTAATAAATTTTTTTAATAATATATTTAACTTTTTTATGTAAATTTTATATTTAAAAATTTTGTTTTAAAAATTTAAACCTAAGATTTCAAAAACTTAATTTTTGGAATTTTGTATTTTAATTTTGTTAAATAAAACTTAATAATTTTTTTATATGAATCAAATTATTTAATTTCCAATAATAACTTTAATTAAATAGATGAAACATAAGTATTTGTAATTTTTATGTACCATTATTAAGACAACATGGCGTCTGGTTTTATAAATGTATGTATAAGTACATAGTATGTATCTACATACAAATACGAGAATACCTTGCTAAAATCATCCAATTGTAAAAATCATAGCTATTATTCAAAACTGGCCCCCCCAAAAATTTCAATTAAATTCGAATTTTGAAGAAAAAATATGTGCAAATATAAGCAAATAAGTTTATAACAGAACGAACAGTGGGTTGAGAGTCTTAAACGTTAGTAAGGATAATTGCCAAAAAATATTCAAAACTTACCAGTTCCGCCAATGATTGGACATGTTCATTTCCCAACCAATCAACACGTTTGGGCAAAACCTAAAAAGAAACGAATATGATTTAGCACCGTCAGTTAAAACATTTTCAAAACAAATTAAAGTGTACTTCCAAAACAATGTTTAGCTAATATCCAAAAATGATTGTCAATGAAGCACGTGCATGCAGCTAAAATATGCTACAGCTGTTGGATGCATATTTGCCAATATTCTAACGAACCCACACCCCCACTTATTTTCCCATCACAGTATTAATCACCGCTTAATTTCCAAACAATCGATTCAATTATTAAAAAGTCGGTCCGTCACTATATGATTTTTTTAGTCAGCTTCAGTATAATTCTAGACACCGCTATTGGCGCACGTTATAAGTATACGGATATCAACAATATTTTATTTTTTTAAATTATTACGAAAATATTTAACTGTTTAAAACTGTTTCTTTTTTACACCTTTATTCTTTGATTTACAATGCGACTAGCAAGTAGTGCCAATAACAGACTTACCTTTTTGTTCTCAAGTTCCTTTATTAATACCTGAAATGAAAATATTCACTTTGTTTACTTTATTTCCCCAAATAATATTCAAAGATAAACAAAATTCTTCCTCAGACTGTTTGATTTTTTTTCAACATATCACTTACCTTTGCAGTTTCTTTGAGAGGACCCGCAGACAAAAACTTGGAAATTAGGAAATATAATTCTGTAAAAGAAAAAATATTGTTTTAATAATTAGAAATTAATTTCTATTTCCATAGTTAAATAAAAGTTTTTGTTTTGCAAATAGGACATTTTTTTATATTTAGCCACCGTTGGGTGTCTGAGGCCATACAACAAGACGGCTGCAGTTTGCAAGTCAGTCGAAAATGTAGTAGCGTCCTTTTTAAATAACTACCCACCTGGGGTCACTATCTTCTCAACAATTTCTTTATTATTATCCATATTTCATTTTTATTGAAATAATTTTATTATCTTATTTTAAAGCAAAATTACACTTATTTCTATGCTTTTTGATAGGGAGTATGAAAAATTTTGCTGAAAATTACTTTTCTTTGCCTATTCTTTCTTGTTTCTCTTTGTCAATAGCTAGCGATGCCAACTTATTGTACAAAGGTATGGTAATAGTTTCTCAAAACAGGGTTGTATCTTTTCGAAAATGGAATCTGTTAACTCTGTTTTCATATTTTCTTTTATTCATTTAATTATTACAAATTCCCTTTTAATTTAACTATCACACGACTTAAGTTTATCTCGGAGAAATAAAAAAAATTATTTATATAAAAAGCAAATAATTATAACATGTCGTGGGTCTCAAATTACAAATATACATGGCTCCAAACATTTGCCATGAATGTCATCAAGGCCGGGGGTCTCCAACTTGGAACATACTGTATGGTCATTTCGTTAATGTGAATGGCTAATGTGCATCTATTTTGTTGGTAAGTACGCTTTAACGACTATATTATACACTCCATTTATATTAAAAGAGAATGTCAGAATTATAATTTTTGTATTTAACTTGAAAGAAATTTGCAACTGCTATTGAAAGAACTCTTTAGAATCTGATGGCAGAACGTCCTCAGAATTTGATAATTGTTGAAAAAAAAATAGCTTAATCTGTAAGTTTTTTTATGGGAATCGTGAGAATTGATTCAATAGGAATTTCAGACCCAGACCTGACTTTTCTTACAATCGACTCAGAATCTCTTTCTGAATCGATTTAGCACTGTCTGTCTGCCCGTTTCTCTATCTGTCTGTTTGGTTGTCTGTCTCTCCATCTGTGCGTGTGCACTTAAATCTTGTAATTAAACTACAGGCTGCAAATATTAATACGTTTTGATGAAACTTGGTACATAACCAAAGGCCATAGGACGAACACTACTTAAATTGGTGAAAATCGGTCTATTATTAGTCCTATGCGCTATACAAATAACCCCTATCACATTGACTAGTTTTCATAAGATCCAGATTATCCGATAAAATTTGTTGTACATGTATGTACGTGTATTATACCCACTAATCAGTAGTCCAAAAATAAACTTTATAAGACCATTTTTAGTCATAGCTCCCATATGAAGTGCTTCTCGATCTTCTCTTAAATCCGTCAAAAAACGAAAAACTTGCACAGATTTTTCTTAAACTTGGTATGTTTTTGCAAAAACTAAAGAGACTACCAAATAAGATCAGAATCGGACTACTTTTCGACCTAGTCCCTGTATAAATACTTATATAGCGTCCGTTATGAACTTTTTCATATCTTCAATGCCACTCAAATTTGCTATATATCCAATTAGTTGGGCCTAATACCCTTTCTCTAAACACATGTTATTGGGTATCATAAAATCGGTTTTGACTGACTACAATTTGGTTACTTGTTTTTTGGAATTGATTTTAACATAACACTTTTGACATTTTTTTTTTACCATTTTTCATATGAATTTTTTTTTTACTATGTTTAAAATTTCTTTTTTTAATTATTTCCCACAGGTAACAAATTTTATATGGCAAAATTTGGCACACCAAATGTCACAATTCAACAACATATGATGGCTATTTTGCTTCAGTCGGCAACGCGCATTGTTTAAAAATATCGAAATATATAATTGCAAATTTTTCTATATTTTGTATTTTTAAAAAAAAAAATAAAAATTTCGTTGCCAATATGGAAAATTTTTCTCCTTTTGTTTTCATTTATGTTTATAAATAAAAAAAAAAAAAAAAATTTGCCATATTGGCAACCAAATTTGTTTTTTTTTACAGAAATATAGAAAATTATACATATATTTCGATATTTTTAAACAGCGTTAATGAAAAATTTTGCTGAAAATTATTTTTCTTCTATTCTTGTCAACTTATGTACAAAGGTATGGTAATAGTTTCTCAAAACAGGGTTGTATCTTTTCGAAAATGGAATCTGTTAACTCTGTTTTCATATTTTCTTTTATTCATTTAATTATTACAAATTCCCTTTTAATTTAACTATCACACGACTTAAGTTTATCTCGGAGAAATAAAAAAAAATTATTTATATAAAAATCAAATAATTATAACATGTCGTGGGTCTCCGACTACAAATATACATGGCTGCAAACATTTGCAATGAATGTAATCAAGGCTGGTGGTCATTTGCCACACCACATCGCCTTTGTAATGGATGGTAATCGCCGATATGCTAGTTCTCATCATATTCGTAAAATTGAGGGTCATTCTAAAGGTTTCGACAAACTGGCCGATTGTTTGCGATGGTGTTTGGATTTGGGTATTCGCGAAATTAGCACTTTTGCCTTCAGCATAGAAAATTTCAAAAGGTCTGAAGATGAAGTTAACGGATTGCTCGACTTAGCCCGTGAGAAATTTTCAAAGTTAATACAAGAGACTCCCAAACTTCATGAACATGGAGTCCGGATTAAAGTTATAGGTAATTTGAGTCTTTTGCCAGAAGATTTGCAAAAACTCTTGGCTCAGGCAATTTTGGAAACTGAAAATAATGACAAATTGTTTTTGAATGTGGCCTTTTCTTATTCATCCCGCGACGAAATTACTCAGTCTGTGGAAACTTTGCTGAAACATGGAGATGTTTTGACTGAAGACGATATAAGTGAACGTTTATTAGAAGAATGTCTCTATAGCCGTCACTCTCCACCACCGGATTTGTTGATTCGCACTTCAGGAGAATCTCGTATAAGTGATTTCCTCATGTGGCAGGTAATAACTTGTGGGTCCCAAAATAGATGTTATTTTAAAAGTTATTTTTGTTTCAGCTTCACTCAACAGTTTTGTACTTTACGAAAATTCTTTGGCCTCAAATTACAATATGGAATTTTTTGGGTGGTATATTATCCTATCAACGTACGAATTTCTACTTGGAACCATATAAACGGCAACAGCGTTTAGAACGGTCTAAAATTGCCAAATATTCAAATTTCTACAAGGATCGTGTTCAAAGTTTCCTCCAAAATGTAGACATGTATAGAAAAACTGTATTGTTGAAATTGTGGACAACAACACAATAGAATAAATAAATACATTTACAATCATTGTTCCAAAATTTTTTAAAATAAAAACGTTACAAAACCAGTGAATTGAAATGGTAGTTTTCTTATTTTTATTTTATAAAAAATATTCGATTAAAAATACCAATTATTACAAAGCTGTTCCTCTAAATACAACTCTTATATAACAACTTGAAAAAAATATATATTTAAATATGGCAACTCGTGCTTTTATTTTTTTTTTCATTCTACCTCAATTTATCCTATATTTCTTTTCTCATCATTATTTTCAGCGTCATATTCGGCGTTGGCCAGGAAGAATTTTATTCGTTTTTTGGAGAAAAAATTTTTGCTTGCAATTTTTAAACGTGTTTAAATACTAAATCATGGAAAAGTGGGGAATTATCCATGTGAAAATTCACAATAATGTAAAGTGTTTTTAAAATATAAATTAGATGATTCGTAAATAAGATTTTAAAATTTCGCTAAATACGCATGTGAAAAATTTAGCTATAATATCCGCCATTGTGAAGTTGAACAACGAAGTAGAAAAAATATCAAGAACGAAGAAGAAGAAGACGACGACAAAAAAGGCAGGCAGAAAATAGAAGAAGCTTGGTTGGTGATTGCGCACAAGCGAAAAATTGTGCAAAATAATAAAAATTCAATAAAACGTGAAAAAACTACAACATTCTTGTGAAAAATATGCTAAATCAAACACTTCAGTAACAAATAATACAAATTAAATTTAGTTTTGATATTGAGGAATTAAGTGCACCAAAAACACGCGAGTAAAATAACTGACGACAATAAAAAGTGGGCAGGCAGCAGAGCAGCAGCAGAGTACCACACTAATAAAAGAAAAATCAGTGGAGTGCCCCTGGTTTTAAAAAAGGAGAAGAATAATACCGACATCTTAACTAACGACGCCTACAGCATAAAAACGACAACCGACGTATGTTGGTGTCGTTAACGTCTTTTAAGAACCAAACGAAGACGATAAAAAGAAAAAAAAATACGGGCATTTATTTCTTGAATCGGGAGGTGGAGGTGCCTAACCCTCATATAGTGAAGTTTTTATTCTTAAAAAAAAAGAAGCAAGAACGAAAACAGTTTCCTTGAAACAAAATATTTTTGCTTACAGATCTTGTAACGTAACTTTTCCATTGCCCCATTAATTTCCTACTCTGTCGGCGTCTTCGTCTGCCTTGGCAAGATATCTTCGTGAACAACAGTTTACTACCAAAACAGAACCTCGTCATTGTTTTACAATTTAGTTTAACACAAACAAAAAAATGTATCCTACACCGGTGCGGCACCCTTCGGCGGGGGTAAGTGATATGCAAACCGTTAAAACACATTCACTCAACCTCATCATACATCCATCTTCTACTACTACTACTACTACTACTTGTCATACTCCTACTCCTTCCACTTTGCCACCCATTCATGTAAAAATCAAAACCTACATCTTTTCAATTGCACTTCATGTTTTTTTTTTTTTTTAACTCAACATTATCCTTGTTTCTTTTTCCTCTTTTTTCTCCCATTCACTTGCTGCTATTTGTTCGAATTGGATCTAAATTTTTCGAAACAACAGGGGCCACCACCACAGGGTCCTCTAAAATTTACCATAGTTGACACATTGGAACGTATCAAGGAGGAATTTAACTTTTTGCAGGCTCAGTATCACACGTAAGTAAATGTTAGACTTTTGTTTGTAAGTTTTATTTGTGTTTGCTGTTGGCAAACAAACACATTGTGTCGGTTGGTTGGTTTGTTTGTTTGTTTATTCGAAGATGAAGATGTAAATATTAGTTTATTTATTTGTATTTTTTTTTTTTTTAACAATTTCTATTCATTTAAGCTCTAATAAATATCGATTTAAATTCTGGTCTCAACTTTTCCCTACCTTTCAAATAACACACTTGATATAAAATCTAACATATTGAAAATAACTAAATAACTAATAACTAAATTAAATAAAAAAAAAATAACTAAATGATATTTTTTCAAGAAATATGATATATTAACTAGTTTAACGAGTTTAAAATTTAAATTTCTAATCCAACTATTTTTGAGAATAAAGTTGTCAAAAAAGATTTCTTAACATCGAAACGCATCAGTTATGATTTATATATGGAGATTTAGTTGGATCAGATAATCAAATATTTTTATTAAACTTTGTTTTTAAAGAATTCGATCAATATAACGAGGGTTTATATTCAAAAGTTCTATCTCCAATTTACAATAAAATTTATGTTTGGTGTTACACTATTCTCTAGGATAACTGTCATCTTTAATAATGATTTTAATTTTCAACATCAATAGTAGGATTAATTCTTAATAGATATTGTGCTAAACTGATGGATGAATACTTTTAGATCTAATGAATAAATTGGTGTTCCTCGCTCTCCTCAAACATTTTGTTAAAGCAAATAGCACTTTTTAAACATAAACCGTCGATAAGATATATTTACATTAAATCAATAACAATACAAACTCTGTTATGAAAAACAAAGACAATTCATAAAAATATTGAAATTACTGGCTTGTTATGTTTGGCAATGCATCGCTGCTTAAAATGTTAAGTCAAGCACTTGCATAAATGCAAATCTAAAAGCTTCAGATGCAACAGTTAATCATATAGATTCTGATTTCCGAACAGGTCCATTCTAATAATATTGTTTAGGTAATAACGGTAATAACCATACGCATAAAATACTAAATGGTGGAGATTTTTGAACCCACAAAGTAACTGCCTCCATTGCGGTACTAGTGTACTTATGACTAAGCTACTCGTAAATTAATAAATTAAAATTTAATAATAGTAATTAAAATTTGAAAATTAGGATATAGAAAGTTCAAAGCCTTGAGAAATATAACTTCTTAATTATGTATGTTTGTCTTTTTGAAGAAAAGCATTTCATAACTCAGTGTTTATTCTGTGGTAGAAGAAGAAGATAAAAAAGGATCATTTATTTAAAAAAAAAAAAAGAAAAAAAAAACGTTCATATTACAAAGAAAGAATTAAAGCAACGAAAACATAACATGTATACCTTAATTCTGGTGATCATATTGTATTCGTTTATTCAGTTAGTCAAAAAAATTTACATACACCATAAATTTATATATTTAAAATAAATTGAATACATGATATAACATGAAATAAATAAATGAAACAAAAAGGTTTTTCATTGTTAAGAAAACAAAATTAAATTTTATGGAATTACGAATACAAAGCTGAAAATAAAATTTCAATAGATATCAGAAATATTTACTTTTTATTTAACCCAGATAGTGCCGGAATTTTAATTTCGAAATTTAAATCTTCATGGGTTTCTAAACATTTTAGAATATAACTTTTTCAATACACCACTACGCAGGCTTTCCATTTATCCATTTAGCTGGATGTAAATGATTTAATTACATGTTTTTTTTTTCATTGCTTTTCGCAAAGCAAATAAAACAAGTGGAACTGCTTTCATCAACTTACGGTTCCGAACTGGCCGGGAAGATGTGTACATAAAGCATAAACAATAATATAAACAAATATGCACAGAAATGCATATGCATAACGGCGTTTTTCTCTCATTTGTCAGATGTTCTTTTAAACGGACGGTTGCGCTATCTGTCTGGATTAAGACATTGAGGCCAAATAAACTTTATATGAAAAAGCTTTGGTATGCACACAGTAATAAATTCATACGTTTATAATGGAAGTTTCTCTCCTATGAGTCATTCTGGCACACCAAGAATCCCGAAAACAATTCTCTGATGTCTACATGAAAAATCAACTATAGTTGCCTAAAATATACTTCAATAAATTTATTTTGTTATTCATCTGTGTTTGTTTATGGAATAAACTTCACTTAATTGAATGTGAAATAAAACTACACAATCCGATAAATTGATGCATTTTTCAGATAGAAATTATTTTTTTCAATAAAAAAGCACCATTCATTTTAAAATAAGAAATTATAATAAATACTACACTTTCAAAATAGAAAAGCAATTAATTGAGTTTAAATTTAAAGGTTAATTACACTGTACAACAATCTGAAGATAGCAGTGTTATTTAAATATTAAAACTTCATTCTGTAAAACGGAACGTAACGATACTATTGAAATTTGTATGAATTTAAATATTATTACTCATTAGAATTTAAAGGTTTATTACACTGTCCGACAGTCCGAAGATTGTTGTACAGTGTTATTTAAATATTAAAACTTAGTGATTCATTCTATAAAACGGAACGCAACGATACTATTGAAATTTGTATGAAGAATTTAAATTTTTAAAATTTTATTATTTAGTGTTAAATAATTCGGATGACTTCTTTCTGTATTCAGTGATGAATCAAAATGTATGAATCAAATGTATGGAGTAAATCTTATAGTGAAATCAATAACGAAAATTAGAGTCAGCAGTAGAACATGGTGGATGTTATAAAATGGTTTGTTGATGTGTGTCTGCTACTGGAGTGGGAGAATTGTGTTTTATCAATATAACATTCTCAGAAACAATTGTGTCTTCTATCTTTACATTACTTTATACAGGATAATGATTCCAAGCACACATCTCTTTTTGTGTAATGATTCTCTACAACGTTCCAAAGAAAACACGATATCGTGATCTTGACTCAAAGCTCGTTGAAAATAGCTCTGAGTTGTTAAAAAGACAAATGAAAACCCAACATATAATAAAACGTTGAATTTTCATTTTTAAATTAATATTTTTATGTGTGTATGTTTTTTTATCTTGCAATAATTATGTTTTTATTAACTTGTGAATATGAATATACATATTTGTTTTAATTTCTTGTTTTACAAAATACAATTTTTATTTGGTTTTAATAGTATATGGTATACGTAACATATTTTGACTGACTGTATGTATGTATGTTTATCACATACACTGAATTTAGATACAAAATACTCGGTACTGCACAGCACTTCAAAACAACACACAAAAAAAATAACTAAGTATTTGTATTGGCCTTTGTTTTTTTTTTTTTTTGTGTTTTGTTAGCGTATAAGAGTTCAATTCAAAGAAAACTGTGTCAAATGCGTGTTTGTATGTATTTTTTTTAAACGCCTTGTATAATGTTTGCTTACCTAAGGATCTGTAAGTACAGGAACAATTATGTGGCACACATATATATATATATATATATATAAATTTTTGGAGCATGGTATGGTCGACGAGATATTGCGAATAATGGAAAAACTTAAAAAAACACTAAAATTTACCTATGAAACATACAATAAAAAAAAAAAAAACACGAGTCCATCTTCTTCCCACACAGAACATAAACTCACACTCAATGTAAGACAATCATCTACTTTATTCCATCAAGCATCTCAAATATTCTTGGTTGGATGTAGAAACAAAATATACAAAAAAAAAGAGAGAAAAAAACACCAAGTGAATCTATAATTGTTTTTATAAAGCCTTTTGTACGATTTACTTTTGTTTTGTTGTTTTAGTTGTTTCATGTTTTTGTGGTGGTTACTTGTTAAAAGCAGAAGCTTAAGTAGCAGCAGCATCCAAAACCAGTTTATTATTGTTTTGTTCTTTATGAAAACTCTGCAGCCTCAGAATGAAACAACAAAAAACTCAAATAAAGATGAGGAGTTGTGCTTTAAATGATTGTACTGACTGCTTGGTGTTGATGATGTTTTTGTTTATGTGGCTTAAATGTAGGATAAATCTGCACATTTATCACATCAGAAACTGAAAAATAACAACAACAACAATGTAGAAAATATCCACACATCACTTATGTTTTGCCGCATAACAAGGCGTGTTTCTTCTTGACTATGTTTTTGCTACCGTCCACAACACCAACCACATTCTCATACACTCTTGGCATTTTACTGCTGCAAGTATTTAAAAACGCACCAACATATGATCAGCATCTTTTTGTTTGAAATTGTATAAAAAAAAAAAATGCCATAAAAGCCATCTTTAACAAAAGAAGAACAAATATAGATCTAGAACAGGAAGTAAAACAGAAATGACAATAATAAAACAAAAAATAACCAATCGTTTGAAATTTAATAAAGTTGTGATTAATATACATATGTTCATAGTTCATACTACATGTAGTGTAGTATACAAATGATAAGATGAATAATTTTTTTTTTTTTTTTTTTTTTACAGTTTAAAACTTGAGTGCGAAAAATTGGCAAATGAGAAAACTGAAATGCAACGTCATTATGTCATGGTATGTTTCTCACAAGATTTAATTGAAACAATCTTAATAAAGTTTTATTTTTTTTATGTTTCCCTCTGTACTTGCAGTATTATGAAATGTCATATGGTCTAAATGTTGAAATGCACAAACAGGTTTGTAATATTGTTTTAATTGATATTTTTATTTTAAAATTTATGCATATCTATGATTTGATTATTTTTCTAGACGGAAATTGCCAAACGTTTGAATACTTTAATCAATCAATTGCTGCCCTTTCTACAAGCTGATCATCAACAACAGGTCCTCCAAGCTGTGGAGCGTGCGAAACAAGTTACAATGCAGGATTTAAATCTTATAATAGGGGTAAGTTTAAAAAATATAGCTGTTATTGGGAGACTTGGAATTGATTCAAAACATTAAGTTATTTTAATTTTGATTTGAAAAATTTCTCAAAATTATAAAAAAACGATGTGAATCGCAAATGTTTCCACAGAAAAATCAAACAAAGAGTTGATCCTAAGTTTGGAGACAATTCTTTCATAAAAATTGGTTTGACAGCAGACATTTATATTTTATTTGTTTTAAAATTAAGAGTAAATATTAATTTAACAATTATTTCTTGTAACATTATATAAATTTGTATATGACACTGGTTGCACCTTTAACAATATTGTATGTAGCAGCAACATCAGCAAGGAATGCAACAACTTCTTGTAAGTTTTATTTTAATTTGAATTTGTGTCACTCCTTAGTTTTGTATTTTAGTTTTTTAATATCTCTTAGTTTTTGTCCTTTAAAGGAACACACCATCATCAGCTTTTTAACCAAACACAGTATTATACAGATATATATGTATGTCTATATTTGTGCGTGTATGTGTGTTGTCTGTTCAAGTCCTAAATGCTTAAAAAAAAAACCCATCATACATAAATATTGTAAATTATCATTTTATCTGCTGTCAAATCTTAAAATATATTTTATCAAATTATTTGCTTTTCATATCAACCAGTTTTTTTAGTTTTTACAGTAATATTCTGATATGTGATTAATTAAAATCAATTTATACAGTGTGCATTCATACATATATTTATGCACATATAATGAAATTTATCACATACCAAAAAATTCTGGCAAAAAAGAAAACCATTTGCGACGTGCGTTTTGTAATTTTATATCTTTTCTAATATTATTAGCAACAAATACACGTTCAGCAGGTACCAGGAGGACCTCCACAGCCTATGGGTGCTTTGGGACCACTTGGGGGTCCTTTTGGTGCATTGGGAGCTTCAATGGGTTTGCCACACGGTCCTCAGGGTTTGCTTAAAGCACCACCTGAACATCATCGACCTGACATTAAGCCAGCAGGTCTTGACGGACCTGCCAGTGCCGAGGAAAGATTGGTAAGTATGGAAATTCTTCTGAACTATTTCAGGTTATTAAGAAATCGTATTTTGTTTCATTTCGATTTTTAGCGCAATTCAGTTTCTCCAGCTGATCGTGAAAAATATCGTACACGTTCACCCTTGGATATTGAGAATGATTCCAAACGTCCCAAGCAAGAGAAGCTGGTATGTAGTTATTATAATTTAGTCCATTCTAAATTAATTGTAAAACACTATTCGTTTAAGTATTGTTTGAGAGTGTAGATTTTTTGTATCTAAAGTATCAAACAAGTAATAAAAAGCTCAACTCACCACTTCAAAACGAATTCAAATATAACAAATAAATCAATTCAGGAAACGGGGTTTTGCTTACATGCTCACTAACTCTCTCTCTCTCTCTCTTCTATTACTCGCTCGCTCGCAAATTACTTTAATGTATGGTATTGTTTTGGTAGTACTATGTAGATTAGAAAGTGACTTTACTAGGAGAGCGACCTTAGAATTTCTTCCTTTCTTATTGGCTTTCCTCATTTTCATTATATAGTTGTAGATAAACCTCTCCCTTTTTACGACTGTCGCTCTCCCACTTCCATCAAGCACGTTTAAAAAATGTTATGTTATAAGTTGTGATATTTTTGTTTTTTTGTTTTTTTGTTTTTGGAAATTAAGAAGTGATTAAGTGTACGTTCGCTTGTTAACACATTATATTTTATTTTTCAAAATTTTTGCAGGAGGATGAAGGAGAGAAAAGCGATCAAGATTTAGTCGTAGATGTTGCAAATGAAATGGTGAGTTGAGTTTCATTGTCAAACGTCTCTATTAATGATTAAAAGTAAAAACTTTGTTGCAAAATGTTAAGTCGAGTAACGTTTGAATTGAGTACATTTTATGTATATGTTTGACAGTATACTTGTATGGAAGATGTGTGACCATGATTATATTTATTTGTGTGAAACTTTTCTTATTTAAAGGAATCACATTCACCACGGCCCAATGGAGAACACATGTCTATGGAAGGACGCGATCGAGAGAGTTTAAATGGAGATCGTTTGGATAAACCGGGTAGTAGTGGTGTTAAGCCACCAACAGATAGACCACCATCACGTTCAGGCTCTAGTTCATCACGATCCACACCCAGCCTTAAAACAAAAGATGTAAGTTTTTGTTTGTTTTGATTTTGTTTTGCACACATTTTTTTAATTTGATTTGCTTAGATGGATAAACCTGGAACTCCAGGTGCCAAAGCTCGCACTCCCACTCCTAACGCAGCCCCTCCAGCTCAGGGCGTTAATCCAAAACAGATGATGCCACAAGGTGGTCCACCACCGGCTGGATATCCAGCTTCACCGTATCAGCGTCCTGCTGATCCTTACCAGAGACCACCCTCCGATCCGGCTTATGGTAGACCTCCACCGCTACCTTATGATCCACACGCGCATGTTAGAACCAATGGCATTCCACATCCGACTGCGCTTACAGGTGGAAAGCCGTAAGTTTGTGTAAATCTAAGGCGATCGAATTTACTGCATTTAACACTTTTATTCTCTCTTGCAGCGCTTATTCCTTCCACATGAATGGCGAGGGTAGCTTACAACCCGTTCCCTTTCCTCCAGATGCTCTGGTAGGCGTTGGCATACCTAGACATGCCCGTCAAATCAACACCTTGTCACACGGCGAAGTTGTTTGTGCAGTCACTATTTCGAATCCCACAAAATATGTTTATACTGGTGGCAAGGGTTGCGTTAAAGTGTGGGACATTTCACAGCCGGGCAATAAAAGTCCCATCAGCCAACTGGACTGTCTGCAACGCGACAACTATATTCGTTCAGTGAAATTGCTACCAGATGGCCGTACTCTAATTGTAGGAGGGGAAGCGTCAAACCTCTCGATATGGGATTTGGCAAGTCCTACACCTCGTATAAAAGCTGAGTTGACTTCATCGGCACCCGCATGTTATGCCTTGGCTATAAGTCCTGACTCGAAAGTATGCTTTTCATGCTGCAGTGATGGTAACATTGCCGTCTGGGACCTGCACAACGAAATACTGGTGCGTCAATTTCAAGGTCACACAGACGGTGCTTCTTGCATCGACATAAGTCCGGATGGCTCACGTTTATGGACCGGCGGTCTCGACAACACAGTGCGTTCTTGGGATTTAAGAGAGGGTCGCCAACTGCAGCAACACGATTTCAGCTCACAAATATTCTCATTAGGATATTGTCCAACAGGTAATTAAGGACTTAAAAAAAAACCAACCTGAACGGTCTTTATTATTTTTTTTCTCTTGTCTGTCTGTTTTAGGCGACTGGTTAGCTGTAGGCATGGAAAATTCCCATGTCGAAGTATTACATGCTTCTAAACCTGATAAATACCAATTGCACTTGCATGAAAGCTGTGTGTTATCATTGCGTTTTGCCACTTGTGGTAAATGGTTTGTCTCCACTGGCAAAGATAATTTACTCAATGCTTGGCGAACACCCTATGGCGCAAGCATATTCCAAGTAAATATTGATCTATCAAATATTGAAAAAAAAAAAAATATTTTTCTGTCATTTTTAATTTTTTTCTTAGTCCAAGGAAACATCATCTGTACTTAGCTGCGACATATCAACTGACGACAAGTACATTGTGACGGGTTCCGGAGATAAAAAAGCCACAGTATATGAAGTTATCTATTAATGGCTTTTCGTATAGGCACACACACACATATAGTTTTCATATAAAATATAAACAAAAATCATGGTGGTTTTCGACATAAAATTGCTTGTTTTGTATTCCTCCACATGCTTTGTCGAATTAAAAAGTATGTTGATTGTTAATTTGGAAAACTTTAAGAAACAAACATTCATAACCACGACAGCTATAGCACTATAAATCATGGGAATATAAAATTAAAGAAAAGGCATTAACCAAAACGTGAAGAAAACTTTTTTATTACAAAAAGTCCATACAAACACCCTCATTTATATAAAAAAAAAAACGCGAAAGTATAAGCATCAGCATAACAACAACAAAACAACATCTTGATTATAAATATATAAAAATTATTTCTTAGATTTAAGAATAAAATAAGTCTCTAAAATAAACACAGTAATCTTTGAAGAATAAGTGAAGAATAACTAAATTCAATGTGAAAAGCACACATAAAAATCATCCCAAAATCAGCATCCTGTATAATTTAAAGAACGGAGGAGAGTAACGTGAATAAAGTAAAGTAATTTTAAATATAAAAACTTGAGTTAGAGTTTAAACTAATTTTTAAATAATTTTTAATAATTGAGCAAATTTGTTCAAACAATAAAGCTAACCTAAATTTTTGTGAGTTATTGTTTGCTTTTCTCTAAAAACAAAAGTTTTCTTAATTATTTTCATTGCAGTTGGATTTGTTATTTTTATTTTTCTTTTCATTTTTTTTTTTTTTATTACTTTGTAACTTAATTGTAAAACATAAAAAATAAAAGTTAAAAACAAAATTACTTACATATAAAAACAAAACACAAATATTTTAAATTTTAATTCTTAATAAACGAATAAATTTATAAAATAATGCAACAAAAAACAAACACCCACACACAATTTAAGCATAATGCTCTAAAAATTAAGTCTTAATAATATAAAACGAAAATAATAATTTATAAATAAAAAGTAAAAAATAAATATAAATTAAGTTGTGTAAAAGTGAAAAAAAAAATAAGTTAAAATTTCATTTCATACATAGGGTAAAAAAAATATTATATGATGAATATATTTCATCAAAATCAACATATATACAAATACAAACACATATTATGACTTCACACAGATCATTCGCACTTTCACTTTCCTTTAAATCCTCTCCGAATACCACTCCTTTGTTTCCAGTTCCTTTCCCAAAAGAACATAAACTAAATTCATAAATTTTTAGCCGTTAATTTATATTAGACTATTATATATATATAATCTTATATATATATCCATACATATATATATATGACAAATTATATATATTTATAAAATAACTTTTATTTAAAATAAGAGCAATTTTTTTTTTGAAAAAAAAAAATAAAAGTTCATTAGCATAATAAATACACTAATTAAAACAAGAATTTGTCTATATTTCTAGGTTTGCTTTTAGCACATCTACCCCCTCCCACCCCAACAACTATTCACTTCTACATTCACTGTTTCATATATAATATATATATATATATATATATATATATATATATATATATTTTTTTTTTTTTACTTTATTAATGTATAATAGATATTCGTAAATTTTTTTGCAAAAAAAAAAGAAAGATACTTTAATTTCTTAGATTGTAGATTTTTATTTGATCTTTTTTATTTTTAAAGATTCAGTAGGAAAAATCTCATTTTATAACTGCTTTACAACAAACGAAGAAAAGATAACATTTTGAATTTTTTGAAAATCAATAAAAACAAAAGTAAAAAAATTACTGTGTGAAAAGTAATAAACATTTTAAATTCATGTGGTTATCTATGTACATAATTATATAATAATAATTATAAATATAATATAAAGAAAAACAACAAATCGTAATAATAAATAATTATAAAAGAAAAATTAAATTATAATAATGATGAGATACAAACAAATAAAAACAAAACAAACCCTATGTGTAATCAAATCAAAAATGAATTTATCATTTGCTGAAGTTCAAAAATAGGGTTGACAAAAATATTTGTATTGTTTATCTTTCGGCATCCGATTTCACAATAAAAATTAAGAGTTTCCAAGTTTTAGAAAGTTTAGATTATTTTGTTTCGATTAAATAGCAAAAAATTAAAAACATGAGTTCAATCTAACAGCATAACAACCGACACCCACTACAAATATTTTAGCTATTTCCCCATAAATAATTGACCAAAAACGGATCTTGGTGGATTCTAATGAAGATAAATACCAAGATTTATTGGTTAATAGTTATGAGTGTGTGGTGGACAAATATTTGCCAACGGACAATGAAGTAATTTCAGAAAACAAAGGGATTTTGTGACTTAGCAGAAACGAGCATTGGAATTTGTGTATTTTTTTTTTATTACAATTTTTAATACTTATATTCACAATGTTTTCATAATTAATTATATTTTTGTTCTCGTTCTATACTACATTATCTCTTATAGTTTTATATTACATGCCTGGTATTCATGTCATATTTTTTTTTCACTTGAAATTCCTATAATAGTTGAAAAAATGATTAGTGCATTAAATTTATTATTTCTTTAAAACTTAGAACACCTACTTATACAGTATAAGCAAAATTCGTGTTATGTGAAAAATATAATTTTCATGACTTGAATCAAAAAAAAAATCGATTTTGAATTTTATTTAGTGCAAGTTGCGGTTAAGCTAAAAATTTTGTCTGTCTACTCAAAGCAAAAAAAAAAAAACAAAAGTTACATAGATTTATGATTACACACTTTATTAAATATCAGAAAGTTGAATTAAATATGTACGAAGACTTTAAAATACATCAGTTTGATAAACATTACGTTTTTTGGGAATGGGAGCTTGTTGTTTTTGTATTTGATATAGAACAGTTTGCAAAATGTCAGCATTGCCAGCACATATTTGACGGAATTTAAAAACTGCTACTGGCAGCAATTCTTCTGTTAAAAATTGGTTATTTTTCATTACAAAATTGGGCTAAAGTTAAAATTGAAAAAATATTAATATTATTTTAACAACTGAAATGTGTAGTAACACTTACGTCAACACTTAAACCCGGCGCTGGCTTAATAGCTTGTTGAGCTAGCAGCAAATCTCTTAGCAGTATTTGACAACTTTGCGACAAAGCCTCACTTTTAGCCAAATAACCAGAATTTTGGGTTAATTGCAAAAAATGTCTCGTAAAGTTTACTGTTGACTGTGTTAAATTTATCCAAGTGTCACCTGTAGTATGAGAACGCATGTCAATACCTAAAGTATCCAGTTCAATGAGTAAACGTTTCAGGTTCGATTTTGTTTGTAGATTAAAAGGTTGCCAAATGTCTTCAGTTCTTCCTATTGTTTCCAATAGACGAATGCGTGAATCGTTGATCAATTCATCGAGGTCGGATCGCAATAGTCCATCTAAATGATATGAGAGATCCAAGCCAATATCGGTTAATTTTGCACAAGGTTTACGTACTCCTTCTATGCATTTGGCTATAGCTTCCAAATGACTGCCTTTAGTCAGATAATGTTTCTTTAATTGACTGGCAAAGTATTGAAGTTCAGCATTGCACCAAACTACAAGAGCTAAATGGACAAATTAAACAATCAGGCATTAGTAAGTCTTCACATTAAAGTGCTCCAATGACTTACCACTAACACAGGGTGGTTGTGACTCAAAAGAAGCTAAAAATTCACAAGCAACTTGAGCCAAATCACAAAAAAACAACTCTGATATTTCGGCATTGTTTTTCCTGGCCTCCCGTTGAGCGTTACGCAAAGCAATGGAGCATACTTTTAATAAAGTGCCGCAAGCTTGTCTGGCTTTTCCCATATTAACAAGAATCTGAAGACATCGTCTGGATGATCTTAGAGCCACCTGCAAGTTTCTAGCATGGCATTTCGACAGTTCTTGTAGCAAAACATCCGTTAATTGTTTCTCCAGCTGCTTTACCTTCTGTTCAATTTCCACTGCATTTACAAAACTTTTGTCTTGATTCAAATATTCTTGGCATCTTTTGATTAACGACTCAGCATCCTCGAAATGACGTTGGGCTATAAATGTTTGTATTTCGTCGACGGCTGTATGGATCCATTCAGGTCCGTAGTTTTCTTGCGATTTGGTTACCTGTGCATCAGTGGGACTTAGATCTAACAGTTTTTCATTGGTCGGTGGTTGAGGAGCTGGACCCTTTTTGGCTTTCCTCTGTTGCTGATTCCATCTAATAGCCACTTGCATCTGTTCTATCCACTCAGCCTTACCTGCTGCTGTAATACTTTGGAAAATTTTCGAACCATCTGGTGTTATAATATTGATGCCATTTTTAACACCATCCAGATCCTTGATGTTAATTACCGCTATATTTTTTGGATCGTATTCGGCTACAAATTCAAGTCTCCTGTTGGGGAAACAAACAAAAACAAACGCTGAATATTTTCGTTATATTGCCTTGTTTTTTACATACTTGTCATGTTTGACTTTACACACAATTAGAACGTCATTAAACAAAAAGAAAAACACCCTCTGTATAGGCCGGTAGTCGTTAGTGTCCAATTCCGTTAGAGCACCTTCATTCAAAAATGTCTTTCCCTCAAGGTTACCATTGTAACCTTGTACCATTTCTTTGACAGCGCGGGTTGCATGCATGTTGTCAGCCTCTTGTTGAGCTTGTTCTTCATTTTCCTCAATCTCTGCAGATTTAGGAGTTCCATTTCCTGTCTTATCATCGGTCAAAGAAGCCAAAATATGATGTTGTTCATTGAGCAACAGAGACAGCTGAGTCATTTCGGATTCAAGATCTTTGTTTCGATAACGAAAAATTTTACTTACAACGGAAAGTTAAATTTTACAATAGATATTAATATGAACATACTTGAAATTTCCTTTGCTGTTTCAATAAATTGCATGTAATTAGCATAGACAGACCTCTTCAAAGTGGCCGAAGTTTGGTCACTGTAGCACTGAATTTCTTTTCTTCGCTTCTGAAGATCTGGCCCTCCAACACATTCTTTAACCAAATTCTTAGTATCTGTGAAAGCAAATATCGAATAATCCAAAAACCTATCGCAATTTTATAAGACAACAATAAATAATACGAACATTTCTCCACACTAAAATTGTCATTGTCAAATGCTTTCATTAACTCGCTCATATCTGTTGTAATCAGACTCCGTTTAGTTATTAATATAAATATTTTAGTTTCAAAAAAATGTTAAAAAATAACTTGGATATTTTTATTAGAGGTCGAAAAAAAAGTAATATATGAAATGAAAATACTCCCACTTCAATTTTTTTTTCAATTCTTGTAATTGTTAAAATCTCCTCAAAATTTCAACGTTAAATTTAACAAATAATGGAGCGTGCATCCAATGCAATTAAAATTAATCAAATGAATATTTGGATACGTTAATATGTATTATATTGAATGTTACATATCAATACATTCCTATCGAAAAAATAAATTGACGCGGTATGTCGATTTATACTCAAAAAAAAAAGTAAACAATCGTTATCCGGAAACATAAATAAGTAAATGCTTCTTTGGTAGGCTACATAATATAACTACCCAATTTTGCGAGAAAACTCTGTTCACACAAGTCAATTTTTGTTGCGCAAGAAGAGTGGTATTTGGTACGGAATTGCTTGTACTCGGCAATTCGTTTTGTTTTGCCATTCGTAATTATAAACACGAAGTTAGCTCCAGGTTATTATTTGACATTTCTTTTCATTCTTTGCTTCGCTGTTAAAAATTATTATTATTTAATTTATTTTATTATTTTTTTTATTATTTCATTTATTTTTTGACTTCCATTTTTTCACACAAATAGATTTTTCACTTTGAACCAATAATAAATTCTTTTTACACAAACTAATAAAGTGAACTGTCAAAAATGTAAGAATTTGAAAGCAAAAGAAAACGAAAAGTTGGGGCAATATATTTTTCTGTGTGAACATTAAGGCAACTTTAAAAGAGGATTGAAAAATTTGCGCATCAAAAATTGCCTTGTGTGAACCTAGACTAACCACAGCTGATTTTTGAGAAAACTAATGCTGCCTACACACCAGGCAACGGTTGCTTCAACGTGTTGTAGCAACGTGTTTTCTTTGTTGACTACACACGTGGCAACGAGTGCCGCAACCTCATTACTGTGTGTAGCTGTGGTACAGAAAAGACACAAGCGGAAGAAAAGTATAATTTAATTTTTTATTATATTCTATTTTTAATTCTTCGTATGCTTTTTTTAGATTTTTATTTTTATATTTTTCACAAGTTACGTCCCATAGCTTTCTTAAATTTTTATATTCGTTAACATAATTTTCATTATTCTCCATAGCCATTTTCCTGTTTTCCTGCTTTCCGTTTAACATTACTTCGCACGAACCTTCCTATTCGCTTGTTTTCGACGAACTGAAGAAGTAAATGCTGTAAACAATGATACACACGTGGCAACGGTTGCTTCAACCAAACAAAAATATCAAAACTTTTTGATATTTCTGGCAACGGTTGATACAACACGAAAATCAATGGGTAACGGAGCTACACACCAAGCAACGGTTGATTCAACATGGCTATGTTGAAGCAACCGTTGCCTGGTGTGTAGGCAGCATAACACCAGGTTTGACTTGCCATAATAACTACACTGAAAAATATTTTACGTGTTCGCCATTAACTTATGCAAAATTTTATAGATATGCACAGTTGTTATTGGTTAAAATCAGAGTTCAGTTTATACACTTGGATTACAATTGTAATTGAATTTTAATTGCACGGTAATATAGAAAAATTTCAAGAATTGCGGCTCTAATAGTGCGTTTCTGAGGAAAATCTAGTAGATTTTAGTTGAAATCTATTTGAAAATCTATACCGTTTACATCTAACTTTTTTGACATTTTGTAAGATTTTGTTTCCACAACAATAAACAGCTGATTAAAATAAAACATATAAACTAGAAATACCAAAAATAAACAAAACAGTAAGAAAATGTTAAATTCGAAAAAGGAACAGATTTTATAAATATATTATGCATCAAAAATGAAAAAAGCACAAACTGAAATATAAATTTTTGCCAAAAACTCTGCATTTATTAAATGTATACTTTGAACAGCAAAAACAAATTCATTTTCCACAATTATTATTTAGCAGATTGGAGTGGGCACATGTCAGTATAAAAAGTTATAACTTTTCAATTACTAAATATTTTTTATTATAGATTCGTCACTTTTTTTTTTTGGTAATAATTAATATTTGGTAGTGCCCCAGTTTGACAAGATTTTACACAAATCGAAGAACGAGCTAGATTTTGTTTTGTATGGGAAATATAGTAAAAAGAGCTAGATTTCGCTCGAAATTTCGTATTTACTAGATTTTGCTCAGTTGTAAACGCACTATAAGGGAAGAGTAAACCTGTGGTCGCAATCGCTAACCGCCTAAGTCGACTTTAGACCGATTTGACTTATGTATGCTATCATATTATTCTAAAAAACCTTCATATTTACGTGAAAACCCCATTTCTCTAACGATATTAATAAAAACATACTGTCCTAACTCGTAATGAACTCCATTATTATTATATAAAAAGTTGTTTTTTTCGTAAACATGATTTTCGACTTCGGCGGTTAATGATTGTGACCACAGAAGTAAGATAATATCAAGGACATTGTAACGTATAACAGCAAAGGAGGAAAATAAAACATTATTTTGATTGTTAAAGGGTAACGCAATAATCCCAAATATTAAAAAAAATTAATTATGCGTTATTTATACATATTTCGGTACTTTTTTACATAGCAATTATTTCAAAATTCGAATATCGCTTAAACTTAGTTTTGTTAAGCCAATATTCAAAAGGGATTAGTTTTTTTTTATAGTTATAATTTCATTTGAATACACATAAGTATTGTTTTAGTTCATGATAATTGCACTGTAATATATTTTTATTGGCCAAGGCTGCTTTTATTTTGCTACTTTATTTAATGAAATATTTTAAGCAATTTCATTTAATGCTTATTTACAAATAAAACTATTTTCCAATACAGAATTCTCTAAAAACAACATCTAATATATCATTAGTACTAACATGGCCAGTAATATGTTCAATATCTTTGACAGCGTGTCTTAACTTCTGGGCAGATATAGCCATATCGGAATATATGTCCGGAGAATACTCAGATAAAAACACTTCAATGTGTTCAACACAACGTTCCAATTGAAAACGATAGCGGGTATGAGTTAAACGAGGAGCTTCTGGCAAGGGTATTCCACAACTATAGATCAATATAAATAAACATAGTTAATAACATCAAAGCTGTAATTGATGAACCTCTAATATTCAATAACTTACAGTTCCTTTAATAAACTCTCAAAATTGTTAAGAAAAAATTTTAGATTTAATTTTTTCTTGCAAGAAATAGCTAAAATGTTATTTATTTGTTGGATTTTTGTATATTCATCATTGGTGAGTAGATCAATTTTATTGAGTACAAGTTGAAGTCTTTTATTTGCTAATATATTTGCATTCAAATCCAACTCTTGCAAGTAACTCTTAATGTATATTTCCAAAGTTGTTGTATCAAATATTTTCTTTTGCTTTAATTGATTTGCATCCAACATTAGCAGTATCAAATCTGCTTCTTCGATGAACTGTTTCGCTTTCAGAATACCTTCTTCTTCTATTTTGTCCACTGTGGAACATCGCAAACCAGCTGTATCAGCAAAACGAACTGGATATCCGCCAAAATTGTAAGTTGATTCGATGACATCCCTTGTTGTTCCCGCTATATCGGTGACAATTGAAACATCTCTTTGGCACATGAGATTTAGAAAACTGCTTTTGCCTACATTGGGTGCTCCTACTATTACTGTGCGTATACCATCTCTTAACATTTCTCCCTGTCTGTGATCATCAAGATGACCTTTAATTTCTTGTTGTACTTTATTAAGTTCTTTTGTTAGCTGTACAATAACATCGTCTTCAATATTTTCATCTTCTCCAAAATCTATATAAGCCTCCAGATGGGCTGCACAGCGAATAAGACGTTTTCGCCAATTGTCATAAAGACGCGATAGAGATCCTGTACTTTGTAGGAGGGCCTGCAAATTTTAAGTCGGAACTAAAAAAGATTATAATGTAAAATCAATCTACCTGCTTCCTTTGGGCATCAGTTTCAGCATGTATCAAGTCAGCCAAACCTTCCACTTCGACAAGATCTAACTTATTACCAAAAAATGCTCGTTTAGTAAATTCTCCTGGAGTAGCCGGCCTTAATCCACGTACATACCCCAATGCATCCATCATTGCAGCTATAACAGCCAATGAGCCGTGAACTTGAAATTCACAACAATCTTCGCCAGTGAATGATGCTGGCCCTGGAAACCACAGAACAAGGCCTTTGTCAATCATCTCACTTGTTTTAGGATGATACAAAGCTTTCAAATATGCCAGACGTTGCTTCAACTCATAGTTCTTGCCCAAAATGGCATGGAGCGCCAGACGTGTTTGCGGTCCGGATACGCGAATCACCGAAACGCCACATTTGCCATATGCTGAACTTAAAGCATATATTGTACTTGCACTACTCATATGCCGTTTCCACGAACAACACATTCTTATACCATTTGACGTCATATACATTTTTAAAAACTATATGCAATATAAAATATAAACAAAACGAAAAGTCCAAAAATTTCATCAACTTTTTATTTTGTTTTTATAGTCAACATATGTTGACTGCAGATGCACATTAGTACACAGTTGCAAAAAAGGGGCTAGATTATTGCCCTACTATTTTGGTAGGCCATGGCATTTTAAATACAACCCATTTTCATAGATTATTTTATCGTAGGAAAAAATTCGATGAGCAATTTTATGAAAAATTTCATAATGTTCGGCCATATTACGGTGTCTCGACTAGCTATAATTCATGGCGATGTTCTTGTTCAAGTCAGAGAAAGAAAAAAAAATATATATTTTAAAATGAGTGTAAAGAGAAATTCCCCATAAAAATATAAAAACCTGGAACTTGCTTCTCACCCCCTCTCACCATCAGATTGTATGGTTCTTGAAATTTTTAAGAAATTTACAATATTAATTATTAAATTTGTTAATTTGTTTGTAAAAAAGAGTTTGTTTTCTTCATTCACAATTATAATTGTGTAAAATTGAAAAATGTATTTTGGACATAAACCAAAAAAGTGTTGAATTGTGAATTGGCTAAAGTTGAATAATGAAGCTGCTTACAATTTTCACTCGAATTTCGAGCGCTGGAATCAGTTAGTCTTCATAAATAGTACTACAATGATTAACGAAACAAATAACCAAAAATAGAAAACAAAACATTTTTAAGTGGTAGGTGATGAAATGGAAAACAAAAAACGAAGAGGAAATTCCTGCAGAAAATAAACATTTATACACAACGGAAAATACGAGATATTAAATTACGCAGTTTAAAGATAAGAACTTGAAACGAAATACAGCATAAACGAAAAAAAACTCGAAAATCGAAACTTAGTTCAAGTGAATTAAAAGTAACTACACCACAAAATACCAGGATATCAGCAGATCGTTTGGAGGCTGCGCGTGGCTACCTCTCCAACAAACACTAATCGCCCGGATAATCGGTATATATTTTTCCATCTTCCCTAATGGACAATACAACAAATGCAGCTATGGCCCAGGATTATGAAAGCTTAATACCATCCCGGATGAATTAATTATAAGACAACGAGGACGAAGACGTCCTTTAATGGATTGGACACCTGACTCACCAATGCGCAAACCCTTTCAAAGGACACCGACTAAAATGCCCTTAAGTACAAATATGATATTAAGAAGTTCGCTGCGTAAACGCTTAACCATGGGTAGTACACCACCAAAACCTCTATTGGGAATGTGTTTTAGTGGTGGCATTAGTTCACCTACAATTGTTGTGGCCAGAAACACCAATGATAAATTTAAATTATGTGATAAACACCAATTGTAAATAGTTTTGGGATCTTTAGACAACTTGGAGGGGAAAACTATAAAGGATATCCATTTATTAGGAAATCCATTGGAGTTGTCGTTTGAAAACAAAATAAAAACGACAGTTTGGCATCACTGTTGGCGTTATCGACATGTATCGAAAATATATTGGTATTCTCCATTTTGAAACGAAGATAATAACGACAAAGAAACTATTTTTTCTGTTGTCGCCATTGTTACTATCGAAGTTGAAACAACTACAAAAAATTAAATTAAAAATTAAAATAACGACAGTGCACAAATTTTGAAAATTAGTGTCCGAAATAACTTCTGCCCGATAATTTCTCTTCATCGTTTCAATATATTTCAAAAATGCCAATTTAAGAACGAAGCGACGACGACGTAGAAACTACAATAAAAACGACAACGCCAACGGGAATAATTTGCCTTCAAATGCATAAGTTTAATTTAAGTGTATTAAAAACGCAAGTTTTATTTAAATTTCTTTTAGGAAATAGTGGACTCTTAAAATAACCCCAATTTCGCAACATATATTTGTTAATAGTAGTTTACGGGCTTAATTAAGAAACTTCAGTTCGAATCTAACTCTACGAACGGTTGTGTAAAAAATCAAAGCGCTTAGAGTACAACTATTTAAAATTAAAAACAAGTGTTTATTTTTGTTTTTGCAATTGCCTATTCTTGATCTTATTTGAACTCACGTGGTAGACAATCCAGCTTTAAAACAGGAATAAAAATTTTGCGATGGCCCGAGGGGCCAAATCATCAAAAAGAAAGCTTGTGAATAAGATGACAAAACTTCCTCCGGGTTTTGTTAACCCGAACATGGCGTCAACTTCAAGCAACAGATTTAGCCTGCTTGCTGGCCTCAATGATATGGACGTAACTCCCGTATCAAATATTAACGATGTTAAGGAACACAAACCTCCACCCATTGTTGTAGAAGCTAACGCTTCATTTACAGAAATACAAAAGCTGCTTGGTAAGGATTGCATTTTCAAACGTACTTCAATTGGTACCAAAATTTTTGCTCCTAGTAATAAAATGTACGAATGCTACAAGCAAATACTTAAAGAGAATAAGATGGAGTTTCATTCTTATGGCTCCAAAGAAAATAGGTTATACACCACCTTTTTACACGGTTTACCCCGCATAAGCTCTGAGGAAATCTCCAAGGAGCTAAAAAACTACAACCTATCCCCCTCTTCCGTAACTGAAATAACCACCAAATTCAGTTCAAACAATAATGCAGTTTATAAAGTTCAATTTGTTCGTAAAAATTTTAATCCAACTGCTTTAAAAAATGTACGAACAATTTCTAATATTATAATTTCTTGGAAAAAATATAAATCGAAATCCAAGAACAAACCAACTCAATGCTGGAACTGCTTGATGTATGGCCATGGTGGCGAACATTGCCATCGAAGTGCTGCATGTATGATATGTGCAGAACAACATCATACAAGTGTGTGTCCGTTTAACACAAATGAAAAAAGGCCAGCTGTTTTTACATGCTTTAATTGCAAAAAACAAGGAAAAGAGAGAACTGATCACTCTGCAAACGATATCAACTCTCCGTTACGTTCTCTCTATTTGGAAACTAGAACAAGAGTTACTTCTAAAAGTCCGAATAAAAGCAGACAACAACAAAATAACTCATTTCAATTTAATGTGGGAGATTTTCCTAACTTAAGAAACAACAACACAAATTGTAACAATAACATCAATAATAACAGCAAAGCTACATATTCTAATCAGCTGAAAACAAACAACGATTTATTTAGCATTGATGAGCTTTTTGATATTTTCACTACAGCTATGGATGATTTGCATAGGGTCACTTCAAAAGTACAACAAATCAAAGTTGTAATGTCAATGGTAAAATACGCCCATGGATTATATTAATATTTTAAACGAATTCAAAATGCTTCACTTGAATGCTAATGGCATTTCAAACTTTTCTAAATTAAAACAATTTGAAATACTAATTGAAAGAGAAAATATTAAAATAGCGTCTTTGAATGAAACATTTTTTTCAGAAAATCATAGACCCTATTTTAAAAATTATTATTTATATAGAAGTGACAGAACAGATGAAAGAGGAGGAGGAGTAGCTCTGTTAATACATAAATCTGTCGCTCATAAAAACCTCTTTATATCAAACACTTCATCAATCGAAAACATCTCAATTGAAGTTATTATAAATAATAGACCTATTGTTGTATCTTCGTTATATTCACCAAGATATACCCATAACTTCTGTGCTGATATCTTGAACCTAACACGTTCCACCAAAGAATACATAGTTTTTGGTGACCTAAATGCCAAACATTGCTCTTGGAATTGCCGTTCAAATAATACTGCAGGAATCGCACTGAACAATCTACAGCAATCAAGCAATTTTTTTATACACTATCCTAATAGTCCAACCCTATTCCCTCATCAACACAATCGCGAAGCATCTACAGTCGATATTATTTTAAGCAATACCGCTTTAAATATAGACGTAAAGACAATGGATTACGAAATACCATCAGACCATCGCCCCATTATGTGTACACTTAAAAGATCAGTGGCCTCGCAGGTGGACCTCTACTATTATGATTATAGTGCAACCAACTGGAACATTTATATGAATTTTTTAGAAAATAAAATCTCGTTAAATTCGGATATATACAATACCAAGTCAGGAAATACAAAAATTTATAAATGTAGTTTTTGAAGCAAGGGATGCGTCTACACCTAAAATAACTCAACAAAATAATTTCACATTACCAGAAAGTACTGTGAAATATATTAAACTAAGACGAAGCTTTAAAAGAAAAAGCCAACGATCTTCAAATATAGCCGAGCAAACTTTTTATAATCAATGTACTAAGTTTCTAAGTAACATGATTGATAAATGTATTAATTCGGAACGCAATAATAAATGGTGTCAATTATTATCCAATTTAAAACCAGGTGATAAATCATTTTGGAGAATAAGCAGGAACTTGCGAGGAAAAGGAAATCATCAAATCTCTCACCTTGAGGTTGGAAATACAAGGATAACATCTGATAAGGACAAGGCTGAAGTCCTGGCAAATACATTTGTCAAAGCAAATAACCTCACTTCGAATTACAACCACTCAGCGGATATACTAATAAATACAACAGTAAATAATTTTGAGAAGGAAAATCCCAGTTCTGAGTCAGCAATTTATACATCTCTAGAAGAAGTAATGAATATTGTCTCATCAATAAAACCCTCAAAATCTCCTGGTTTTGACAATGTTCCCAACCTGCTCTTAAAGAAACTACCACTCAAAGCTCTAAAATTACTGGTTATAATATTTAACAGCTGCATCAAACTCAACTATTTCCCAAATCATTTCAAAAATGCTAAGGTTATAGCTGTCAATAAACCTAATAAGCCAAAAAATTACCCAAATAGCTATAGACCTATTAGTTTATTAAGTAACTTAGGTAAAATATTTGAAAAAATACTACATTCTCGTCTTAGTGAATTTGTAACGACCAATTCAATTGTTGCTAAAGAACAATTTGGATTTAATAAAGGGCATAGCACTACTCACCAAATAAACAGAATTAAAAATCAAATAATCAGCAATAAAAACAATAAACGTTCAACGGGTCTAATATTGTTGGATATCGAAAAAGCGTTTGACACCGTTTGGCATAATGGCCTAGTATTTAAACTTCTTGATGCAAATATACCAAAATATTTATGCAAACTTATTTCAGATTTCATTCACGGCAGAAGCTTTAAAGTTGCGATTAATAATGAAACATCGTCTCCAAAAACCATTACCACAGGGTTACCTCAAGGATCAGTCTTGTCGCCATTGCTTTACTCGATATATACATCCGATTTCAAAGTTCCGAAATATATGAAAGTTGCTTACTACGCAGATGATACTGCGTTAATTTCTTCAAACAAACTTACAAGTGCACTCCTGAAGAAAATGGAAAAGGGACTTGTTAATTGCAGTAAATATTTTCACAAATGGAAAATTAAAATAAATCCAAACAAGACCCAAGCAATTATTTTTCCGTTCAACAAATCTCCCAAAAGACTGCCAAGACTTCATCTTCATATTGGAAATAATACCATAAATGTACTTAATCATGTCAAATATCTCGGAGTTGTCTTGGACAAAAAGCTTACTTTTAAACAACATATTATGGCTACGTGTCAAAAAGCTATAAAATCATTTAAAGCATTATGGCCACTACTAAATAGAAGGTCATTTCTAAACCCCAAAAACAAAAATCTACTCTTCAAAAGTGTTATAAGGCCGATATTAACATACGCGTGTCCTATTTGGAGTGACGCTGCCAACTGCCACCTAAAACGCTTACAAATTATACAAAACAAATGTCTTAAAATGATAAATAAAAAGCCCTGGAGGTATCCTACAAATCTTCTTCATGAAGAAACAGGTTATGAAAAAATTATCGATTTCATAACAAGGATTAACAATAATTACTTTGCCAAAATTGAAAATTCCTCTTACCCACTGATAAGAGAATGTAGAGAAATAACGTAAAATTAAAAAGAAATCACCAAATTGAAAATTATATGCTTATAGAGGTCTATTATTTCTAATGAACCTTCTATAAGCATATAAATATTTTCAGATAGTATTTGAATTTATTAAATCATATAAAGGTTTTTTTCCTCCCATTTTCCTTTAAAAATCATTAAAAAATAAAATAAAAACTATTTAATGTCGTTAGATCCTATATATTATTTGTTGCAATATCTTTATGTAAAGATAAGATCTCATATGTAAATATCAAATTTGTTAAAATATGTAAATAAAGGAAGAATATATAATTGAAATTGAAAAAAATTAAGAAACTTTTGAGTTTAGTTTTTTTATAATGTACGAAGTTATATAATTTCGTTTTGTTATTTTTATTAAACAATAAAAATATCATAACGTATAAAATACACATTCGTTGTGCCAGTCGTTCTCATTTCAGTCTCATCAAAAACTTTTCAAAGGTGAATTGAAAATAACGGAGTTGATGGGTTGCAAAGAAATTTTGTTTGGATAAGCCTAAATAGCAAAACTCTGCTCTTGGAAAAGAAGTGTTTTTATATATAAAATACATACAATTTTGTTTATTATCTTAAATTAGAGATTCAAAACATTTCAAAATAATCTGTAGGATAGTATGGAAGTGAGGGAACATGAATTTGAATAAATATTAAATTATAGAAATATATATTTTTCATCAATGTTTAGAAGCCATTCGACGTCTCATTTCGCACCATACTTCACACATCATAGGAGTATTCAAACATTTACATTCAATAGGATGTGGTGGATCGAGATTTGTACGCAGACACTCTGAATAGCTTGGATATGGGGTGCACTCCTTTACGCAATGGCTAGGCGAACGTTCCCTTTTGCATTTTGGTGGTTGTCGAACACCACGACAACCAGGCAGCATCAATCTTGGACATTTTTTGCTTTTGTTGTCCATACAAATTTTGGAACCAGCAGGCGGACATGCTGTCTTTGGTTTTTGTTTACGTGACCTTCTTTCTAGGGGCGGAAATTTCAGATCTTCGCTGCTGCATATCTTTTTTGGTTTTATTTGCAATTTGGGGCAAGACACCCAAGTTTGTTGATAATTACGTTTAAGTTTATCGCTGGTTTTATAATACAGTTCATCAAATCGTGGGTAGTAATCAGGACAAGGATCTTTACAACACTCTGGATCCTCCCACATAGAATTTGTTTTTGGAATCTCTTCTTTCGCTTCCAATCGACGTAATTTCGAAGGACAAGGTTCTTGTTTTCCCAGCGTTTCCTTTGAGCACTTGGGATCATCATAGGGTGCGCATTTCCTGCCCGTCGCAAAATGTCTAAGAGCCGAAGATCGCCATAAAGATATATAATGTGAAAGACGTGCGGGCGTCGCCAATATACCGGTTAAAGGGAATGACATTTTTATAATTTTATTTATTAATTTTGAATTTTATTTATTTTTTTTGCTTTTGAACCGAAATATAGTTAAATTTTGAATAATTCTTTTGAAAATTTAAAAAAATATTAACGAATTTTAGGTGTAAGGTTTCTAAGATACGTTTTTTTTTTTTTGTTAAATCATATAACAAGTAGAAGTATAAGTTTTCAATTAAGATTTTCTTTAAAAGCTACAGCTATGAATCAGTCACTTAATCGTTCCTAGTTATTTAATGGGTCTGTAGATCCAAAAACATTTGGAACAAGTCTACTTAAGGGGGCGTTACCCCGATTTTTTGATTTTTGGGGAAATTTACCCATTACAAACTTATTTTATACTATTATGATATGATATATATATGTATATGTATATATATATATATATATCTCAAATCCGATAAAAAAATAAGGTATTGAGAAATTAATGAAAAAATTTTGCTAGAATCACAATAAAATGTCTTATAAGCGCTGAAAGTTTGGAGCCAAATAACACTTTAATATAAGTATGTATAAGTATCTATTGAAATTGTTGCAATCATTAAGGTCTCTGCTGGTAAAATTGTTCTACAACGTGCAATACACGTTTTGCAACCTTTCAGAAATAAGTGCCGGAAAAAAATTTCATCAATACAGCAACACTTAATACACAAACAGTACTGGGAACTGGGTTCATATCACCTGCGCCAATAATTCTTATCCGGATTGATTGAAATTGAGGAAACAATGACTGTTCGCAAAATTAAAAATGAAAATAATCTCACTTTTTGGAAGTGAATGTGTGCCAAAAATGTTTTAAGTTCACTTTATGTGAATCAGAGCAATTTATTAAACATTAGTGAAGAAAAAACTTGAAGGCAATACTTGCTGCAGAGAAAAAAAAGAAGTAATAAATTTTTTCAACAGTTTTAAAAATAAATTTTAGACAAAAATTAAAATAAATTTTAGACAAATAATTTCTTGGAGTAATCCATATGGCAAAAATTTCGAGTAACGAATAAATCTAATTAACAAAATATATAAACATTTGGTTTTTATTAATAGAAACTAGCAGTAACCCGAAGTGCTTCGCTATACCCATAGTAACGAAATAAAAAACTGGGAATACATTTTGAAGAAAATTATTTTATTTATTTTTGGCAATTTTTGATTTTGTCGATTTTTGTTTTTGCGATTTTAGATTTTGGCGATTTTGGCTATTATTATTTTGATTTTTGATTTTAGGTGTTTTGTTTTTTTTGCGATTTTTGTTATTCGTGATTATCGGTTTTGGCAATTTTTGACTTGGCGATTTTTGCTTTTTTTGTTTTCTGGTTTTTAGTGGTTTTAGTAGTTTTAGCTTTAGTGGTTTTTGGCTTTAGTGATTTTTATTTTTTGTGATTTTGGTTTTTGGCGATTTTTATTATGGTAGTTTCTGTTGTTCGCGATTTTCGGTTTTCCGATTTTGGACATTGACGATTTTGGCGATTTTTGTTTTTTACTTTTTTTAGTTTTGGCGATTTTTGTTATTCGCAATTTTCGGTTTCAGCGATTTTCGATTTTGGCGATTCCGCCCATATTTTCTTTTCACCACTCACATTGGCAATTAATTTTCCTGTTCAAAAGTTTCAAGACTGTCGTTTTCATAGTTCTTCATATTTTTTTTTGTATAGGAAATGCCACGCCCATTGGTTTGATCCCTCTCATTTTTTATCCGACTACTCACATTAATGACTCATGAACTCAGACAAAGTTCCAAGGCTTTTACTGTGTCTAAACCAATTTTTCAAGTGTCGAAAGAAGTATTCAAGTGTCTTGGTTTTCTAAAACGGTGCAAAAATTACTTCACTCCTTCTGATTTCCTACAAATCTATACCACTTACATCCGATGGAAAAAGGAATACAACTCCCATACAAGGGCAGGAGCTTCAAAGTCTAATTAAAAGCTACTTGACCGTGTGCAAAGGAGGACTTCTTGGCTTTTTCGAACTTCGTCGGAATGTGGGTTGTGTTGCACTGCAGTCTATTGTCCAGTTGACCGCACAACGCATTACAGAGAATATTCGTTTATCAGTCGAACTAGCCGTATGTAGAATAAACTTCCCGCACAGGTCTTTCCTGACAGTTACAATCGAATAAAATTTAAGTCATATATCCATGAACACTACTCCCTCTCTCCTCCTTTCCATAACCTGTTTTCATGAGAGCAACACAATGCACTGCATGTGTAGGGGGCATCGCCTGAGTGTTGATCAATAATTAAAAAAAAAAAACACGATAGTTTGGTTGTCCCTACTATTAAATATAAAATCTCCTCCGGGAACAAAATTTATAAACTATATGTTGTGTCCTCAGTCAATAAATGTTTTATCTGGCACTGGCTGGGCATAATAATATAATAATACGTTTTACTTCAAACATTTGAATAATTGTTTAAAGTTCACATTAAATTCAGTGAAGATTCAATAAAACATTTCAGATCTAGTTTGAGTAAAAAGGATTTTTATATAAAAATACTTGCAATAATATTGTGGAGTGTCATTTATGACCATTGATTCATGTTTGATCTTATGTTATGAGATAAAATATCCAAAACTCTATAGGGGCAGGATACAGAAAAACGTTGTTCACAATTAATGCCTCCGTAATTATGATTATAATCATCACTATATGCTGGATGCGGTGAAGGAATCCTGATAGGGATAGACATATGCGAACATAGTTGTATACATGGAAAACTTTATTGAGTGTTAAACTTACATGAGTATCAATCTGATTATATCTTCCATCAGTGACTCTCCATAAGGCTGTAAATGTGTGTTTGTTTCGCACAATGCCCTCCGTATGCATGCCTTCATATTGAAATGGAATAACTTTCCCACTATTTCTAGTTGATCAAATATATTCCTTCGTTCTCGATATCTTTGCAGATGTATCAAATCGTGCATTGTTTTAGTGGTTTGATAAGTCTTTTCTAGCGATCCATAAGGTGGCCGTTTCTCATCGTAGTTGACACTGTTGTGGGTGGCAAAACTTCTCTGATACCGTTTGTCCAAATATGGTTTTTTGTGAAACTGTTTTGCAAGACTATCGAGTTTAAAGGAGTTTTTGATGTGAGGGTTTTCAAGATTCCTGAAATATAAAAACATTTTTAGTTGAGTTACAGTAAGCAAAACTTTGATTACTTGCCTTGTTAATTCGGTTGGGTCATTATCCCAGTGCGATTGATAATAATTCCAGTTATTTGGAGTATCAGTTTCATATAAAGGAAACCTATAGTAACCATAATCATTTAAGCTATCAAATGGCCAATTATTGGGATTATCAGGTAAGCTGTTAGAATAAGTGTAGTTTTCCAAAATAGATTTATCTGTTGCATTAGATTGAACAGCCTCAGAATTATTTAACATTCGGCTTTTCTCTGTGTCCTGCTGATGTTTAATTTTATTTACCAATAAGGTGGGTTGCCAGGCTTCTATTGTATCTGGTAGAGTATTGTACATATCAAATTCCATTGAATATAAAAGACCACGCGGCCGGCCACCTAAAACAGCCTTTGAAAAAGACGGTGTTATAAGCAGACTTGCGTTTTTGGGAAACAAAACAGATCTGGTACGTCGTTTCAAAACTTGAGTATGAAACTTTTTCAACTCAGTAGTGGCTGCATTACAATTGTCATCGGTAGCAGCTACATTCCAAAAGCTAAATTTAATTATTGCTATCAGTAATGATATTCTAATGATCATTTTTGTTTTGCTTTACCATATACGAACTTTTCTTGGAAAATTCTTGAACTAAACTAATGTAGCAGATGTAATATTTTATTTGCATTCATTCGATCTGAATTTAAGTTTAGTTATTTTTTTAATGGATCTGCTAATTGTCAAACCTACATTCATTTCAGAGACATTGTGAATGATAAGACTTGTTAATTGAAACGACGTTTGTTAAAAAAGAAAACTAGTTGTGTCAGCTTTATAGGTTTTAGTCACAGTATTAATAGATACCCTAACCCTGCAAAACTCTCAATACTATGAAATTGTTATGCGGTTTGTAACAAAAATAATTAAAATATACCCTAAATTTAGTGTAAAATCTTTTCATTAACACTAGCAGATTCCAGCGCTCGAAATTCGAGTGCAAATTCTAGGCAAGTTTTTTTTTCAACTTAGCCAATTCACAAACCAACACTTTTTTGGTTTATTATTATTATAAATGAAGAAAACAATCTTACAAACACATTAACAAATTTAATAAACACACACATTGCATGGTATAATTTTATGTATGTGTTAGTAGCAACTTTAAATGCAATTTACTCGAAATAAAGGCAAACATTTTTAAATCTGTAAGTCTGTAAAAATATACGTTTTGTCAAAATCGGGATAAAACGGTAGAATAAAACATCGGTCACAAGAAATGGCCTAGCCTATTAATATTATAGATAACTAGAAATAAAAACAAGTAAGAAAATTATAGTCGGTCTAGACCGACTATACGATACCCTATACCATGCGTTTAGAGACCTTATCTCTCAGGCCCAACTAACTGGATATAGAAAATAAGCATAAACCAAATTTGAGTGGGATTTTTATTAATTTTTTCGGCTGCAGATATAAAAAAGTTCATATCGGATGCTATATGTATATGGGGACTAGGCCCAAAAATGGACCGATCCTGACCATGTTTGGTAAAGTCTCTTGTATTTTGCAAAAATATATACAAACACAATTTGGAAAGAATCAGTGCAATATTTCTGTTTTTTGATAGATTTAAGTGAAGATCGGGAAGCAGCTCTATATGGGGCCTATGACTAAGAGTTCTCATTTTTGGACTACTGATTAATGGATGTAATATATACACACAAACCCAATTTGACTAAGATTTGTATGATAATTTGGATCTTATGGCAATATATGTTGATTTCATGGGGGTCATTTGTATGGGGGCTAGGTCTGAACATGGACCGATTCTCACCAATTTCAATAGCGTTCATCCCATGGCCGATAAAAGATCAAATACCAAATTTCGTCAAAATATATTCATATTTGCGACCTGCAGTTTGATTACAAGCTTTACATGGACACACAGACGGACGGACGGACAGACATCGTTAAATCGAATCAGATAGTGATTCTGATTCGATCGGTATAATTAAAGATGGGTGTAGGTCAAATATTTTTGGTTGTTACAAACAGCAGCACAAAGTCATTATACCCAAACCACATAGTGGTATAGGGTATAACAAGTAAGAAAATTATAGCATAAGCTTAATGAAAGGGTTTTAGGTCCAAATAATTGGATATAGAAAATATTCATAAACCGAATTTGGTGGGGTATTGTTATTAATATTTATCCCGTATCATATCGGATGTTATGGGGACTAGGTGGAAAAATGGATAAATCTTGATCATATGTAAACGTTTCTTTAAAATAAAAATGCGCTACGTCTATTCACTTTCACGGCCAACTATATATTGCCTCATCATTTTTACAATTAGAAGCTTATCAACTAGGACTTATTCTATTGGTATAATATAAATAATAGTCAAAACATAGGTAAAAATAAGATAGATATAGTTACACAGAATAAGCTAGAATATGTATAATAGCAAAAACATAAATAAGAATAGGACAGATAGAGTTTCACAGAACAATCTAGAAAACGAGCAAAATATTGAACCGTTATCCTAGAATTTAAAATAACACAGATACACTGAGAATAAATAAAGTGATCGTAAACAGTAAATAAATAAATTGCTACAATTCGGCCATCCTGACCATGAGATCCCCTGATCTCATATTATTTACATGACATTTCACGTCCTCTAAACCAAGGTCGTATATTGGGTACCGCCCAAACACCTTTATAGGGTGTACGTGACTGCTGGAATCCTTCTACATCCTCAAGCAAGTAACGATCATTTCGTAATACCTTTGATATTCTATATGGACCCTTATATTTCGGTATCAACTTCCGGGATACGCCAGCCGTAGAATCAAAGTTTTTCACCATCACGTAGTCACCGTCCTTATATCGTGTCGGTGGCTTTCTTTTACTGTCAACATAGTTCTCGTTGTATTCTTGTAGTTTTTTCTGTTTTTCGGATGCCTTTTCCCTAATCGCACCATGATCATCTCGAAAAGTATCTGCACTAAATAGACATTCTCTCAATAAATCAACTACCATTCCCTTTTGCCCCTTACCAAATAACATTACACTAGGATGCTCGCCAATCGACCTATGTACCGTATTGTTTAAGGTATATTCCACCTGCTCAAGCACGGTATCCCAAAATATTCCCCTTTCAGGATCCACCAACTTCGCTAACATTGGACCTATCGATCTATTCACTCTTTCGACCTGACCATTAGCTCGAGGTGAACCAGTGGCAATTAAAACATGAACAACATTGTTATCCTTTAAAAAATCTGCAAAATCTTTAGAGGTGAAGCAAGCTCCTCGATCACTTATCACACACCTGGGACGACTATAGGACCTAAAATAATCCTTTAATGCTAACATAGCCTCTTTTGTATTAGTAGTCTTCGTCGGATATAACCTAACAAATTTAGTACAAGCATCAACCACGACCAGAATATGTTTCACCGCTCTACCATTATCCACCGGGCCGTAATGGTCAATGTGTATAACATCGAATGGTGTACTTGACTTAGGTATACTATGCATAAAACCCTCTTCCCTACCATGTTTAGAAGAGTATACAATACAATTTAAGCAGTTCTCTATGTGTCTAGCCGCCTTTGCCCTGATTTTCGGGAACCAGTAACTCTTCAGTATGATTTCCATCATCTTATCAATACCAACATGCCCCATTTCATTGTGATATCTGTATAAAACATGATCCTCCATATCCTCAGGAACATAGAACAATAAACTACCACCATTTGTTTTTCTATACAACACTCCATTTCTCATTTCATACAAACTATGCTCGCTTTTCTGAAGATTGTTTCTTATAACCTCTAACTTATGATCCCTGTTTTGGCAAATTATCAAGTTCTCCTCAAATGTATTCGACTCAACTATCATTATGTTAGTACTCCTACTTAACGCATCAACGTGTTGCATTCGTTTGCCCGACCGATGTTCCAGCTCATATTCATAATTCTGGAGTTCCAGAGCCCACCGCGCAATCCTTGGATTTAGTTCTCTCCTATTCAGCGTCATCGTTAGGGAATTACAATCAGTGATAATTTTAAACTTTCGGCCCTGTAAATATATTCGAAAACGCTTCAATGCATAAATTATTGCTAATGTTTCAAGTTCAAAACTGTGATATTTTGATTCTACGTCCGTCGTCCTTTTTGAAAAATAAAAAATTGGATGGAATTTACCGTCACCTTTCTTCTGCAGCAATACAGCTCCAAAACCAATAGAACTCGCATCACAATGTAGTTCAGTTTCATCACTAGGATCATATAATGCCAATACCGGGGATTCCATCAATTTTCTCCTAAGCAACTCGAAAGCTTTCAATTCGATCTCACCGAACACAAACTTTTTATCCTTTTTGGTCAAATCATATAACGGTTTCGCTATTAGTGAAAAGTCCTTGACAAATCTACGAAAATAAGAGCACAAACCTAAAAAACTCTGTACCGCATGTGGTTTGTCTGGTATAGGAAAATCCCCTATAGCTTGTAATCCCTTCTCGTCAGCTCTAATGCCATTTCCATCAATAGTGTACCCTAAATATTTCACCGATGACAGTAAAAATTCACATTTATCATGCCTTAACTCTAAATTATTCTCCACCAATCGTTCAAAAACCTCTCTTAAAATTCTGAAATGTTCATCAATATTAACCGTCGCAACCATGATGTCATCTAAATAAATTATAATTTTATCCTCCCTCACCATATCAGCAAAAACTTTATTTACAAATCTCTGAAAAACAGATGGTGCATTTTTCAAGCCAAACGGCATTCGCAAAAATTCGAACTGACCTAAAGGCGTCACAAAAGACGTATACTTGACGGATTCCGGGTGAACAAAAACATGAAAAAAACCGTTTTTTAAATCTAATTTCGTAAAGAACTTCTTTCCTGAAAGCCTATCTAATAAATCATCAATCAAAGGAATGGGATAATTATCCTTCACAGTTACCTTGTTTAAAACTCGGTAGTCCACACACATCCTTAAATCTCCTGTTTTCTTTCTTACCAACACGATTGGTGATACAAACTCTGATTCACTTGGTCGTATGTATCCCTTTTTTAAATATTCGTCCAATAGACTTTGTAATTCAATTTTCTCCGCGTACGACAATCTTCTAGGACTGCAATTAAAACATTTCTCATCGTTTAATCTCAATTTTATCTCACTATATACATTTGGTTTAGAGGGGCGCTCAGGTCGTACATAATAATCATTATACAACCTACTTAATTTACTCTTATCAATATATTCAACATTGTCTCCTACAATAAAATCAAAACAATCATTATCCCCAGTATCAATAGACAAAATAACCCTCCCGAAATCTAATTCACTTTCCTTTACATCACCACCCATGTTAGATACTAATTTAAATTCAGCACTCACTAAAAAATTCCTACCCAGTACACACTCATATGCCGTTGATTCGTCCGATACGACCAACATTTCCAAATCAACAGCCCTATTATTAACTTTCACGAAACACTTAAATTTACCATAAACGTTTAATTTAGATTTATTTATCCCAAAAAATTCAATATCAGAACATAGAAGATTATTTAAATTCAATACTTTCACAATACTTGACCTCTTCACAAAACTGGCCGCACTACCCGAATCGATTAGGCATTCTAAAGAAAAATTATAATCAAAACTAAAATTTAAAGAAAACTTAAAATACCTTACATATTCGTTACTATCTACTAGCTGGACTGCTGCCTTCCTTTCTGGACAATCTGCAACGCGATGAGACAAGCTTCCGCATCCATAGCAAGCTCCCATTTGTCGCTTCGGCTTCTGACATTCAGCTGCGAAGTGTCCGAACGAATTGCAGTTATAGCATCTGAATTTGATTCCTTCATTTAGCTGGTCACCTTTTTTCTGTTGAAATTGTCTCGGCTGTTTCAACTGAATTTTTGAAAATGCCTGCAATAGCTGCGTTTTATGGGAATAGCACTGCAAACAAGCCTGAACTCTCAATTGGCTGTCAGGAATACCTTCAATAATCTGATCGATAAGTTCTTCATCGTCAATGCCAATTTTACTAGATAGCATTATTTTTTCGTTGTAGTAATCTACAAATGATTCGTCATATTTCCATTTACGGGCCTCAAAACTCCGACGCATTACCAGTTTATTTTCCTTTGTACCAAAGGCTTCTGTCATTTCGTTCAAAATTTTTTCCGTACTTTCGTAGACGAAATTTGGTTTTGAGTGTAACCACACCTGGGCCTTTCCCTTCAACTTACACATTAGTAGAGCCTTTATTGTATTTTCGCCAACGTTGTACACACTATTAATATTCTTAAATTGGTTTATCCATATATCAGGAAATAATCCACCATCGTAGTCAGGAATCATATCTTTCAGAGTACCAAAAGACACACTTAATTTGTTGGTAGAATCCAAGCACAATTTCTCTACTTCACTCGAAACATTTTCAGTTACTACCTCGCTATCATTTTCTATTTCACTAACTGCCGCCTTCTCAACCGTTTCATCTTGACGCTTCTTTTCATTTTCTGCTATCATTTTCAGTAAATCATTCTCCTTACGAAGCAACTCTCTTTCACGTTTTATTAGCTCCAACTCCTTTTTCAATAATTCATTTAAGAATTCATTTCCACCTTTAGTATGATCTCTACTACGTTGTTGGGGGACGGCACACTCATTATGTTGTTGTAATACACTATCATTTTGCTGTTGTACTTCACTATCGTTTCGATGTTGTACTGCACTATCATTTTCCTCTTGAACTACACAATCATTATCAACACTTTCATTATCCACACTCATTATATCTTCAGCATGGTCACCCTTATCAATTACTGGACATTCCCCTCTTTCATTTGCTGACAATTCATTTAATCTGATTAAAAGTGTATTTTTTGTTCCCGTTGATGGTAAGCCAAGATGCTGCAACCAAAAACGTAACTGCGCAGCCGTATATTTTGTACCACAAGCACCATCCATTATGAACAATTACCTCTTAAGATTTCTTCCTTTTATTTTCTTTTCTCCTATTCTTAGAAATTAATTGTTTTTTTTTTTTGCTTTAAAAAAAAAATTGTTCTCTCTTGTCGAAATCATTCACTTTAAATTGTTTATAAAATTGTCTTTTTTTTCGCAAAAGTTTAAAAGTAATATTACACGATTATAAAAAAAAATTAAATTTTTCTTCGAATCCCACTTCTGAGATTGTAAACGTTTCTTTAAAATAAAAATGCGCTACGTCTATTCACTTTCACGGCCAACTATATATTGCCTCATCATTTTTACAATTAGAAGCTTATCAACTAGGACTTATTCTATTGGTATAATATAAATAATAGTCAAAACATAGGTAAAAATAAGATAGATATAGTTACACAGAATAAGCTAGAATATGTATAATAGCAAAAACATAAATAAGAATAGGACAGATAGAGTTTCACAGAACAATCTAGAAAACGAGCAAAATATTGAACCGTTATCCTAGAATTTAAAATAACACAGATACACTGAGAATAAATAAAGTGATCGTAAACAGTAAATAAATAAATTGCTACACATATTTAGTAAAAATACTTATTTTTGAAGAAAAATCTAAAGATCGGGAAGCAGCTATATATGTGTGCGGACAATGACTACGAATGGTCCTGCAGGGTTTATATTAGGACTATTGATTTATGGATGTAATAACACATACTGAAACAATATCTTACCGATAATCTGGTAATCTGCATCTTACGGCAAATTAAGACGATATCGTAGGGGTCATTAGCGATCAATAGCGATCGTCTCATGTGCAACAAAGTTTATTTACACTATATATTCATATTTATACCTTGTAGTTTGATTACGGGCCTTATATAGATACACAGGCGGACAGGCAGACAGACGGGCTGACGAAGTCGCTAAATCGACTGAGATCGGTATAATAAAAGATGGGCTTAGGTCAAATTTTTTTTTTGGTAGTTACAAACATCAGCACAAACTCAATATGGTATGTTGAGTGAAAACATTTATTTGTGTTACTTTATAAGCGTTTGGTGAAAATGGTATGGTATATAAATACATACCTACAACGATTTGTGATATTAAGCCTGCATTGTATTAAATACCGTTAAAAATGGTTATGTTATAATTGATTATATTGTTTTTACGAAGGGCGGCCATAAGGTATTTATAAAGGCAAATATTAAAGGCAATTTAAATGATAATTCATAATTGAAATGTATTAAGAAAAAAAATAAATGAAATATTTGCAAGAATACTTGTTAGAAATTAACAGGGTGATCACATAGATCTGGTATAACGTTGAAGCCAGATATCTACAAAATAACATTTACCAAATGTTTTATCACAATTCGCTCCATTCAAACCGGCCTCTCGAGCATTCATATAACGTTCGTCCACATTGTAGTAGAAAGGCCTTTAATATAAAACAAGCCAATAATTCACTTAAAACAACAATATCTGCATCATTAACTCACGTGAAAATCGCATTTATTATCCTATGGAAAATATTTCTACCATTATCTTCTACACTTTCATTTTCAGTCTCAGTTACAGTATCAAAATCAGCATCAGTTTCATTTTCATCTTTGTATTGGTCTTTGCCTTGTGCTGCCCTCTCAGTTTCATGTAAATCTTCGCTAAAAGCAGCACGTGCCACTTCACAAATGACCTTTAATAAGCATTCGTTACCAAAATTACCAGAGCTGCAGGCATTCCAAGCCAATGTTTGCACAAAATTAATTTTCCAAATAAATAAGACGGGAACATTTGATTATTATTTATATACATACATATATGTATACATAATTATGTACACACTCATAAATTGGTGTATTCATTATGTCATTTTCAATGTCAATTGTTTTTGTTTTTAAATGAAACCTGGTTGTAATATTGTGGCATTTACATATACTCATACATAAAACAATTCACATTTACGAGTAAAATGAAATTACCAACATTTTGGAATGAATTTATATGTATGTATGTATGTATGTATGTAGATATAAGTAGAATAGATAAAGTAACTGACTGAAGATTTACCGTTTCAAAATAGTTTCCATAAATTTATAGATTGAAGCACGACTGTTATCATAATGCATCAGCAGATCCGCGGTACGTTGCTTGCGTGCCACAAATGTAGTTGTGTTGTAAAAGCTCCACCAGTACAATGGTATGGGCGGTGGGACATACTGTAGTTGTATATTATAAAATTGATTCAATGATCGTTTTTTATCCGGCAATATTATAGGAAATGTTGTACCTAAAACTAACTAAGCAAAAAGAGCATTACCGATACTGAGCTATGTTTGTGTTTTTGTTTCTCTTCAATTTATTGAATATGAAGCAAATTACCTACTTTTACAACGCCTGCACCATTAAATATTACAAAGCGTTTAATTCTTTTGCGACTAATTGCTTCGGCTTTCATAAATGTTAAGTTTTTGGCAATAGTTTCGGTTGGATGCGATAACGATTGATTTAAATACGTGCAGTTATAATCTTTGATAAAATTGTGACAGCAATAGACTGATAAGTGTAGAAATAATGCTGTCACAAACATTTGCTTAAATATCATTTTCAGGTGAAATCAATTTCAAAACTTCAATTGATCTTTCTAAATATTTTTTATTTTGTGCCACGGATGTGGTTGCTTATATTTAAGACCATGTGTATGGTAAAAACACTAAAGTAATATTGCGTGCAGTTAATACGTTGACACTTGGATTTTATGTTGTAAATTACATACGAGTATTTATTTAAGTTTGAATAATTTAACCTCTTTTTTTTTTTTGCTAAATTGTCGCCAGTGCATATGCACTGTTATGCGCAACAGCTTCATTATCATCTTCAATGTAAACAAATATATATTACAAACAAAAGCTGTTATTTCAACGAAGTGGTCCGTTATTACATCGTCTTAGTTAATTATACCCTATTTCTACTACCCTGTGGTCATGGTATAATCAGTTTGTGGTGATGTTTGGAACTACAAAAAATATCTGACCCAGACTCACCTTTTATTATATCGATTTAACAATGTCTGGCCGTTCATCCGTCTGTGTGTCGTGTGTCGACCTACAGGTCGCAATGTGAATATGTTTGATGAAATTTTGAATATAAGCTTTTGTCGGACATAAAATGAATGCCATATAAATTACCCCTAAGAGCTTAACTTACCCAGTCTAGAAGAAAGAAAAAAATATGTACGGCCATTCTTATGCCGTTTTCTTTTCTGACAAAAAATGTCGCCCTTTTTTTGCCCTTTTTTCGAAAAGTGTATTTTTTTATATATTCTGAATTAAGAGCAACCTTATCTTATGTATCAATCGAAAGGTCTCAAAGTCGAGCCCTCATAAATCACAAAAAATTCGAGCCATTGACTTCTTTCAGGTCATAGTGGGAGAATATTTCCCCATTGTTCCCCTTTTTTGAATATTTTCACCCTATGACTTCCAAGAGGATAATAATCAAATTTTGTATTTATGAACACAGCACTTTGAGACCTTTCGATTGATATATAATACAAGGTTGCTCTTAATTCAGAATATATAAAAAAATACACTTTTCCAAAAGAGGGCAAAAAAAAAAGGGCGACATTTTTTGTCAGAAAAGAAAACGGCATTAGTCATAGCCGCTATTCAAAGCTGCTTCTCGATCTTCATTTAAATCTATTAGAAAACAAATAGTATTCCATAGATTTTTCTCTAATTCCGTCTATAAACATATATATTTACAAAAGTAGGTACCTTTTTTTTAAATATGGCCATGATGATCCATTTTTTTGGACCTAGTCTCCATACGAAGACAGAAGTTCTATGGCCAATAAATTCATAACAATGCCACTCAATATTGGTATATTTTTTTTAAATCTGTATTCGATTAATTGGGCCCAAGAAGTGCTTAAGTTTTATGATCAGGATCAATTTTAGTCATAGTCTCCATATAGATCAGCTTCCCGATATTAACTTATATCTATAATATTAATAGGCTAGGCGATTTCTTGTGACCGATGTTTTGTTCTACCGTTTTATCCCGATATTTATTTTCAGCCGTTTTGCAGATTTACAGATTTTTAATTTTTTTCCTTTATTTTGAGTAAATTGCATTCAAAATTGCTACTAACACATACATAAAATAATACAATGCTATGTGTGTGTTTATTAAATTTGTTAAAGTGTTTGTAATAAAAATGAGTTTATTTTTTGTTTGATTTGTGAATTGGCTATAAATATTAGCATACCTTTAGGGTCTTTAGTTAATGAAAAAATAAAATTTCCTAAAATTTGCACTGGAATTTCGAGGGAGGGAAGCTGCTAGTCTACACAAATATTCTTACTAAATGTGACTTTAATCGGTCAACATATTTAACATATTTTCTCGCATTACAGAGTTATTTAACTTAAGGTTATGTTTACTTTCGTATGTCCATTTATTGACTTCAGCCAGTACGGTTCGACCTAGGACTCCTATCGTATAGTTGGTGTAGACCGACTCACAGCAAAATCTTGCTATTGAAATTTCATTTAAAGTTACATTATTTTAAAGTAATTAATTTTAAAACTAAGAATTAACATTATGTTTGTTTTATAATTTTAAGAAGAATGTTATCATACTTATGTCATGCGCTAGTTGAATATTTGAATATCACTAACAAATTTTAATCCGTAACTTTCATTATGGAGGCTTTGTTACTGGGACAGCCAAACACGAATTATATTTATATTATTTTAAGTTTATGAGTAAATTCATAATTTAAGTTAATGGGTCCATTCATTATGAACTTCATAAATGCTTTAAAATTAATGAACTTAACTGATTGTGACCGATTTGCTAATTACAGTGTGGAACATTTTCGGGGTCATTGTCTGGGTTGTGAGAATTTACTAGTCAGGGTGAAATTGTAGCTAAGGCTTAAAAAAAGTAATTTTTAGTAAGATATCTACATATGTAATAAATAAAATTAAAATACTTATGTATATTTGGTCCAATATTAAAAATATCATATATATACATATTCTACTCTACTAATAAACAATAATTATACGCCCTGAATATGTTATGTTATTCAAAAATCGTTAAAGTGAAATGAGAAAGCATCAACGATTCTTGAGTTATAACTGAAAAAATAAGCAAACAAACATCAAAATAAGAAAAAATAAAAATATTAAAAAGGCAAAATTTGACCTGGCAACGCCAATCCCTTTTACTATATTGGCCTAGCACTTTCATCCTGAATTGGAATTTCTCATGGGCGTGTTCATATTTTCAAAGATTTTAAGACAATAATTCCGTATTTTTGTATCTTGAAAGAAACAATCTTTTGCTTATCACATTTTTTGGACATGAAAGTTAACAAAATTACTTAAATCAAAACAACAAATATACACGAAATCATATTTTTCTGTCTACATATGCTAATTAAATTTATTAAAATATCAAAGCAAAGCTCGCGACAAAAACGTGAGTTTTCATACAAATCGACGAAATTTTTAATTAACAAAAGTCTAAATTAAGGCAGCAAAGATAAAAGTTAATTGATATTTTTATAAGTCTTACAACGGTTCAATTTTGATATTCTTACAGATGATATTTGGAGTGCAAAACATATTCTCATAATTTAAAAAAAATAAATAAAATGTTTACAGTTTTGTTTACGTTCCTGCTAGTTACATTAAACGAACCTTTCACACAGGCATCTTTATTGTTTCCTGCATCATCGGTTCTTCAAGTAAGTAAATAGCTTGTTTTTTTTTTCTAAATAATGTAAAGCAATAGACAAAAATGTTTTTCAATTGTATAAGTATGTTGTATATAATTTCAGATAACTGCAGCAGTAACAGCTCCAATCGAATTACCAGGTCGCAGACTCTTCTGGGACTGGGGTCTTCAAATGAACTACGATTTACCTTCTCAACTGTCACAGTTTTATAGTGCAACCATATGGCCAGATAAATTCGAAGATCGTAAAAGAAGAGCTACAAATGATGCTGCTAATTATACTGCAAGGTATAAATCTGATAAATATCAAAATGAAGATTTAGACGTTAAAAAACATCCCAGTGACTTTACTGCTGGCGAATTGTATCACAGTTTTGAAAATTTACTCGTAAGGTAGGTTTATTTGGAAAAATTTTGATTATCATGATGCATAACAACTTACTAAATTTCAGTTATGGCTTCCATGAAACTTGTATGTTCCGCAGTGTTTGCGAACTGGCTCGACATCCGTTTGCAGACGAACAACGAAATATTTTAACAGAAGTTTTGACATTTGTTATGACGTAAGCTTAGTTAGCATTCTTATCTGGTAATCCGTTAATTCTTTTAATTGTCAATTCAATATTTCATAGACCCTCCATACATGAAGCCTTTTCGGAATCGGAAACATTGTATCGGGAAGTTTACGAAGAAGCCGAACGTAGGGGATTTCTACACCATAACTGTGCTGCATTGTATCACGAATGTAAACAAGACTTGTTAACGGCTATTACCACCATAATATCAAGTGCAGAATACATACAAAACTAACACATAAAGAATGCATGAAAAAACTGGAAATAAAGCCAGACCACTGTCATCTTGTGCGCTAAAAATTATTAGTTATTTTACTTGCTTCGCGTCAACATGTCACAATTAAGACAAATTCTATTACAAATTCTTATTATTTTAATTTTTACGACATTGACGAAAAGTGCTTTATTGTATCCGGCATCTACCGTCTTTCAAGTGGGTGAATTAAAAACCTTAAATGATGTGATTTTTTAAATAAATATTTTTTTTTTTTTTGATTTATATGTTCTGTAGCTTATTAGTTCCGTTTCTCTGCCAATAACGGATTTGGCACCTGAACGTAAAGTATTTTTGGATTGGGGATTCCAAATGAATTATGACATGCCGTTTAATCTTTCATCATTTTATATGGTACCCATATGGGCAGGCAGCCAAAATCGAATGTCCAAAAGGCAAGTAGGGACTGATCTTATAGATAAGCATGACTATACGACAAAAGAACTTTATAATGGCTTTGAAAATATTTTTGAAGGGTAACGTGATCGTATTGTTATCCTGTCATAATTACGTTTGTTTTTTTTTGTTGTTTTTTTCTAGATACGGTTACGATAGATCCTGCTTGAAGCGCTCAATTTGTGAACTAGCGCAACATCATTTCGATGAAAGATATACCAATTTAATAGGAGACATTCTAAAATTTCTGTTAACGTAAATATTTTGTTTGTGTTATTAATGGAATGCAGAGAGAACAGATTTATTGTGACAACGTAAAGATTTATCTGCCAATCGAACCGTTTGGCTTCATAGTTTTGAAAGTGACAATAGAAATCAAATAATTCTGTTGCTGACAATAATATCGGTTGTCAACACAAATATGTTTTTCTGTATGCACTTCGTTAGAATTCAATCTCAATGTGATATAATTTATCTTATAAAAGCAACAATTCCATAATACTAGACCGTTAAAAAAAATGTTTTTACATTAAGCGTTGAAAGACTTTTACCAGTTAAAAATATAAGCGTACTACATTAGTTAGATGATACATTTTGTAAATAATTATATCTGTTTTTTAGATTCAGTAGATGACTCTGGGGTAGAGATATATTTGGTACATATTTAGACAAAAAATATTGTACTCGTAGATGACACATAAGGCTTGACCACATGAACATTTTAACATAGACGAACCTTGGAATGTTTCTTAAATTAACATTATTATTATATTAACATTATTTTTAAAATTAATTGATCTGTAAGAAAATTTTAAGCCTTTTTAGAATACTTGCGATAAGAGGTTTTATAGTACTTTTAGTAACATTTTTGCTGGATACAGACCATTACCGAGTAAAAACTGTGATATTTTTCGCAGTTAACTTTCTGCTTTTCAGCAATCTTTATGGAATAGTTCAATATCTTTCTGTGGGCCTTAGTTCTGGGTAGTTGGGTGGAGTAGCTTCTCTTGGTACGAAATTGACATTATTTTTGATGTGTAAACATCTATTTCTATTTCACAATACAATCGCAAAAACAGCGTATCATGTAACACGTAAGACAAAATTGGTGTAACTTATGATTGTATTGGTGAAAAAGTTATGATATGTTTGAAAATGAAAAATTAAAAATAACAAAGGAGATATAAAAAATGAAAAATAAAAAATTAAAAAAATAAAACATGAAAACTGGAAAATGAAAAATGAAAAACGAATAATTTAAAATGAAAAAAAAAATTAAAAATAGAAAATAAATAATGAAAAATAAAAATTAAAAATGAAAATAAAAAATGAAAAATAAAAAAATAAAAATGAAAAACGAAAAATTTTAAATGAAATATCTTAGATGAAAAATTAAAAATTACAATTGAAAAATAAAAATGAAAAATAAAAATGAAAAAGGAAAAATAAAAATGAAAAATGAAAAATAAACAATAAAAAAGCAAAATAAAAATGAAAAATCAAAAATAAAACATGAAAAATTAAAAATAAAAAAAAAAATGAAAAAAGAAAAACGAAAAATTTAAAATGAAAAATAAAAAATAAGAAATGCAAAATAAAAATAGAAAATAAAAAATAAAAAATAAAAAATAAAAAATGAGAACTTAAAAATGGAAAATAAAAAATAAAAAATTGAAAATAAAAAAAGGAAATTAAAAAATGAAAAATGAAAAAAAAAAAAATGAAAAATAAAAAATGAAAAATAAAAAATTAAAAACGAAAAATGAAAAACGAAAAATTAAAAAATTTAAAATTAAAAAAATTAAAATTAAAAACGAAAAATTAATAATAAAAAATAAAAAATGAAAAATAAAATATAAAAATGAAAAATGAAATATAAAAAATGAAAAATAAAAAATGAAAATAAAAAATGAAAAATAAAAAATTAAAAATTAAAAATATAAACTTAAAAATAAAAAAGGAAAAATAAAAATGAAAAATTGAAAATTAAAAAATAAAAATGGAAAACGAAAAATTTTAAATGAAAAATGAAAAATGAAAAAGGAAAAATAAAAAATGAATAATAAAAAAATAGAAATGAAAAATGAAAAATCAAAAATAAAACATGAAAAATGGAATATGAAAAATGAAAAATAAAAAAATAAAAATGAAAAACGCAAAATTTTAAATAAAAAATTAAAAACAAATAATAAGAAATGAAAAATTAAAAATAAAACAATGAAAAATAGAAATAGAAAATAAAAATGAAAAATAAACAAGTAAGAAAATTATAGTCGGTCTAGACCGACTATACGATACCCTATACCATGCGTTTAGAGACCCTATCTCTCAGGCCCAACTAACTGGATATAGGAAATAAGCATAAATCAAATATGAGTGGGATTTTTATTAATTTTTTTGGCTGCAGATATGAAAAAGTTCATATCGGATGATATATCTACATGGGGACTAGGTCTAAAAATGGACCGATCGTGACCATGTTTGGCAAAGTCTCTTGTATTTTGCAAAAATATATACAAACAAAATTTGAGAAGAATCAGTGCAATATTTTTGTTTTTGATAGATTTAGGTGAAGATCGGGAAGCAGTTCTATATGGGGCCTATGACTAAGAGTTGACCCATAGGGATCATTTTTGGACTACTGATTAATAGATGTAATAAACACATACAAACCCAATTTGACTAAGATTTATATGATAATTTGGATCATATGGCAATTTATGTTGATTTCATAGGGGTCATTTGTATGGGGGCTAGGTCTGAACAATTCAATAGCGTTCATCCTATAGCCGACAAAAGCATATATACTAAATTTCATCAAAATATATTCATATTTGCGACCTGCAGTTTGATTACAAGCTTTACATGGACACACAGACGGACGGACGGGCGGACGGACGGACATCGTTAAATAGAATCAGATATTGATTCTGAGTCGATCGGTATAATAAAAGATGGGTCTAGGTCAAATATTTTTGGTAGTTACAAACAGCAGCACAAAGTCATTATACCTAAACCACATAGTGGCATAGGGTATAAATATGGAAAAAAAACTGAAAAATGAAAAATTAAAAACGAAAAATGAAAAATGAAAAACGAAAAATGAAAAATGAAAAATGAAAAATTAAATATAAAAAATAAAAAATTAAAAATAAAAAAAAAAAATAAAAAATAAAAATTAAAAAATAGAGAATAAAAAATAAAAAATAAAAAATAGAAAATGAAAAATAAAAAATGAAAAATTAAAAACGAAAAATGGAAAACGAAAAATGAAAATTTAAAAAAAAATAAAAAATTAAAAATTAAAAATGAAAAACAAAACATGAAAAATAAAAATGGAAAATGAAAAATAAAAAATTAAAAATTAAAAATGAAATATAAAGAATGAAAAATTTAAAATGAAAAATAAAAATGGAAAATAAAAAATAAAAAATGCAAAATGAAAAATAAAAAATGAAAAATAAAAAATGACAAATTTAAAAATCAAAAATGAAAAATTAAAAATAAAAAATGAAAAATAAATGAAAAATTAAAAATGAAAAACAAAAAATGAAAAAAAAAAATGAAAAATTAAAAATGAAAAATGAAAAATATAAAATAAAATATAAAGAATGAAAAATTTAAAATGAAAAATGAAAAATATAAAATGAAAAATTAAAAAATGAAAAATGAAAAATGAAAAATGAAAAATAAAAAATGAAAAATGAAAAATATAAAATAAAATATAAAGAATGAAAAATTTAAAATGAAAAATGAAAAATATAAAATGAAAAATGAAAAATTAAAAGTGAAAAATAAAAAATAAAAAATGGAAAATGGAAAATAAAAAATAGAAATTAAGAAATGAAAAATTAAGAATAAAAAATGAAAAATAAAAAATTAAAAACGAAAAATGAAATAAGAAAAATTAAAAATGAAAAATGAAAAATAAAAAATGGAAAAGTGAAAAATTAAAAATAAAAAATTAAAAACGAAAAATGAATAATTAATAATAAAAAATTAAAAATGAAAATATAAAATGAAAAATTAAAAATTACAAATAAAAAATAAAAAATGATAAATGATAAATGAAAAATGAAAAATAAAAAATTAAAAACGAAAACGAAAAATGAAACATGATAAAATGAAAAATAAAAATAAAAATAAAAAATAAAAAATAAAAAATTAAAAATTAAAAATGAAAAATTAAACATGAAAAATAAAGAACAAAACATGAAAAATAAAAAATAATAAATGAAAAATGGAAAATGTAAAATAAAAAATAAAAAATGAAAAATTAAGTATAAAGAATGAAAAATTTAAAATGAAAAATGAAAAATAAAAATGAAAAATAAAAAATAAAAATAAAATATGAAAAAAGAAAAATAAAAAATGAAAAACGAAAAATGAAAATTTAATTATGAAAAATTAAAAATGAAAAATATAAAATGAAAAATTAAAAATTACAAATAAAAAATGAAAAATTAAAAATAAAAAATGAAAAGTAAAACATGAAAAATAAAAAATAAAAATGAAAAATGAAACATAAAAAGTGAAAAATAAAAAAATAAATTTTAAATGAAATAAATAAATTTTAAATGAAAAATGAAAAATAAAAAATGAGAAATAAAAAATGAAAAATAAAAAATTGTTAATAAAAATTCAAAAATTAAAAACGAAAACGGAAAAATTAAAAATAAAAGATGAAAAATAAAAAACGTAAAGCGAAAAATTAAAAATGAAAGACAAAAATTAAAAACTAACCGGCTGAAATAATAAATAATAATAAATATTTTTATATAAGCACAGCCCCTGCAGTTATTTGCTCTAAGTGATACATAGATGACGCTTTATATTTGATTTTAAAGAAGTGCCGTAAAAAGTCTTCAATTACTAGATGTTTACACATCTCCTCTGTGATCGGACTCACGTGATTTAATGTTGTGACTGGATGCTGTAAGATCAACCCAAAAATACGTAGGTACCTCATGCTGCTTTACGAATGAAAGTAGTCTCTTTTGGCAAACATTCTTTAATGTAAAAATCGGTTTTAGTCATACCCGTTGTACAACAAATAGCCTGCCAAACTAAATTTTTTTTGGGAACCTTTATTTAAAATAAAATAATTATTAAATATTGATAACATATGAAAAACATTTCCATAATATTTTGACGTTAAAAATGGCAAGGGGAAAACCAGGCATAAGTTACGTGGTAAGAAATATTTTTACAAAAATTGAATTGATAGGTGGCTCCAGATATTTATTATATTATTTTGGTCGGTACGAGATCAAGTATACATATATTTGATAATTTAAGCAAACATAAATTTTGATTTATGTACAACGTAAAATATATAGTAAAATATATAGGGTAATATGATAGCGAGAGTCCTGAAACTTTATAAATTTCCATTAGTCTTTATAGTCGTAGCAACGCACACAGATGTTTGGTTTTTTTTTTTAAATTGAAATGAAATAATTTAAAAAAGATGGAAATTGTCCGTTAAATGAAATTGAAAGCCGAAGGTCTAAGATACGTATTCATCATCATTGGTAGACACTTAACTTTAAAAACAAACATAAATAAACTCAAGTATAATAAAATTTTTAATTTAAAAAAAAAAATTTTGCTAGATTATAATACATAAATTCTACCTATACTCAGTTTTCAAGTAGAAAGAAGTAACAAATTTACACAAAGATAATTTATATCGCAAAGGGAGCGTAAAAAAAAATAATTTTTTTTCGATTATATTATGGTTCTGTTTTAAATTGTAGACCTTCTTTAAATCAAGGATTTTCCGCTGATGAGAAATATTCCGAATATTCCGTCTATACTTTAGCTGAAGACAGAGGATTCTTGGGTCAAGATTGTCAACAATTATATTCGGAATGCAAAGATGGCATTTTAAATACATTAAGCGTAATACATTATAATGAAACTGAATTGTAAATAAATAAATTTGATATTTTTATTAAACATTTCATGTCATTATTTCGGATAGGGAAGTTAACAGATCTCGCTCACAGTCTGGATATATAGTTGAACAGTCTTCTCCTAGAAAACCACTTCTCTCGGCATTTTCGTAGGAATTGCGATACAGATGTTCCGATGAATCAAAACCCTCATGCAAAGATGGACTAGAGGATAAAGCGCAGTCAAAATTTTTATCTAGTTTCTAGTTACATATTAACTTACGTTAGTATAAAGGTTATTATATCGGTTAAAACATTTTGAAAATTTTCATCAAAAGGCTGTTTGGCTAAGTCACATACGCTTCTTAAAAGACAAGTCTCATGATAACCATAGCTGAAATTTAGGATGGATTAAAAATCATTTCGATAAGTATTGGACAGTTTTCTATTCACCTGACCAACAAATCTTCTAAACTTTGATATAATTCTCCAGCGCTAAAATCACTCGGGTGTCTTCCTTGCATTAATGTTATATTATATTTCTCGAGAAATGACCACTTATTAACAGGATCCACTAAATTTGAATTAAGATCACGCTTGCGGTTTTTTGGATTTTGTATCCCCGGCCATATTGGTATGTTATAAAAACTGGATACGTTATATGGTAAATCATAGGACATTTGAAAACACCAATCAATTAATAAACGTCGTTCAGGTAGCAGCTCCAAAATAGGTACCGAAATCGATGAAATCAACTAAAAGAAGAAATATGCGATATATACAAATTTGGAGAATGGAACATAAATCTTTTATATTAATGCTCTAATGGTACATTCCGTATGGTAACTATAAGCAATTTTACTTTATTTTTATGTAACATCATAGAGTTGCATCATCTGAAATATTTGAAAATCAAAGCCGTCGAATTTCTGTTCTATCACTTAATTAAATAACATCAGTGTTTAGTTTAATATTATTTGTGACATTTCATCCCTATTCATTGCATTTCCAATTTATAAATCACGCAAGACTATAAATTCACAATTTCACAATGATCAAGAAAGTAAAAAAAAAAAAAAAATTTAAATAATAAAAACTTTGGATATAACACCCATTCAGCATACCCCTAACGAAGATGATGCTGGGTATAATAATGACTGAGAAGATTTTAAAAGAAATATTGATGCTAAAAAATTAATCAACTTCATTTAAATATCGATCTTAACAACACGAACTAACAATCTTAAATGATTTCACTTTAAAGACTGATTGTTAAAAGTTTGGCACATTACATATAATTGAGTACTTCGGTTAAGTACTTTTCGGTAATTGGCCCAATGTTATGTGTATATTTGGGTGTGTCAGTGTGTTATTAACAAGCTATTGTTATCTTTTTAAGCTACGAATAATGTCATCAAATGGTTAATCGGAAGATCAACAAAATTTAACAATGCACAAGAAAAGAAGAACAAACATCAAATGATGTCTTGCTTACGATAAGGAAAAAAGTTATCTTAGTTTAATTTGAAAGCCGTGCAGGTAAAGAACATATAAATAGATATAAGAAATATGCGTCTTATGAGTATTTGGTGGTTTCATATATTAGTAGCAATGACAATGTGCTTTTGTTTCCAAAGTACATCTTCGATTTCGTCATCCTTAACATCAACATTGAAAACTCCGTTGGAGAGAGTGTTTTCACGAAGAAAAAGATGGCTTTTGTTTCCGAAAGGATCTGCTTTAAAATTTACAATGTCCATTGGTAAACGTTTATTGGCTTTGTATCCTAGAGGTTTTAATTTTAACTTAGAAGCGGCCGTTTATTATCCCATGCCTACAACAAGACTGGATTTGATTCCCAAAAGATTTCGAAATCCAACAACGAAAGCACCAAAAACGAAAGGACCAACGCCTTTGAATTTAATTGGTATACCAGGATCATTAATAAAATATCGTTTTAAACCGGCTACCAAAGCTCCAGTAGTACAACGCATTGATCTTAATTCTTCAGATTTCCAATGGGTGTCATCACCAACTTCTTCTTTCACATCTACAAATTTACACTACAATAACCCTCAAAAATGGTCGAAATATAGTTCTCATGATTATTTAAAGAACCATCAGTGGTCGCCAGAAAAGCAAAATAAATATGTGAATAAATATTCGAATAACAAATGGAATAAGTGGTCTTCCAAATCGGCCCATCATCAAGTATATAATGGAAATTCATATAAAGAATGGAATCGCAGGTCGCGTTATGGCAGGGATGCCAGTAATATAGATACTCTTGATGATTTTGAGTTCGAACCATTATATTTCGAAGATTTGGAACCTTTTTCGGAATCACCGAATTATCATGCTTATCGTGGACGTAGAGAATTGTTTCATCATTTTGAGGGTTTAACAAAAATGTAAGTACTAATTAGACAAAGAACTTAAGAAGAGAACAATAATTTTATCCTTAAAACTTATTCGGACTCTTTAGCTTAGGAATGGACATGAAATCTTGTATCTTGAGAGCAATGTGCGATAGCAAACAATTTTTATTACCTCCCGGCTATTCAATGTTACAGGATATACTTAGAGTGATTTTAACGTAAGTTTCGATATGTAAAATAATCAAGAATAACTAATATCAAAAAGTTGAAAATTATCTACAGATTCCCCACTATCAGTGGATTACAGGATGAATACAGTCGCATAATGCAATCCGACTATCAAAGTTGTGATTCTTATATACGCCACAAATGTCCATTAAGTTTATTGGATTTGCTATTGAATTCAAAAAAGTCTCTATAATCAAATAAAAGATCACAAAAAATGTTTCCAAATTATGAATTTATTTACGTTTATGCTACGAAATGTGAAGTCCACAATGATTCTTTACAAAGGTGATAACGACTGGCACAATTCTCAAGTAGAGAATTGGCTATGTCGTAATTATATTCCTTATAACCCATACTGTTATCAATTGCATCTATAGGTTCGGGTATAGTGAATATAGCACGCATTATTTCTCCAACAAAAGATCCAGGCCTCTGTTCGTGTGATTTTTGTCCAGTTTCACACAAAGCTCTTAAAACACAATGATGACCATTCGAACCACGCCTACAATCAAGGAAAGGAAAATTATGGTTAGAAGTTATTATTTGTACAAATAAAAAAAATTAAGTTTATAGTTATCTTATTACTATTGTTATTGCTATTGTCAGTATTTCATTGTTTTAAATGCAGTCACGAATAGTTGTTGTTGCTATGTTGCTGTTACTATTTCTATTGTTTCGATTGCTATATAATTTTCATAGTTTATCACTTAAATCCCTGTTGAGAGTAGATTGTTTTAAGTAATTGAAGGATTTCCTCCCTTTCTTTGTGCATCGACTTAAGACAACATTGGCAACACGGCACGACAAGACAAGCCAAGAGATACGAAACGACAAAGCAAGTAAGATTAGACAAGACAATGCAGGAAAACAAAGAACAGCCAAAAAAAAAAAGTATAGGGGACAATCAAACATGTTTCTATGACATTATGTGTGTGTGTGTGTGTGGATTTGTATTTTGAAGCACTTCAATTAGTTTCACTAAAGTGTCATCAACACTTACTGATGTTATGAGCACAGCGAGTCTCTGTATTTGAAACTATACAAAGATGATACTTGCTGATGAAATTTAAACTACTCTTATCAACTATAATTTCAATTATTCACTTGTTACGCTATGTACTATTCGTATATTCAGATCCAATCATTTGCTTACCCATCTAAATATGTTGAAATTCTTTCATACAGATCGTGTCGCGAAGAACGATGATATTGTATATGAATCCGATCCGATTTTGTAGGATTTTTAGATGCAATACCGCTTCGTCTATAACGCAGCATTGATTCATTTTGTATTTTATAATCGGATATACTACGTTTACCAAAAATCGGAAAAATGCGATGTTCGCTGCGGCCTATTCCAGCATATTGTCTATTGCGATTTATATTCTGATCAAATCTTCCTGAACTTGGTCGCTGGGCAAAGGAATTCTTTAAACTGAAGAAATTTCTTTTGTTTCATGAACAGTTGCTGAATAAGTATGTTGAATGTTTCACTTACCGTGTTGGTATATTCCACCATGGATATTTTGTTGCTTTAGAATTAATGTTTTGTATATTTTGTTTTTGTGTCCATTTTTTAAAGGGATATTGCTTTGGAGTATAAAATAAATTGTTCTTTCTACGCCAAGTAGGATTGCTTTTTGTTTTGTGATCTCTTAAATTTTGTGAATGTCTGTAGTCGTGTATTTTGTAATATCTATCCGGTTGTTGGTTAACATAAAAGCTATAATGCATTGGTGGCTTAAACAGTGGCTCCAAATTAGCATATAGTTTTTGTTTCTTCAGCTTGGTGGCATTCGTCTGAACATCAATATATTTAATATTTTCCACTGTGTCGTTTCGAGAAGTACCTAGGGTACCATCTTTAAGACGTTCTTTTAAATCATTGAATAATTCACTGGGTGGTTTAGAGGGCAATTCCCAGGCCAAAGCCACAGTTACACCCAAGATCAAGTAGTTGGTATAGTCGACCACTCCCACAATTAAATCATACACTAATTAATGGAAAAACATTCATATTTAATGTGTAAAGTTTTGCATGTTTTAGTTTTTACCCAGTTGAAATGATGTTCCTTCTGGAAATTCCAAATATCTTCGTCTTCGTTTCAAACTTGAGTGATGCGTTTGCTTATACGAGTAGTTTTCCTGTTCCTTATGCAATTGTTGTTGTATTGCCTGATCTAACGAGATTTCCGCTAAACCATATATGGTGTTGCATGATAAAAAAATTAGAGTTGCCACTTTGTAAAATGTATTAACCTGCATCGTGTCGTCACTTTTTTTCTCTTAGATAGAAACAACAAGTTAGTGTGTTATTTTCTTTAATTTAGCTTCAGCTTAACAATGTATTGAATCCAAGAGTTCTTAGGTTCTTGTGGCACTGCTAATGCTGGGGAAAGAGTAAAACTATTTTGAAATGTTTATGTCGGCCTTAGTTTGCAATATAGAATAGAACAAAACGAAGAACAAGACATAAAACTGATGTTAATTTTTTTTAACTTTTCACTCGTTTATTAACATGGTACCCTATAAATGGTCTATATGTATACACATACAATAGATGTCATGATATTGGTGTTTCATTGTGTGAATTATTGTTGATCGCCGTCGTCTTGGTTGAGTGTTTTTATTTTTAATTTATACTCTTTTATTTTTTAAGTATGTATAAGTGTAACAACAACTAATCGTGTTGTTGTAATTAGTGCATTGTCAAAAGTGTTAAATGATTTCCTTCTTTGGTGCTGTTCACCGTTTAGTTTTATTTATCTTTAATGGAACTTTTAACCGGAAATGTTGATCAAGAATAATTGTATTTTCACAAAAAGTATATTTTGATACTGTACATAGGAAATATATCGCACCTGTACCTCTAAAGTGAGTCAACTCAAAATTTACAATTTTTCAGTAGAGGCAAAAAACGGTTTTTTAAAAATATTTACTATAAAATTTAAAAACATTTGTTTCATTGTAAAGAATTGCGAATAATAAGTATACAACAGTAGTTGTTTTTGCGATTTTTTCAGTAATCATCAAAAATAACAAGTTTTTTGGGTGCAACTCAAAATATGTCTTTTTAGTGGATTCTAAACAAGCTACTCTTATAACACAAAGAGGGTTACAACTGTTTTTTTTTTGCGAAAGACTAGAAAACCCGATATAATATTTTTACAGTGGATAGATATGACCACGGTATATCGTTTTCTTGCAAAAAGTGAAAATTGAAAAATTTTGAATTGACTCACTTTAGAGGTACAGGTGCGATATGAGTTTGTCATTCCGTTTGTATCACACCGAAAAATGAATTTGCGACCCTACAAAGATAATTATATTCTGGATGCTTATAACAAGTCGAGTCGATATAGCGATGTCCGTCTGTCTGCCTGTCTGTTGAAATCACGCTCATTCGATAAATAAACGGTTTACTTGGGGTGAACTTGGAATAATATTGTTTTTCATTATTTCGAGCAGATTCGTATTTCAAATGGGGTAAATTGTACCAAGATATGATCTAAAACATGGAGACCTCCAAAAAAATATGTAAAAATCAGTATGTTTGTGGTAATGATTTATTATTAAGTTTATCAAATTGTTTACTTTTTAAATTTTTTTTTTATATTTTTTATAAATAGTGCAATAAGTCCAGGTGTCAACGTGGAGGGCATCAAGGATTCAGCATAGTCGAATTCAACACTCTTTCTTGTTTTAAATGTATTTTTACTAAAATTCAATTTAAGCCACTAGATGGGATGACCACAAGGCATGTTCGCATTGATGGTAGTGGATCGAACAATCGGCTTCCATAGTGTGCACATTATCGTATCGTTGTTCTTTGTTACCGATCTGATATTTCTCCACATCCTCATCTAACGGCTCTGGCAAAGTAAAAATAGCACGCATTAATTCACCAACAAAGGAGCCTGGTTGAGTTTCTCGACTTTTTTTTCCAGTTTCACATAAAGTTCGTAGTACACAAGAATGACCATTTAAGTTTTTTTTCCTGTAAAATTTTTCCTTAATAATATACAATTTGCATAGGATATCGTAATGTTTCTCAATATACCTTTCCAAATATTTTTCAATTAAATAGTATAATTTATGTCTAGTACTACGGTGATGGCGAACATGTATACGGTCCAATTTTGAGAGTTTTTCTGTTTTAATGCCATTGCGTAGATAACGTTTATGACTATTGTTAACCGAGTAGATATCGGAAGGCGCGGTACGTTTACCAAAAATAGGAAATATCCGATGCATTGTTTGGAGATTACGAACCGTTTCTGTTATATTTTGAGGATTACGAAAGTGTTGATTCTGAATATTTTGTTTAGCTGCAGTTAGTAGTGAACGCTTTTCAAATATATTTGTTAATCTGTTTAGAATACAAATAGAATGTACTTATAGTTTTCGATGAGTCTAGATTTAAATTCTTACCTATATGGATAATTTGTCGTATATGGTGAATATCCCAATTTCTGTAAATTGTGTGAATACTTTTTGAAAGGATTTGGATTTTTACTATAGTAATAACGATCGTTTCTTTTCCAAGTATTATTGCGTTCAGCAAAAATATAATCCTTTTGTGAAATTCCATAGTGTTGCTGATGCATGGGTGGTGTGATATAGTTTACATTGTTGGAAGGTTTGGCCTGATGAATCGTGATTTTATTTGCAAATGTTTTGAAGTTAGTTTTCGTATCGACGTATTTGATATGGGTGACAGTATCGTTACGAGTATCGCCAAAAGTACCTTCTCGCAAATGTTCTTTAACATATTTTAATATTTCAAATGGGGATTTGCTAGGTAATTCCCATGCCAAAGCCAGGGTCATAGATACAGCAATATAATTGGTATAATCCACAACACCCACCAGCAAATCGCAAACTTGCATAAATAATTCCAAACAAGTCAGTAAAGCTGATAGTACCATTTGATTTGAGTAAACTTACCAAGCTGAAACGAACTGCCTTCAGGAAATTCTAAATATCTCCGTTTACGTGACAACAAGTGTTGAGGTGTACGTTTAAGATTGTCATTTATGTTAGCTTGTATATTAGTTTTGACATCATTAACAATATATCCATCAAGATCCGCAACCATTTTTGCCACGAAAGGTGCCGTTTGCCACAAAAAGCATAACATCATCAACACATCTCTAATCAAATGCATGCTCAAATGGATCCTTCAAAGCAACACTTAAAATTTTTTTTACTTTAAATCTAACCTATTGTCAATGTGTTTTCAAATCAAACTGTATCCACTCATTGAAAAATGAGTTGTGATACGTTCTCGAAAAAAGAAAGAGAAATTGTTAATTAATGAAGAATAAAAAAAAAAATATAAAGAAATAAACGTTGTGTTATAACGCCAATAAATTAATTTCTCATAATTCTCATAATTTTGAATCGTGCTATAACAATATTGTTAGGAAAACCTCGACTCTTGACACACTGACACTGACGACACTTTGTCATAGCTGTATAATCTTTATTTCTAATGATTATTGTAACTTATATATATATATATATATAATATATATATATATATATGTATATATAATTTAATATGAAAATGTAACTGAAATTATTAATGAAATAGAAAATAAAGATTTTTATAATAATATAATAAATAATAATAATCGAAAAAAAAAACAAAAAAAACTCGACTCTTGAATAAAATCTAAAAATTCGAAAAACTTTAGGAATTTTATAAAAATCTTTATTTCACCTCAAATTATTATTTTTTTGTGTTTTTCTTTAATTTAAGCTAACATGGCCTAAAGTTGTAAATGTAATGAAACAATGTTTGTTACAGTTTTTTCCCGACGCACAGTGGCTGAAAATCGTTTTTCATTGGCCAAAATTCTGTAACTTTTGAACCGATCAAAACATTTTAGTATATTCTTTTAATGAATAGATATTTAGTTGAATTTGAATTCTAGGTCAAAATTGAACTTCTCATTTTTTTAAACTTTTAGCGTGAAATATGATTTTTCTACTTTTTTTATTTATTAAAAAATGTCATATTTGAATTTTAATAATAATTAAAAGCTTTTTATTATTTACACTCAAAAAAATTTTTACACTCAAAAAAAAAAAAAATAATAAAATCAAATGGATATTTTGTTATTAATACTGAAAAATTAAAATTTTTTTGCTGTCAAATTTGAAAATTTTTTAGTTAGTAATATTATCTAAAAGTCTTGCTATTACTACAGAAAAATTTGTATTTTTGCCGTCAAATTTTGCAAATTTGTATACGCTCAAAGAATATTTACACTTAAAGAAACTTTAGCAACATTATCTAAAAACTTTGATATTACTACAGAAAAATTTATCATTTTTTGCTGTCAAATTTGTTAATTTTAGCAAAATAGATCTGCTGCATTAGCGCATTGATTGTGATTCTGATATGAAAATAAGGGTTTTTATTTTGATGTGTAAACATCTATGCGATCAGGGGGGTAAAAATCACAAACTTCCCTTACGGAAGCGGAACTATTTACGGAAATGGAAGCTACAATTATTTAGCTGATTCATCAACCAACAGAAAGCGCCATGAATGTATAGCATACAACTGCAACCATCAAGTATGACAAACATAGCAGTTGCTTGCTATACACATGTAGATAGCGCTAACTGCTTGAATAGATGTTTTTATTCACAAACCACAATGATTTCCAGAATTGCACCAAAATATTTCGGTATTTTGTTTAGTTTTATTTGAGTTCTAAAGAAAACCACGTCTTTTTCTGTTTTTTTCTTTTTTCAATATAGTAATATTGACACAATTATATGTTGACAACTTTCATTAATAAACATTTTTAGTAGTTATTACTATTTTTCATAATAAAACAAAATTTTTTTAAATAATACAATAATACAATAAATCTATAATATGAATAGCCTAGGCAAAAGTAAGTGTTTGGAGATAAAATGAAGGCACACTTTATTGGAAGTGTTTGGAGACAAAATGAAGTGTAAGGAGATTAAATCAGGGAGCGAATAGCGTTATAAAAACGTTTTTTTCTAAAACGGACCTAATTTCGGTATTCCATATAGAATGTTGCTATTTTATTAAACATTTATTTTTATAAAAATTTATAATTAATTTTCTCAATCATTTAAAGTTATTCGTAACAATTATCACTGCATTTAATATTATTTTTAATAAATAAATAAAATAATAAACACATGTAACCGGTAGTAGAGTTTAAAAAGGTTTTTAGTAAAATCACGTGATTTTAAACCAATTTTACACTTTACAAATATCTGGGGTCGAATCGTCGCATTCATTATCGAAATTTTTCAATCGAAATTATTTTTTTATTTTCCCAAATAATATACAAAGCGTAATTTAACTCTGTCACAGATAGCAAGTTATTATCCATAGTTAATAGTAAAAGTGGAACGAGGTCTGACGATTGTCCGTCTTCTTTAAATAATAAACCAAAATATGCAATTTCGACTGATTTTATTCGATATTGAATGCGACGATATTGAATGCCCCTTGCATATTTTTTTTTATATTAGTTTATAAAATACTTAAAATTTTCATTATCATTATTATTTATAAAATTTTTAAAATTGAACATATTAGTACATATTAAACAAATATATGCGGAAGAAAATAAATTTTATATTCAGCTATAAAATTTTCAAAAATTTATAAAAATTTATAGATTTTTATATTAGTTTATAAAATTATTAAAATTTCAATTATCAGTATTCATTATTATTAATAAAATTCTTAAAATTTTCATTATCTTAAATGTTCTCCATTTTTGTCTTTTATTTTCTTTAGTCCGATATACAAAACAACATTACAGCACTGCTCTCAATTAAATAATAGAGCAAAAACAGTAAACATTGATACAGCCGTGGAACATTCAGGTTGGAAACATAAAATATCAAAATAATTTGATTTTTGACGAACCAAAATTGAAACATAAATTTGGACATGAAACATTACTACACACGATGGATCATTAAGGGAAACATGCCGGTCATTTGTATGGGGACTAGGTCTGAACATGGACCGATTCTCACCAATTTCAATAGCGTTCAGCACAACGTTAATAAAAAATGCTTTAATTTTTAGATGTTTACACATCTTCCTTGTGATCGGACTCACATGATTTTTTTTAATCTTTCTTATTTATTAAATCATTTCATACATATTGTTTTTTTTTCGTACTTAAATATCAATGAAAGGAAATTATAATTATTATTCATTTGATTCAAATATTGATTGCAAATAGCCCATATTTTGCTCTGTATTATTTCTGTTCTTTCGTAGTTTTTTGACTCCTTCATCTAAATCCCGATGTTCCACTTTCCATTGATTTCGAATACTGGAAATGAACGGATCTGACGTTGCCAATAATATATTAAGTAGATCTTCATTTGTGGAATTTCGTGAAATTTTCCTAGTATTGTGCTCTCTATAAAATCTATAATTCTTATTCCTTTTTTCCTGAGCATTGTATACTTACAGGGCTGTTTAAATTACCGTGATTTAAAATTTTTTGAGTAATTTAATTAAAATGAAAAAAGTGTTCTACCCACACGGGTCGTTACGGGTGCAAAAGTGGTTATAGGGTTAAAGAGGACACTTTCACCTTTCTCCGGGTTCTATTCCACTAAATTTTAAATTTGACAAACATATAGTAGTTTAATAAATATTTCATAATGGTCCTAACGATATACGGTAGGGCTGTGACCACTTATAACAACTAAAGACTACAATCCTACCAGGCTTGTAAAAAGAAAAATCACCTTTTTCTGAGATTAAGGAAACAGTTGAGTTTGACAGCATACCACGCCCACAATTAGCAATAGTTGAACCTAATTTTAGCTATAAAATGGCGTAAAATTTAAAAAAAATCCGTGACAAAAAAAAATTCGACTTTTGGCCAATGAAATCAAAATTTCAGCCACAGTGCGACGTTTTGTCGGTTTTTTGTCGACATCTTCTGGGTATCGTCCATTAATTATAATTATACAAATATAATATTTTACAAAATAATAGTTCATTATAACTTATTATTATTATTTTTTTTATTTATTTATTTATTTGTTTCCTGTACAATAAGAATAAAACTTATAATTAAAATACAGAAACAATTATGCTGAGGCATGACAACTATTAGTTATAATTTGGATTGACATAATGGTGCAAAATAACAAACATATATTTAAGAAAAATGCTAAAAATAAACAGGAAAATATTAAAAGATTTAAAAAAACATAAGTTAATTTAATTAACTAATAAACTCATTATGTAAAATATTCAAAAATTATTTTTTTTTTTAAATTTGAAGCGTTGCTGTTTAGTTGCTGAGATTGTGGAAGCATAATCCAAAGACGTATAGCTCTAACGCAGAAATGCCATTCAGATCTCAAATGACGATGCCGTTTTACCAATGGAATTTTTTATAATGGTAAAGTGGTTTTTGTGGTGACAATGACTTTATGAAGAAAGAACTTTAATTTTCATCAGATTTTAAAATGATACGCCGAAAAGCTCATTTTTGAAGGACCAAGTTACGGCAGACCTTCTTAGCCTAAATAAGTAAAAGTGTTGAAGTTCCGATATGCTGAATCTTTGATATCCTGCACCTAGATTTTACATTTACATTAATATCTGGACTTAATGCACTATTTGTAATAAATACTTAATACTAAAAAAATTATTACAACACTCTGAATTCAGCATTTTTTAGTGGTGTGTTCATATTTTAGTTCATATATATAAATACTTACCTGTTCCAGATAAACGCAAACAATATTTTTCTAAGTTTACCCAGGTAAATGCTTTATTTTGTCATTGTACGTGATTTCTACAGACAGCCTGATAGACGGACGGACGGACATACGGCCAGATGGACATCGCTATATCGACACGAGTTGTTCTAATGATCAAAAATATATACTTTATGGGGTAGCAAATTTATTTTTCGATGTGTTGCAAATGGAATGACAATCTTACTTTATTGACAAATGCAGAAAAATCGAAATCCCGAAAATCTAAAATAATTTATTTCTATTTCCTGAAAAGCGTAAAAAATTCATTCAAAAGAGTTGTGAAAAATCTATAATATTAACATTATAGGCGATTTTGTGTTAACGATGTAAGTTTCACAGTTTTACCCCGGTGTTGACAAAAAATTTATCATTTGAAAAGTGCTCCTTTTTAGCTGTTACCCAGGTTTACAGATTTTCATCGTCTGGAATATTTTTTTGAAGTTCTGGTCGTTTAAAGTTGCTACTAACACATACATAAAATTATACAATGCTACGTGTGTGTTTATTAAATTTGTCAATGTGTTGAGTTTGTTTTCTTCTTAGGGTTTTTATTAAATGAAAAAATAAAATCTCCCAGAATTTGCACTTGAATTTCGAGTGCTAGAATCTGCTCGTAATATATAATATGTTCATATAAATATTATATAATATAATATAAATATTAATTGATGTTTTCTAAACTTCATTTGATATCTTTAAATTTAAATTAATTTTTTGTTATCAGAAAGTGATGTTTACTGAAATGCTATTAATGCTTCCTGAATTACAATTGATTTTTTCTGTTGGTTTATAAAATGTTAACAAATTTGGTATTTTTAGTATTTCAATTTGTGTTGAAAGAATAAAATTTATATTTTCAAAAATTCAATTAGTGTTTTCTAAATATCAAATTATTATTTCCGACGTTTAAATATGATTTTCTGAAACTAAATTGATATTTTCTCAATTATAATTGGAAATTTGAATTCCAAATTTTGGAATTGGTATTGTGTAATGGAAATTTTTAACTTTAATTTAATTACATTTCCAAAAGTTGTAATTTTGCAATTTTGTGAATAATAATGATTTAATAATTATAAACGATTTTTAAAAATTATATGTATTCGCTATCAAATATTTATTAAAACAGAATAATAATTTTATATAACTATGTAGAACTATTTTCTAATAAAAAAAAAAAATTCATTGATACTTCTTTCCTCGGTCCTGTGTACAGTTTTAATATTGTGTTTGATATCTAATTGAAAATTTTTGTGAGATATTAGTTAATAGAACAATAAAATTGTGGCGCCATCTACTGTGGCATAGTCACACTGGACACAATGACGGAACACTCTGTTAATACAAAAAAAGTATTTTCCTTAAAACAAAATATTGCAGAGTTTTATATAAATAAAATAACATACCGATTTATGGTTATTATGGATATACATACGAGTATATAGAATATATGAACATTATTTAGAGTATTTTGATATTTGTAAACTTTTAATTATTACTCATATTTCGAAAGAAAAAACTTTGGTAAATTTACATTGTTAATTTTTTAATTAATAACTAGGTGGTTTAGGATTATTTGCTTTTGATGTTAGTGATTTGTTGTATTATAACCATACATACCACAACAACAAGTACAGCTATGAAAAAATAAAAAAATTTTGATTAACAACGGTAACAAGAATAATATAGAAACATCATATATTCCAATTTTGTTTTTTACTTTTTCAGTGAAATCTCGAGACTTATTAAACCGATATTCATGATTTTAAATTGAGGACGTGATCGTGAAAAGAACAACATAGACATAAATCAGATTTTTTTCTAATTATTACAAACGGTATGGCAAACTATATAGCCTCTGCACATTGGTGCGGAAACACCAAGATTTTTTGTTGTTGAAACAAAGTCAATTATCCCGCCGTTGTTTACTCTCTTAAATTTTGTTCTTCTCAAAAATTATTCAAAAATGAACATTCTAGACAGCAGTGTTTGGTACCACTGGTTGTGTAACTTTTTAAATAATTACTATTTTTCCTTTATATTTAAACTGATTAATCAATGAAATCACAGACTAATCATAAAGATGTTACTGCAATTTTCTAATAAAAAGCTAACAAAAAATATACATACTCGTACGCGGGTGGTCGCAGAACGACACAACATGACGTATAGATGGCGGCAATAGTTTGAAAGAAATTATTTTGGAGAAAAGTGGCAACCTTATAAAATAAAAATAAGTTTCAAGGTGCCACGCTGTTTAGTATTTTTTTGAAGCCATCAAAAGTAAACGATCTCAGTGAATTTATAGAAATGGAAAAAATGGGTCACCGTTATATAATTGAATACTTAAATTTTAAACGTCTCACTCAAACTAATATCAAAGATGAGTTACATTATGCTCTGGGGAGTCTCCTCTATTTACGAGTATAAAATAGTGGGCGGAGTTCAAATGAGGCCGTACGAGCTGCCAAGACAAACACCGTGGGCTTGATCAATTAAGGTAGCCGTTCCAAAAACAGTTAGAAAAAGTCCTATACTTTGCATATCGACCGAAAATAAGGAGATGAGAAAACTGTCTGCAAGATGTGTACCGCGTTTGCTCACAATAGAACAAAAACAGCGTCGTGAAGATGTTTCAATAGAGTGTTTCACAGTAATAATGCCGAGTTTGTGCATGGATTCGTATCCACGGATGAGACATGAGACCGCTACTTAACATTTGAGGCAAAGGAACGGCAAGAATAGTAGACTGAAATGTGAGAACCATGTAGAAAGATGCACGTGGTATAATTTTTATTGATTATCTTCAAAAACAATCAACGGCCGATGAGGTCTGATCTTATTGAAATTAAGAAAAAAAAAAGGCCCTATTGGGCAAAAATAAGTGCCGTCTCATCAAGACAATGCACCAATTCACACAACCACTCTGCAATGAATTAAAGTTCGAATTGTTCATCACGCTCCCTCGGATTATTTTCTGTTTCCAAACTTGAAAAAATTGCTCGGTGGAAAAAGTAATGCCAACCATAAAGTTGATATCGAGCTAAAAGGAGATTATGCTTAAATAAATCCTAGGAACAAGTTGGTTTTGTCGAGTTGGATCATTTGCGTAAGAAGTTAAAAATAATACATAAAAAAAGGAAATTTGAGATCAAGTGCGCTGTGTTTCTCATATTTTATTAGAAACAAAATTTTTTCTGTATAACTACATATATTCAGCTTTAAAAAATTTTCAAATTTAATTAAATTAAGTGAAGTGTTATAATATAAATTATATATTACTCATGTGTTTGTTCTTTGTGTTATGCTCATTCATGCTCGTAGCTAGAACGAACTAATACAATTAATTCTCGAGATTTACAAAAACTAATAATGAAAAAGTTAGGTTAAATATGTAGTATATACTCATACAAATAACCAATCGTATATTAATGGTATGCCACCCCAAACTGAGTAAAACATTGCCTTATTTTCAAAAGGACATACCGAATATAAATAAGAAACATATTAAAATTTAATTTCAGACATTCAAATCTGGTTTACTGTATTTTCCTTGTCACTTAATATCCTCTTCCACCGACTTTAACACTCGAGCTAATTTTGTTACATTCAAATACCGGAAAGGTCAAAATACATACATATATGAAAAACGAAAAACGAAAACACACCTTTTCTACCTCTTATAAACAATACGTGTTCATCAGTTGTCTCTCATCTACGGCAATGTAATATTATATCCAAAAATACAGATAATATCATCTTGAAACGAACAAAAATTTAAACATTTTATTTCTTTCAAATAGTTGACGAGTTTTTGAATACAAACAACATATTACTGCTACACAATTACAGTTCAAAATTTTTTTTTAAAGAGGCTATTCCCTGCCATTCATTTACAGTTTTATTTTTAATTATTTATTTACATATTTTTGTAAACAAAAAAATTTCAATTAACAACCTAGTGCGAGTTTTAAATGTCAACAGTTTTTTTTAATACCCTTTATAAAAAATGCACTTCATTTACACAACTATTTCATGGTGAACATAAAACTTCGAATCAAAATCTAAAACAACTCTAAACTAACAAAAACCACCACATCTTTTTATGCGATATTTTTATACCCTATACCACAATGTGGTTTGGGTATAACGACTTTGTGCTGCTGTTTGTAACTACAAAAATATATGACCTAGACCCATCTTTTATTATACCGATCGACTCAGAATCACTTTCTGAGTCGATTTAGCGATGTCCGTTCGTCTGTGTGTCCATGTAAACCTTGTTATCAAACTACAGGTAACAAATATGAATATATTTTGATGAAATTTGGTATATAAGCTTTTATCGGCTATAGGATGAATGTTATTGAAAGTGGTGAAATTCGTCCATGTTCAGACCTAGTCCCCATACAAATGACCCCTAAGAAATTGACATAAATTGCCACGAGATCCAAATTATCATATAGATCTCAGTCAAATTGGGTTTGTATGTGTTTATTATATCCATTAATCAGCAGTTCAAAAATAATTCCTATAGGATAATTCTAAGTCATAGGCCCCATATAGAGCTGCTTCCCGATCGTGACTTAAATCTATCAAATATTGCACAGATTTTTCTCAAATTTGGTTTGTTTATATTTTTTCAAAATGTAAGTGACTTTACCAAATATGGTCAGGATCGGTCCATTTTTCGACCCAGTCCCCATATAAATATAGCACCCGATATGAACTTTTTCATAACTGCAGCCAAAACAATTTATAACAATGCCACTCAAATTTGGTTTATGCTTATTTTCTATATAAAATTAGTTGGACCGAAGAGATGCGATTTCTAAACCATGGTATAGGGTATCGTATAGTCGGTCTAGACCGACTATAATTTTCTAACTTGTTTTTGTAGTACATTATTTCTTTAACGCTCCTCGTTGGATTTGCATCGGTTTGAGTTTCTGCATAATACATTCATGTAAAGAGTGCAAAAAAACACATGTTCAAACAATAATCGTACTGTCCCAGCAAAATTGATATTAACACAATTCAGGGCTCGGAGATATTCTAATTTGAGTAAAATACGAAAGTTGTGTCATATAAGGGAAGCACTCTTGCTAAAGATTTTAATTTTGTAGCGGTGCATAAAATCAAAACAACAACAAAAATCAATAACTCTTCTAAATGATGTTACTTTGTAAGTACTTGTTAATTTTTATACCCTCTACACCACAGTGCAAACGGTAATATATCAGTTTGTCAATCTGTTTGTAACTCATCGAAATAAATTCCGGAGACCCCATAAACTATATATAATCTTAATTTTTATAAAAGGAGAAACGAAAACATTCTCCTGTCCGCAATAGGCCGAGTATGTCCTACTACTTAGACTTAATATATTGGTCATAATCTGTAGCAGCATGGTATTGCATTTGGAGCCTCTGTAAAGATGCTCCAATAAAATTTCATATAAAAAACAAGTAAGAAAATTATAGTCGGTCTAGACCGACTATACGATACCCTATACCATGCGTTTATATACCCTATCTCTCAGGCCCAACTAACTGGATATAGAAAATAAGCGTAAACCAAATTTGAGTGGGATTTTTATTAATTTTTTTGGCTGCAGATATGAAAAAGTTCATATCGGATGCTATGGGGACTAGGCCCAAAAATGGACCGATCTTGACCATGTTTGGTAAAGTCTCTTGTATTTTCTAAAAGTATATACAAACAAAATTTGAGAAGAATCAGTTCAATATTTTTGTTTTTTAAGTGAAGATCGGGAAACAGCTCTATATGGGGCCTATGACTAAGAGTTGTCCAATAGGGATCATTTCTTGACTACTGATTAATGGATGTAATATATACATACAAACCCAATTTGCCTAAGATTTGTATGATAACTTGGATCTTATGGCAATATATGTTGATTTCATAGGGGTCATTTGTATGGGGGCTAGGTCTGAACATGGACCGATTTGCACCAATTTCAACAGCTTTCATCCCATGGCCGATAAAAGATAAAATACCAAATTTTATCAAAATATATTCATATTTGCGACCTGCAGTTTGATTACAAGCTTTACATGGACACACAGACGGACGGACGGACGGACGGACATCGTTAAATCGAATCAGATAGTGATTCTGATTCGATCGGTATAATTAAAGATGGGTGTAGATCAAATATTTTTGGTTGTTACAAACAGCAGCACAAAGTCATTATACCCAAACCACATAGTGGTATAGGGTATAAAAACCAAAAAAAGTGAAAAATATGCTACACATTTTTGATTGCTTGTTACTTTTGTCCTTCTGTCTGATGAAAACACGCTCATTTATAAAATAAACCATTTACGATCAGGGGCGAAGCCGAAATCAATTCAAAATTTTTAACTTCATATATAATTGGACATCAAATCATCACGTTTCCTTAAATTTTTAGATTAATTTAAAAACACTTAAAAATGAGTGTAAATACTTTGTAATATTTTTTTATAATGAGGAAACGTAAAGAAAATAACGATTGAAACTTAAATTTATTGTAGTCTATTGTAATCGATGCAATATTTTAGTTTTATAAATAATAAAGGTGCCATTAGCCTTAAACCCTCACTTTGTACTTTTCGAATTTTTTATTTTTGAAAATTTATTACAATAATATCCTAAACTAGAGCTAACTTTGAAATTTCAATTAATTTACTAATAATAAGCATTTTGTCAGTTGAAGAACTGACCAAAAATGATTTCATAATTTTTTAGAAAATGACTTGATCGAGCCACATCAAAGGATAACGAAAAAAAACTTTCGAAGCCATTAGATATCATTGGAATGTGCGATCAAATATATTAATTTTGTTAAAAATTTTAATTGTCATTCCTGACACAAGAAAATAAAATTAAAAATTAGAAAAATGGAAAATTAAATATTAAAAATTAACAATTAAAAATTAAAAATTAAAAATTAAAAATTAAAAATTAAAAATTAAAAATTAAAAATTAAAAATTAAAAATTAAAAATTAAAAATTAAAAATTAAAAATTAAAAATTAAAAATTAAAAATTAATATTTAAAAATTAAAAATTAAAATTTAAAAATTAAAAATTAAAAATTAAAAATTAAAAATTAAAAATTAAAAATTAAAAATTAAAAATTAAAAATTAAAAATTAAAAATTAAAAATTAAAAATTAAAAATTAAAAATTAAAAATTAAAAATTAAAAATTAAAAATTAAAAATTAAAAATTAAAAATTAAAAATTAAAAATTAAAAATTAAAAATTAAAAATTAAAAATTAAAAATTAAAAATTAAAAATTAAAAATTAAAAATTAAAAATTAAAAATTAAAAATTAAAAATTAAAAATTAAAAATTAAAAATTAAAAATTAAAAATTAAAAATTAAAAATTAAAAATTAAAAATTAAAAATTAAAAATTAAAAATTAAAAATTAAAAATTAAAAATTAAAAATTAAAAATTAAAAATTAAAAATTAAAAATTAAAAATTAAAAATTAAAAATTAAAAATTAAAAATTAAAAAGTAGATTTTTAGGTTGGTTGTTTGAAAATAAACTACTACTACTACTTAATAAATTTTTAAGGGGGCGTTTTCTCAATCTTCTTTAGTTGCTAATATGTTTTTTATGTATCCAAATCCTTAAAGAAATTAATTCTCTGTAAATAGTGCACAGTTTGAGAAATAATGTTTGATTTTCTGTTTGTGTTCACTTACCGATCTCATTTTAAAACTAGAACGATCAAATGTAAATCTATTTTTAAACAACTTCGACTTTATTACCATTATACTGAGTCTTACTACCATAAAATATTAATCTTCGATTTTTTTAAATGTTTTATTAGATGTTTATATTATAGGAAATACCATATTCACAACCATTAAATTTCTGACTACAACTTTGACTCTTATCATGGTGGGCACTACTTATCGCATCAATGTAACGGGTATCTAGATGTAATAATGGATCCTTTGCATTGGTTAATGTATATTTGGGCAAAGAAAATATGGAGCGTAAAAGTTCCATTACAAAACTTTGAGGTGTTTCGTTATGACGAGCATTTAAATGATTTTTTTCAGTTTCACAGAGAGCCAGCAAAACACAAGCAGTACCATTGTGACCACGACTTTAGAAGAAACAAATTTATTAAAATATTTTCAATAAAATTTTCTCATATATTTAGATTAGTTCCAACACTTACGTTTTATAAAGTTTCTCAATTTTTCCATATAGTTTTTGTCGGGTGTGCAGATGTTCTCTGGTGTGAATTTCTTTAAGGGTTTTGGAAAATTCGTCATTATCAACCACTGTGTTGAGTACTGGAGGGTTTCGGTAGACAGAACTACTGCGTTTTCTACGTTTGCCAAATACAGGATAGATACGATGTTTTGGTAGTTTCTTTAAAATTTTTCGATTTCTGCCTGTTCGTTGGCTGAACATGGTCGATGTATGACTATTTTGTTGATTGGTTGAAAAGGATTGTCTAAAACGAAATTAAAAATGTAAATATCATAAAATTCATGTTTTCAACGCATGTATGAGGGACATCAGAAAGTGTTTACAACATATGACTCCACTTTATGAACATTTCATAATCACATTGAATTAAAGATTTCGTCCAAAATTGATACCATTCATTTTTATGCCAGCTCACAAAATTTAGATTTGAATGAAGAAGTTTAATGTCAAATTTCTATATGGAAATACTCGTAAATTTCAAAATAATTTTTTTTTATATAATATTTTGTGTTATCATGTCTGTGATTATTGTAACAATTCGAGTTCATATCGAGTCAAGTTTCGAACAACTTGAATAACTTGAATAAGAGAGATGCTAATCAATTACTGTAATTTCATATACCATGTTTGCATTTTGTTAATACAAAGATGTTAGTTAAATTTTGACAATAACTTTTGTAATGTCCCTCGTATAATTGTGTAATAGTCTGTATGTATTACTTTTTTTCATATGGCGACCATTTCTGTTGGTATTCATGCCACTGCTGTTCTATGCGATTCTTATTGCGTTCCCACCAATTGTCCTTACTCTCAAAAGGGCCCGCATTATCGTATTTTAGTTTTGTCTGTTTCGGCTGCTGGTGCTGCCGAGTGTTGTTGTTTATTATCGTGAAATGTTGGTGCATTGCTCCTCCATTATAGCTGCCATGAAAAGTTTTTCTCTGGTAATTATCAACCGTTCCCAAATTGTAGTTTTGCCACTTTTTATGCTGGGGATGTTTATTATAAAAAAAGCTTGTTGATGATGCTGGAGGTGCTGGAAGTCGATGTGCTCCATTGTATTGTATGTTGTTATAATAAAAATTTCTTGATGGTAGTGGTGGTGGTTGAGGCTTTAGTTTGTGAGTTATAAAAGTTTCATATGCGGATGTGGTTGCAACTGTTGCTGGGTGCTGCTGATTTGACTGTTTGTCTTCGTTTTCGTCTTTGTCTTGTACTGTTCTTTGGCTATTAATATATTTAAGTTGTTGCTGTATGGAATCATTGCGTCTACTGACGCCGAATGTGCCATCGTTTAGTTTATGATGGAAATTCTCAATTATCTCACTAGGCGGTTTGCTGGGCAACTCCCAGGCCACTGCACATGTTATGCCCATTATGGCGTAGTTAGTGTAATCCACAATCGGTATGATGAGATCAAAAACTGTAATTTAAAAAGTTAAATGAATTAAAAGATGTGCGAAGCTAAATGAAGAATGTTTTTTATTTGGGTTTTTAATTATTTGATAAGACATTAGGGTACAGTTTTTTCCCTCCCCACCAACACTTTATGTTACTTACCTAACTGAAATGAAGTGCCTTCGGGAAATAATAAATAGCGTTTGTTTCGATGTAGTATTAATTTATCATTTCTAGCATGCGTCAGAGATTCTTGTAATTCTGCATGTTTGAAAAATTCTGATGATGTGGAGGCGATAGCTGCCAACGGAACTGGTGCAGTTGACTTTACAAGTTTCTTACTCGATATTGAGGGTGCAGCTTTTTGGTTGTTGCCACTATCTATGTGATTATTTACATTAATTTCATATTGAAACTCATTATCATCTAAAAGTGCCGGCGTTGTTATTGAAGTATTTAACATGCGATTGAAGGTGGTGTCTTTATCCTCATATAATGAATTTCCTGAAATATTTATGAACTCTTTTGTTGTTCGCCTTTGATTTTGGCTAGGTGTTTCAAATGGTTTTATAGCATTCAATGCATGTATGGGCGAGAAGAAAAAACACACCATAATGCTGATGATGTTGGCTTCCGCGTTTAGCATTTCTTTCTAGCAGTGAAAACAATTTCTTTTCATTAGAATTTCTTTAATATTATTTATTAATTATTCATATAGACACGTTTAAGTAGAAAACTATTAAAAATTTTTTTTTTTTTTTTAAATTTAATTTACTAAGCTAGCCAACATCTGAAAAAACAAAATACTCTAGCTCACATTTATTGCGCACTAGTAATCAAGCATAAAATTAATGCAATTTTATATCATCGAACAGCAGTTAGAAACAAGCTGCGTAGCCAACAAACGTAATGCTTTTAATAAATGTTAAAACTGTTGTAATGGTTTTATTTGGCTGATAACCGTTAAACTCTAATGTTGTTGGTCGTAAAAACTAAGTACTCAATAAAGCATATAAATAAATCTAAAAAAAAAAAAACTAAAAAAACACCAAAAGTTGAATGAATGAGAGAGGGAGTGAGTAAATTGATTGGCCCTTAATGATTCACAGATTTATGGCTTAAGATATTTAATTAACATTAAATAGATAACAAATCATAACATACAGTAGCAAAGAAAACTGTCGATTGGAATTTTTAAATCGGTTAATGTATTCAATTTTAAAAAGGATAGAATAACTAAGTTGAACTGTTTGTAACTGGCCAAGACCCACCTTTTATTAAACCGTTTTTTAAATTATATATTCTTCCTTTATTTACATATTTTCACAAATTTTATATTTACATGTGAGATCTTATCTTTTCATATAGAGATTGCAACAAATAATATATAGGATCTAAAAATATTAAATATTTTTTATTTTATTTTTAATAATTTTTAAAGGTAAATGGAAGGAAGAAACCTTTATATGATTTAATATATTCAAATACTATCTGAAAATATTTATATGCTTATAGGAGGTTTATTAGAAATAATAGACCCCTATAAGCATATAATTTTCCATTTGGTGATTTCTTTTTAATATTACGTTATTTCTCTACATTCTCTTATCAGTGGATAAGAGGAATTTTCAACCTTGGCAAAGTAATTGTTATTAATCCTTGTTATGAAATCGATAATTTTTACATAACTTGTTTCTTCATGAAGAAGATTTGTAGGATACTTCCAGGGCTTTTTATTTATCATTTGAAGACATTTGATTTGTATAATTTGTAAGCGTTTTAGGTGACAGTTGGCAGCGTCACTCCAAATAGGACACGCGTAAGTTAATATTGGCCTTATAACATTTTTGAAGAGTAGATTTTTGTTTTTAAATAATAATAAATTTCCGTCGTTCCTATAAGGAGCTTAGGGCCATAACATATCTGTTCCATTCAATTCTGTCCAACGCTAGTGCCTTAATCTCGTTCCAGCTCTTGTACATTCTGGCATCTTCCAATTCAATTTGGCAACGCCATGTGTGTGATGGTCTTCCTCTTCTTCGGCTACCTTGAGGGTTCCATTCAATAGCATTTCTTGTGGTATCATGGTATGACCAATCCAACGCCATTTTTTTCTAAGAATTTCATTACTAATGGGGGTTTGATTTGTTTCTCTCCATAGCCTTTCGTTCGAAATTGTTTGAGGCCAAAATATTCTTAGAACTCTTCGTAGACATCGATTTATAAACACTTGCAATGAGTTTATATCACGGACTGCTGCGTTCCAAGACTCGCATCCATAAAGAAGCACGGATTTAATGCAAGAATTGAAAATGTTAATTTTTGTTCTTTTTGACATGTGAGGAGATCGCCAAATGGGATTTAAGAGACCAAATGATCGCTTACCAAGATTAATGCGACTCTGTATATCATTACTGGAACCACCCGTTGTTGTTAATAAACTGCCCAGGTAGGTGAATTTGGAATCATCTTCTAACACTATATCATTTATGGAAAACGTTCTGTTGTTTGAAGAGTTGATGCGCATTACCTTGGTCTTTGCTATGTTTATTTTTGTACCGGCTTTTTCTGCTTCTTTCTGTACTGCTGTGATCTTTGCCGCCATGTCGTTGTAGTTATGTGAAAGCAGACAAATGTCATCAGCACAGTCGAGATCCTCAAGCCTTCTATGAAATCCCCATGAAATTCCTCTTTCTTCACGGGTTGCTTTATTCATGATGTTTTCTAAGACTATGTTGAAAAGCAGGGGGGATAAAATGCAACCTTGCCTCACGCCAGTATTTACGGTAAATCTATCACTCACGCAACCTTCATGCATCACTCTGCAGCACACATTATTATAGAGGGATTGAATCAATGATATATAGAAATGACCTTCTATTTAGTAGCGGCCATAATGCTTTAAATGATTTTATAGCTTTTTGGCACGTAGCAATAATATTTTGTTTAAAAGTAAGCTTTTTGTCCAAGACTACTCCGAGATATTTGACATGATTAAGTACATTTATGGTATTATTTACAATAAGTCTTTTGAGAGATTTATTGAATGGAAAAATTATTGCTTGGGTTTTGTTTGAATTAATTTTGATTTTCCATTTGTGGAAATATTTACTGCAATTTACAAGTCCCTTCACCATTTTCTTCAGGAGTGTATACTTGTAAGCTTGTTTGAAGAAATTTACGCAGTATCATTTGCGTAATAAGCAATTTTCATATATTTTGGGACTTTAAAATTCGATGTATGTATATATCGAGTAAAGCAATGGGGACAAGACTGATCCTTGACGTAACCCTGAGGTAATGGTTTTTGGAGATGATGTTTCATTATTAATCGAAACTTTAAAGCTTCTGCCGTGAATGAAATCTGAAATAAAATTACATAGATATTTTGGTATATTTGCATCAAGAAGTTTAAGAGGCCATTATACCAAACGGTGTCAAACGTCTTTTCCACTATGTGGTTTGGGTATAATGACTTTGTTCTGCTGTTTGTAACTACCAAAAATATTTGACCTAGACCCATCTTTTATTACACCGATCGACTCAGAATAACTTTCTGAGCCGATTTAGCGATGTCCGTCCGTCCGTCCGTCCGTCCGTCCGTCCGTCTGTGTATCCATGTAAACCTTGAAATTCGGTCTATGCTCAGAACTAGTCCCCATACAAATGACCCCTATGAAATCGACATAAATTGCCATAAGATCCAAATTATCATATAGATCTCAGTCAAATTGGGTTGGTATATGTTAACCATATCCATTAATCAGTAGTCCAGAAATAATACCTATACTAAAATTCTTAGTCATAGGCCCCATATAGAGCTGCTTCCCGATCTTCACTTAAATTTACCAAAAAAAACAAAAATATTGCACAGATTTTTCTCAAATTTGGTTTGTATATATTTTTTCAAAATATAAGTGACTTTACCAAATATAATAAGGATTGGTCCATTTTTCGACCTAGTCCCCATATAAATATAGCACCCGATATGAACTTTTTCATATATACAGCCAAAAAAATTAATAACAATGCCACTCAAATTTGTTTATGCTTATTTTATATATCCAATTAGTTGGGCGAGGAGATAGGGTTTCGAAACCATGGTATAGGGTATCGTATAGTCGGTCTAGACCGACAATAATTTTCTTATTTGTTTTATTCGTGATTATTTGATTATTAATCCTGTTTATTTGGTGAGTAGTGCTATGCTCTTTTTTAAATCCAAATTGTTCTTTAGCAACAATATAATTGGTCTTTACAAATTCACTAAGACGAGAATGTAGTATTTCTTCAAATATTTTACCTAAGTTACTTAATAGACTAACAGGTCTATAGCTATTTGGGTTATTTTTTGGCTTATTAAGTTTGTTGACAGCTACAACCTTAGAATTTTTGAAATGGTTTGGGAAATAGTTGAGGTTGATGCAGCTGTTAAATACTATAACCAGTAATTTCAGAGCTTTGAGTGGTAGTTTCTTTAAGAGCAGGTTGGGAACATTGTTAAAACCAGGGGATTTTGAGGGTTTTATTGATGAGATAATATTCATTACTGATTTTTTCCTTTTCCTCGCAAGTTCCTGCTTATGTTCCAAAATGATTTATCACCTGGTTTCGAATTGGATAATAATTGACACCATTTCTTATTGCGTTCCGAATTAATACTTTTATCAATCATGTTACTTAGAAACTTAGTACATTGATTATAAAAATTTTGCTCGGTTATATTTTAAGATCGTTGGCTTTTTCTTTTAAACCTTCTTCTTAGTTTAATATATTTCGCACAACTTTCTGGTAATGTGTAATTATTTTGTTGAGTTATTTTAGATGTAGACACATCCCTTGCTTTGAAAACTTTATTTATAAATTTTTGGATTTCCTGATCAATTATAATAATAATTATTACCTTGGTATTTTATATATCCGAATATAACGTGATTTTATTGTCTAAAAAATGCATATAAATGTTCCAGTTAGTTGCACTATAATCATAATAATTGAGGTCAACCTGCAAGGCATATAATGGGGCGATGGTCTGATGGTATTTCGTAATCCATTGTTTTTACGTCAATATTTAAAGTGGAATTGCTTAAAATAATATCGACTGTGGATGCTTCGCGATTGTGTTGAAGGGGGAATAGGGTTGGACTATTAGGATAGTGAATGAAAAAGTTGCTTGATTGCTGTAGGTTGTTGAGTACGATACCAGCAGTATTATTTGAACGGCAATTCAAAGAAATATGTTTGGCATTTAGGTCACCAAAAATTATATATTCTTTGGTGGAAGGTGTTAGGTTCAAGATATCTGCACAGAAGTTATGGGTATATCTTGGTGAATATAGCGAAGACACAATAATAGGTCTATTATTTATAATAACTTCAATTGAGATGTTTTCGATTGATGAGGTTTAGTGAGGTTTTTGTGTGCGACAGATTTGTGAATTAACAGAGCAACTCCTCCTCCTCTTGCATCTGTTTTGTCATTTCTATATAAACAATAATTAATAAAATTGGGTCTATGATTTTCTGAAAAAAATGTTTCATTCAAAGACGCTATTTTAATATTTTCTCGTTCAATTAACAGCTCAAATTGTTTCAATTTAAAAAGTTTGAAATGCCATTAGCATTCAAGTGAATCATTTATTAAACCGGTTTATAGGTCTGTGTGCCCATGTAAACTTTGTAATATAGCTATAGATTGCAAAAATGAATATATTTTGATGAAATTTAGTAAATAAGCTTCTATCGGCCATAGGACAAACACTATTGTAATTGATGAAAATCGGTGCATGTTCAGCCCTACTCCCCATATAAAGAAACCATATGAGATCGACTTAAATTTCATAAGATCCAAATCATCATATAAATCTCGGTCAAATTTGTTATTGTATTAGTTGTATAAATTGGTATCCCAGAAATAAACTCTGTAAGACCATTTTTAGTCATAGTCCATATGTAAAGTTAATTCCCGTTCTTTACATAAATCTACCGAAAAAACAAATTTATTTCACAGATTTTTCTCAAATTGGGTTTGGTCATATAAGTGACTTCAGCTATGATCTGGAGCGGCCCATTTTTCGATCTAGTTGCCATATAAAAACATCATATCGGCTGGCAAAAAATTTATAACAATGACACACAAAATTGTTTTATGCTTATTTTCTATATTCAATTAGTTGGAACTAAGAGCCTTTCTCTAAACTCATAGTATAGGTTATCACATAATCGACCTAGACGGACAATATTTTTCTTACTTGTTAATTTTGATTTGATTCTCTATTTATTTATATACTATATAGCATGATGTGGGTACTGCTGATAAAGTGAGTAGATTGTGAGCTGTGTAAACGGAAGCTTCCCATTTATTCTAAATATATTTTCCTCGTTCCTCGCATTTTTGTATATAACATTCCCTTTTCTCCTGGTCTAACTGTATTGTGAACAATTTTGTGTCTTACTGTAGAATATCTAATTAGCGAGAAAATTATATGGTGTATATAAAATGCCAAATATATGAAGTAACAGGTTTGTGGTAAAGTTATTGAATCTTTTTAATAGCGTTTAATTGTTAAATTAACACCTAATTTATTATTTATTATTCATTTATCTAATGTATAAAACTGTTATCCATAACAGTGATGTTTTTTAATATTGTTAATTTAAAACCACCATCACAATACATCTCCTATACTTACGAGTACACATAAATATTAATGATATACATATGTAGATATGCTTTAGATATGCCAAACCAGAATCTCGAAACTGAAATCTCATAAATTTAAAATAAGACTTTTATATTTTCAAATTTAAAATGAATAGCAAAAAAGATAATAATGGCATTCCAAAGCGTATGTTCTTCGGTAATTTGTCATCTGATGGTAATGCAGAATCCTGTGATTTATTTACAGATTATTTTCAATCAACATTTGTTAAGCCCAGATATGAGATTTGTGATTTTCAACCATTACACCAGATTACTGATCGTATGCCAAATTTCGATATTAGTATAGAAGATGTTTTGATTGCCATAAATTCCTTAAAAAATCATAGTAAATGCTCTCTTAGCTCATATCCATCAATATTTTTCAAAAAATGTTCACAAAATATTGCTGAAGCCATCTCAATTCTTTTTAATACTTGCATTTAAGAAGGTAAATTTTTGGATAGTTGGAAATACTGTTCAATTACTCCTTTAGCCAAAATTTTTGACTCAATTATCAAAGAAAAACTTTTCAGCATGTTAAGGATTTTATTTCACCCTGTCAACATGGTTTTATGCCTGGCAGATCTACCACTACGAATTTAACTTTGGTCACCCATAACATATTAAATGCCATGAACTCAGATCTCAATTAGATATTGTTTATACAGATTTTGCGAAAGTATTTGATACAGTAAGTCATAATATTTTATTAAAGAAAATTTCTGTATTTGGATTTCCTCATAATCTACAATTATTTTTAAAAAATTTTTTAATTCAAAGAAAACTGAAAGTGTCTTTTGGTAATTATTATTCGAAACTTCAGATTAGTGCTTACACTGGTATTCCCCAGAGCACACACATTGAACCGCTGCTATTTGTGCTCTTTATTAATGATCTTCCATCTGTTTTAAAATTTTAAAAATGCTTGTTATTTGCGGATGATAGAATATCAAATTTGGTTGATTCCATGAAATTGCAGAACGACTTAATCAAATTATCGAACTGGTGTTGTAGTGAAAATGAGGTCACAGTTAATGTCACAAAGTGTTGTGTTGTTTCTTACAGTCGCTGTTCTCATCCCATTTTATTATACCCTATACCACTATGTGGCTTGGGTATAATGACTTTGTGCTGCTGTTTGTAACTACCAAAAATATTTGATCTAGACCCATCTTTAATTATACCGATCGAATCAGAATCACTAACCGATTCGATTTAACGATGTCCGTCTGTGTGTCCGTCCGTCCGTCTGTAAGTCCATGTAAACCTTGTAATCAACCTGCAGGTCGCAAATATGAATATATTTTGATGAAATTTCGTATGTAAGCTTTTATTGGCCATAGAATGAACGCTATTGAAATCGGTCCATGTTCAGACCTAGCCCCCATACAAATGACCCCTATGAAATCGACATAAATTGCCATAAGATCCAAATTATCATATAGATCTTACTCAAATTGGGTTTGTATGCGTTTATGACATCCATTAATTAGTAGTCCAAAAATTATCCCAACTCTTAGTCATAGGCCCC